>OX457050.1:7176994-7711994 GCA_949752735.1 Lumbricus terrestris | reverse complement strand
AACCCTACCCTAACCCTAACCCTAACCCTAACCATAACCTTAACCCTGACCCTAACCGGAGCAATATTTACTTTGCTTTCAACGGTTATAATTTGTCAGATTTTGACCAGCGGACTTGTAGCAGGCCAATGCAGCAATTCTGGAATAAAACATTCACAACCACCGCCATCATCATCGTCATGATCATTATTTTATCCATTTATTTATCTATTTATTTATTCAGTAATTTATTTATTAGGCTTGCCATACATGTATATCATATCAATAATAAACCGAAAACAATGAAAATAATAAGACTGATTACCCAGAGAATCTAGAAGAGTGCTTGACCCCGCTAACCAGGACTCCTTTTTATGCGTTATTTTTGCTAAACTCCAGTGGGCTGGCTACCTTATGACAATAGCCAAAAAGAAATTATGATGATGACCATAATTATTTGGCCGTGGCTAACAGTCGGTCTAATGAGTTTTACGAGAATGGAATCGATTTGTTTTGTCTAAGACTTGGTCAGCAGCACGGAGTAATAACTACCGACTGAATGAAGAACTAATTATTGTGCTTCGAATTATCCCTCGGCTACAAATTAGAAATCCATTATTGTACTGTCCATTATATCCAGGCATATAATAGAGATGATTTGTCTGAAGACTTCTAATACAGAGATAGGCAACAACGGACCTCAACATCAGATCTTTTATATGTCAAATAAATGTCTAGCTGGGAAAAACAACGAGTGTGATTTTAAAGCAGACTGACATTTTAGGTTATATTATTATTGATGCTATTCTTCTTTTGAAATGCACTGTAATGCAATGCCAAAGCTATTCAATAGCCTAACATTCTATTTATAATCCCACCCTTGCATATTTCAAGGCCATAGGTGAACTATAAATGGCACAGCTCTGTAGAAGATCTGCACTGGGTCTTACTGAAAGAACCATGGCTTCTACAGGCGCTATATAAATTAGTAATTACCTTACATATATTATTTTACCCTTGCGAAAATGAGGAGGTAGATATTTCCTGATGGAAGGAGTGGACATTGACAATGAATCGAGTTTTATGATGAGATGAACTTTTGTAGAACGAAACGATGAGACGCACAGTTCAATATAGACAACAAGAACGAGAGTGGAGTCGATTGGACAGAAAAAGTGACCGCTTCCAAATATCTGTCGTGTTGGGGATTTTAACCACGACCTCTCGAATGACAGTCCAGCATGCTAACCCTAGACTATAATTGAGCACCGCAGGTCGACTTATGGCCTGACCTTACTCTAAAACGAAAAATGTCATCACAATGTTTATTTTATTATTTGAATCACTTGTGTTCACTTGTGTCGATTCAAGTTGCAGTCTTGGAAAATGTTACGAGGTCCCGTGAGAAGATTTTAAACATTGAGCTCGTCTTCAAGTATGCCCCCTTATAATAGGACCTACCAATATCGACATTTCTAAAGAGCTCCATAAGGGCACCGGCTTGCTCACGAGTGCTGCGGCGCATTACACAATTTGCCCAGAGACAAAGATTGAGAAAAAACGTCTTATTCTTTCCAGCTAGCGCCGAAACCTGTATAGCAATCTAACAAACGCCTGTCTGGTCTGTACGCTCGATGCGGCGTATAGGAACGGATTGATCGCCGAGTTCAAGTAGCAGAGGGCGTTGATGTAGCTATACAGTTCGGCCGACACCAACGAACTATCGAAGCACATGATATCGACCATGACTTGACTGGGCGTCCAGAGCACAACGTAAGCCGCAATTATGTAGCTCAGACTAAGAAAGAGTTTCTTCTGTCTGCGAGTCCCCTTCAACTGTGCGGCTGATGCTGGTGCTAATGATGGGACCGCTTTCGTCGGCGCTGTCCCTACTCCCGGCGCTCGCGTCTTCAACTGTTCGCATCCCATACGTACTTGTAAGTCGCCCTTCACGGTGCTGTCTTCTGCCACGACTTGTTGAGTCGCAGTTTCGTTCGCGGAGGTGACCGTCCGCAGGTCGCGTCTGACCACCCTGTACACGCGGACGTAACAGAAGACCATAAGGATGGTCGGTAGGTGATACCCGGACGCCGTAAGAAAGATTATGAACGGTCGCCGGTCGCTAAGAGAGAAGCTGCAGTTTTCTGGGTGTCTCGTACCAACGAGAATTCGGTCGAGAAGATAGACGGGAGTCCAGACGATGAAAAGCACAACCCTGAAATAATAATTATTATAGAAATATGATTGTCATTTATTCATATATTCATTCATTCATTATTCATTATGTGCATACATATATATATAATATATTTATTCCTAAGCTTTATGGATCTTACTTCAAGGGGTCTACTCAGAGGCTACTAAGCTTTGTGGATCTTACTTCAAGGGGGGGCTACTCAGAGGCTACTAAGCTTTGTGGATCTTACTTCAAGGGGGCTACTCAGAGGCTACTAAGCTTTGTGGATCTTACTTCAAGGGAGCTACTCAGAGGCTACTAAGCTTTGTGGATCTTACTTCAAGGGGGCTACTCAGAGGCTACTAAGCTTTGTGGATCTTACTTCAAGGGAGCTACTCAGAGGCTACTAAGCTTTGTGGATCTTACTTCAAGGGGGCTACTCAGAGGCTACTAAGCTTTGTGGATCTTACTTCAAGGGGCTACTCAGAGGCTACTAAGCTTTGTGGATCTTACTTCAAGGGAGCTACTCAGAGGCGCGAGGCTATGAACTTGCTGATTGACGCTTTATAATGGTTATTCCTAAGCCTTGTGGATCTTACTTACATCAATCTATGATGTCGTCAATCCATTCTCTGTTAGGTATTCCCCTATACGCCCATTCCCATCCTTTGTTCGGAAATACCACTGGTTTTTTTTATCATCCATTCCGCATATTATGTCCAAATAGACTCAATTTTTACCACTCTTTGCAATGAGTCTTCCTTGATATATAGCCTTCTTCGTACCTTCAGATTTGATTTCATGTAAGCATGTTATGTAAATAATTAATGGTCATCTTATACTGTTGTAGAGACGGCTCTTTCGCGATTGAACATGGCAAACCGAACATTTCAGAATGTATAGACTTACTGGAGGAGTCCGATTTATGTGAGTGTATCTTCTTCGTGGACATAAAATAATAATAAAGTCGATTAGACTCAAGTCTTGGAGCGAGTGTCATTAAGACTAGCGCGAGCCCGGGTTCTGTGATTGCCCTTCATTGCAACTGCGGGCTCCCCAAAACTGCGGGTCCGGGTGATGCAACGCCCATAGCACCAGGGCCGTAGCTAGGGCGTGTTTTGGGTGTTTTGAACACCCACGAAATAAAATAATGTAAAATGAAATGCTGCATTTACTAGCACATGATGTAGGAACTACAATGTGTAATGTAGCCTATTGGCCGTGCAGAACCAGCTATGAGAGTTCACGATGCTTCTCCAAACCCATTAGTTAGTTGAATCGGTTGCTTGTGGGCTTGCCTACGATCTTGTAAACAGACCCTCAAAAATAAAATCCTGGCTAAGGCCTTGCTTAGCACCCACCTAAACGCGGGCATGAACAACATTGAACATTGAACATGCACACTGCGTGAAATGTAGGCCTATCCATAAACAGAGAGCCATTGTTTGTAACGAAACTTTAACTGCAAACCTGATCGAGTGACGGGAACGAGACGTTGGTTTCCTGAAGCCTGACACATCGGTTAATGAATTGTCGATTAACGAGTCTGTAGTTTATTTAATATTCATCGGCAAACAAATTAAACTTGGTCTAATACACTGACAGTAAGTTGCTGTCAGAGTTTTGCTCATGATTTCTGCAGGTATACAAGTCCCTCACCGGTGCATTTCCATCCAAACGTAAATAGAACGAGACAGTAGCAAAACCGGCCATACAGACAGCAATTAGATTATAATAAGTCATATACAGCATATAATTCAATCTTATTATCTAACCAAATATATAGGCCTATGTATAATCCAGTTCTTGTCATTATGATCTGTTTTGCTACTGCTTCACATATCCAGAGGCCATACGAGGCAAAATATTATTGATCGTGTCAGCGATACAATTAGCCTTCTGAAGTCGTAGCACTTAGTCCCAGAATGAATTAAACAACACGTGCATGTAACACGTAGTTGTAAGTGTAAGTTAAATGTGCACCTGATACGTAATTGTAAGTGTCAGTAACAACATGAATGTGAATGTGATAGGCTTCATAATTGTAGGTGTCAGTAACATGTGCATGTAACAGGTGATTATAAGTGTTGATAGCATGCTCATGTAATAAATAGGCACTAAAATTAATATAAGTAACATGTGCATGTAGCACGTAACTGTAATTGTAAGTAACATGCGCATGTAACACGTAATCGTAAATGTAAGTAACATGTACATTGTCCATGGAATACGTAATTGTAAGTGTAAGTGCAATTGCACCAGTGTCTAGTGGATATCTGAGGTATCAAACCATGGCGCGCCAAAACAAAGTCGCTATCAGGTCATCCGAATCCTGGAACATAAGACCATTACTGCTGCTCTCTCTATGCTGGCCTACCAATTTCCCGTCTGAGTTGCATTGATCGCGTCCTGCGCTCTGCAGCCCGCCTTATTGGCCGCATACCTAAATTCAGCCACATCTCCAGCTATATGCGTGACGTTCTCCACTGGCTTCCACTCAAGCAGCGAATTGAGTATAGGATATCTACTCTAGTCTGGCGCTGCATGCTAGGCCTTGCTCCTGCCTATCTTTGTGAGCTTTGTAGCCCTACTCTTAGTTCTCACCCCTTCCGCTCCCTTCGTTCGACTGAACAAAGTCTACTCTCAGTACCTTTTGCTCGAACTTCCACTATGCAGAACCGTGCTTTCTCGGTGGTGGGACCCTCAACCTGGAATGGTCTTCCTCTGACCCTCCGCTCTCTTTGTAAAAATCCTTCTCAGACTTTCCTCTCTCATCTTAAAACAGTTTTATTTGGCCGCGCTGAGGTTGGGAGCGCCTCTGAGTAGCCCCCTTGAAGAGGCGCTATATAAATGCATATAATGAATGAATGAATGAATGAATTACGATTGAAGACAGCCTCTGGCAGATTATACCAAAAGCAAGTTGAATAAGTACTTTAATAAGTACGATAGACTAAGTATTTTAACATTTGTAAAAATCTTGATCTCTTATTTTTGTTGAGATTGACAATTTCCTCGTAAATAATATCGCATCGATAAACGGTAGGTAACGCACATCGAAAGCAATAAAAAAATATTTAAATCATATTTATTGTCGAAAATATATAGCAATTTTTCAATTTCACGTTCTAATTATTTTGTCGGCATAAGCCTTGTTAATAGGAATGAATTATTTCAATATCCACCTTTGAATGCAAATGTGTTGTGGAATAATAATTATTTTTAATGATGACGTAATCAAGGTCTGTAGCGCGTCCTGCTCTTGACGGTGGTCGAATTGACCTAAATGTTTTGCTGGGATTGATTGGATCACCTAAAAGAGCTGCATAATCTTATCTGAGCAATACCTGGCGCTTTTATTCTATGCATAAGCGTTAAGCAGTCCATTGAAAAGCGGTCTTAGCTGATTTTATATGCTTTGTGCTCCAAATAATTGGACTGTGCTTTCAATAATCAAGGATTATAAGTACATGTATAAGCGTTATGAGAATCAAACCATTTCAAGTGTGCTGATGCTAAACTAAAAGCTTAAGAAATATTATGTAGGCTACTAACCACACGAATGCGATGCAGATAAGAGTCCTTTTCCTCGTGTTGTTAATTTTGTAACTCTGAATATAACATGCCGCCCAGCATCTGTCTATGGAGATCGCAACGAGGGTGAAAATACTTACAAACGTCATACCCCAGTCACAGAAGATCAGCAGGGCGCATTCGACAACTCCAAACGGCCAGTAGCCCAACTGGTTGAGAACAACCTGAAAGGGTAGATCAAAAACGGCAACAAACAAGTCGGAGAGAGTCAGATTGAGTATCAGCAGATTGAAGTTCTTTGTCAACAATTTTCGTTCCACGGCGAACGTCAACAGCGTAGCGAAGTTTCCGACAAAGCCGAGAAAAGCCGTTGAACCGTACAGTACGGATATTATGTCGATGGTAACCTGTGAACGTGAGTCTTTAACTAAGGATCTTGGTGTAAAATTGTACTCTGAGGTGTTGCAAGTATTCAGAGTACGTTCGGTTGATGAATTCATCTCTCTATTATTTATTAAAATCTTCTCAGAGTCAAAATCTGGTGAGCAATGCAGCATTGGACACAGCAGATCCAGAATTTATCTCTCTCTTAGTTGTGGCGAAGTCTAAAGCCGATTAAATAAGGACTTGCTTCGTGCACATCGATTTTTCTCTCGGTTACGCTGAAGCCTAAAAACGTCAAAACAATTTAGACTTTGCTAATACAATCATATCCAGGGCCGTGTTTAACATAGGTCCATTCGGTGCGGTGCACCGAATGCCCCTGAGCCGAGAGTTTTGTTTCCGTTGGCCAAATGTCTTTTGCGAGTCTCAGTGTTACTTAAACCTTTTGTAAAATCAGTAGGCTAAGTGTAAGAAAACATTAATCTCACTAAGTTCATTGATGTTGCATGCTTGCTTACTGACCCGTTACAGCCGACAAACCATGTAGTCTATAGCCTATTGAACAGCGGATTTTTGTAAAATGACTAATCTTGTAAGACTGCCGAACGGCACTTTGCCCCTGCTGTAACACTTTGCACCGACACTCGAAGAACCTTAAACACGGCCCTGATCATATCCAATTTTTCTCTCGTTGCGTCAATATCTAAACCTCGCAAAAACAACGCAGACTTTGCTGATACACATCGATCTTCGTCTCTGAGTCACGCCGCAGTCTATATAGGCTGTAGGAAATGTGGTCATTGCTAATGTCGAGCCGTAGCCCAACACTGATCGAAATCATCATTATGTGGAGTAGACCTAGGTACATGTAACTGTAGGCTACTGTATATTACACATTGGCGAAAAACATCATTATTTTGCTTACGCTGCGCACGGTCAAGCGCCTTAGATCAATGTCATGATGCTTCCTGACTTAACGCCCATAGTGATCTGTGTATTGCAGCGTATAGGCGGATATCTCCAAAAGTCATAGCCTACCCTATCGCTACATAAACGCTTGGAAGACTAATTTGACCAACATTGAGCAGCTATCTTGGGAAAGCTCTCCAGATCAATAGTTCATTGATGAATGAGAAATTTCGAAGTTGTACGGTAGCTGTATATGAAAACGACCATAGATGAGTAACTGTTATTGTGTGAGAGAGAAATGAGCCTGAAACCATGGGCGCCCGCACATAGGGGCAAGTTGGGCACTTGCCCCACCCCAGGAAAATTGAAACCTATTTTTCTCACTACTACTACTTTTGGGGTTTCTAACAAATTTCTTCGCATTAGAGAATTAAAAAACATACTTTTAACTAATACTGTTCGATTTTTAAGCAAATTTCTTTGCAAAAAGAAACAATTCGTATTAGAAATCTTAAAAAGTGAAACTGAGAAATTTCCATCAAGAAACCTCGTTGAAAAATACCCATGCATGTTCTCAACTCCCTGCTTTGCATTTTTCGACCTCTTGCAACAAATTCAAATTCAAATCATCAACGTATAATGAGCAATTGATTGTTAACTGGATATCTCATCTGTATATAGGATATGCGTGGTTGCATATTAAATGCGCACAAATGTAGGTTATGTTATTCTGACCATCGTGTTTTGCCCCTCCTGAAAAAATTTCCGCGGGCGCCCATACCTGAAGCGTTATTACATTGATTCTTAAGCTCAGATAGCTATCACGCTCTGCGTTTTCGTGGTAGCCTATAATATTATGTATTACTCGAAGGAGAGAGAGAGAGAGAGTGATAGAGCTTCTGCTCTAACTGTGCCGTTTTCCTCTGCGGCTTTTAAGCATTGTTTGCTTTTTCGCATCGGAAAGCGACGCCAGCGAAACAATGTAGGCCTACACGCGTTCGTGCATGCTTGCACTGAGCGCATCCGTGAAAGGAAGTGGTTGGCATTACGTGTGGAGGGGCAGACGGATGTCAGAACATATAATGGGCAGTTGATTGTTAACTGGATATCTCATCTGTATATAGGATATGCGTGGTTGCATATTATATGCGCACAAATGTAGGTTGTTGTGTAATTTTGTATGCGTGTTTTTATATAGGCCTACGAATGTGCGTGCAAATAAGTTTTACACCCACAATTCCACATGCTTGCGTAAAATCCTTTTGATGAATGTGTGGCGGACAGGAGTTTGCAGTACAGTACCACATTGAACATAAGCTTGTTTCCTAGAGTCTCGGATTTTGAAGAGAGGCGACATTCCTAGTTGAGAGTGATATGAAGGTACGCAAGCTTTTTCTGAGTATTGTTAACAAGAGAGCGGACTCTGTCGAGAGTCCAGGAAACATCCGACAATAGTTATCCACACCATGTAACGTTGAGTCAAACCAGTCCTGTTATAATTTTTATTATAGTTGGCTTCCAAGTGATATCATAGTAATTTATCCTTTTTGATTCCAAGCCCTCATTCCGAGTAAATGCAAGAACAGTTAACAACGAAGGACATGATTAGCCTAATTATGTGGAGAGCGCATCTATAGAGAGTCCAGGAAACATCCGGCAATAGTTATCCAGACCATGGAACGTTGAGCACAAACATTCTACAAAGTGGTCTTCAAGTCACTGTCGTGACGGTCCTGTGCATGCCATAGCATGCATGCATGCCATAGGTTTGATTAATTATTAAGCCATGGGTTTGATGATTAAGCCATGGGTTCGATGATTAAGCTATGGGTTCGATGATTAAGCAGAGCTATGAACAGGCGGGCAACTTTAATCAACGCACCGGTAGGTTTCGTCCTAAAACCGTTCGTTCGTTCTTTCTTTCTCTGCCCTCAGGCAGGTGTATATGTCCAAGGATGCCACTCCTGTATATTTTGTGTCTTTCTCGTCAATCATCTGTAGCCCTCCTACATGCACAAACCCCTCTCTGCAGTCTCTTCCCGCCCTCTCCGATCTGCTGATCGACTAGATTTCTTGGTTCCAGTGGCAAGGACTGCCATGGCCCAACACCGTGCCTTTGCCATTGTAGGCCCTTCTATGTGGAATGACCTCCCCCACTATCCGTAGTTAGATCTTATTGGGGGTGTCACCTTCAGCTCTTCGCTACTTGAAGTCTTTTTTATTTCCTCGAGGCTGTCACGCTGAGAGCGCCTCTGAATAGCTAGTCTGTAAGAGGCGCTTTATAAATGTTTTTTATTTGCCTGCAGCGGATGTATAGACGTTTGAAACACGATTGCTGTCGCATGTGCTTTTATCTCGGATGATTTTCTCGCTAACCTTAAACATCAAACGTAGCCTATAGGCCTACTGTTCTTGTTTACCTTGAAGTGCCTCATAATACTGTAACTTTACCTTAGTTTGCTTGTATGAACTTGACCTAATCTTAGTCCATACTTACATATAATAATTAATTTATTGTTTCAATTTTATCGTAATATCTTACCTGGCCGTAGAGTATGCAGCCTATGTTGTCCTGTTTCATCTTAGCTGATCACTTGCTCCATAGCGTCCCTATTATAGTTAGCGGGCTTTCTTTTATTCCTGTAGGCCTTCCTTTTTGCAATGATAATAATTATGTGAACCTGAATTATTTAATTTGGTTACAAAGTAACACACTTTGATTGATTGATTGATTGATTGGTTAATTGATTCCCCCTAAGTGGCGCTATATAAATTCACGATTACGATTACAAAGCGATTACATTTTCTTACACACCAAATTAGTTCACGCCCATAGCTGCTATCATCAGCTTTTCCAGTAGCTTGTTGCTGTCCGATCCTTTTCCTACAAAATCCTGCATCCACCCTTAGCCATTCATTTGCAATCAGCAGGCCGGATCACTGCCCTCGATCCTGGTCATCTGCCCCTTGCTTTACTCGCTCGCTTTGACCTAGTAATTCGTTTTCCTGCTCGTCATATTGGGCACATCCTGTCTCAGCTTCCATGATTGACACGCTGCACTGGCTTCCAGTCACGCAGCACATCTCCTATAATTATGGAATAGTTACGCCAGTCTGGCCTACCTGTGTGAGAGTTTTATAGTCCAGTCTAAGAAGCAACCAGCCGTCAAGACTGTTGTTGTTCTTCTTCTGGTGGTGCCCGCTCTGGCACATCAACTAAGCTGTCTGCTTAAAGTATTCCGTTGACTAACATTACATTGCGCTCCTAACGAGTCTCCGAAAGTTCGGTATAGTACTATAATCCAGTGGTTTCAACCTTTATCTAGTGACGGAACCTATATCAAAGCATTCATTTGCTTGCGGACCCCTGCGCATTCAACCCGTCCAGCGCATGAAGAAATGCATGCAGTTGCAACTTGAACAATTAGATAATATTGGTTTTAAATAGTTTAAAACTTTCGTTGAACGTCATTTGCATATCTGTTGCAGTATTATAAGATAGCTTTCTCTTAAATTTCGTTTATTCAGCAATCCGATTGAGTGATTGACATACCGCAACTGGTAGGCTATGCAGCAATAACAGCATATCCTCATGAGCACATAATACATTGAAACTACATTGGATAGAATGAAATAATTTGATTGTATTCAATACAACTGCATTTGCTACAATCCATTACAATGCAACTGCAATAATTGATACATTATAATATTATAATAGCCTACAATACAATTGCATTTGATACAATACAATACAATACAATACAATACAACTGCAATAATTGATGCAGCACAATACAATTGCATTTGATACAATACAATTCAACTGAATTGGATACAATGCAAATCACCTGCATTTAATATACGATACAATGCAACTGCATCTGATGCAACACAGTACAATACAACTGTATTTTATACACGATACAATACAACTGAATTTGATACAATATATGTACAACACCACTGAATTTGTTACAATAATGCATCTGATACATTACAATTATAGGACTGCATTTTATTTATTATTTTTTAATATTTTTTCCTCAACCAAAACAACAAACAAGCAAGATACAATTATGGCATTGAATAATGCTTTAACATAATTTGGTGAAGAAGGGGAGACCCAGAAGGTATAGACAATCCCGCTAATAGGGCCACCCATTATTCATGTAAAATATTTTTAAAAAACATGACAGCACATACAATTGTAGGAATATAAAGATTATTAGGGAGAGAAAAAAATTATTATTAAGCAATTGACAAATATAGTAGGCCTAGGCCAGTGGTTCCCAACCTTTTTTGACCTGAGGGCCACTTTTTCTACGTTGGAGGACACCGGGGCCACTTTTTCCTAGTTGAAGGACATTAGGGGGCCACAAGGTTAAAATTGTATTAACTAAAAGCATATAGAATTGTTATAATTGATTCAAAATATAATGTTTGATGTTATTTATCGACGTTAAAATAAAATAATTTGTAATAGAAAATAATAATGTGTTATATCCTGTCCAAATTGTTAATTTTTCATTGATTTTTATAATTTTTTGAGAGATGAGGACCATTTTCTGAGGCCTGGCGGGCCACTTTTGGCCCGCGGGCCACGGGTTGGGAACCGCTGGCCTAGGCCTACAACGAGAAAAACAACTCTTAACTAATGACTTAACTAAGGACTTAACTAAGGACTTGGCGAAACCACTGAGCAGAAACCAAAACTATTAAATATCAGGAAGTGTTTTAAGTAGATAAAGGCGAAATTTATGCTTAAATAATCAATTGTTAGGTTGGGAATGAAGATATGTAGGTAGAGAGTTCCAACATTGGGAGCCAGTACATTGTATAGAGAATCGACGAGTGGTAGTATGTGCGTAGGGAAGGTCATAAACAGTTAATTTTCTAGTTGAATAAGAGTGGCGATCAGAGGTAAGGTTCAAGAAATCATTAAATACAAGTGGTAAAAGGCCATGGTTATAGCGGTACATAAACTCTCCTATTTGCAAGTGCTTAATTTGATCGATTTTTAATAATCCAAATTCCTTGAATACAGAGCAGTGTGGGCTCGGCGAGGAATATTAGCTATAAAACGGATTGCATATTTTTTTTAAAGGTGACTAGTCTGACAAAATTAGATTTGTAAGTGGGCGTCCAAATTAAATTACAGTAGGTTAAATAAGGATAAATTAGAGAATAGTATAGCATAGACAGGATAAAGATAGGAATCAGTTTAGATGAGCGAAATAGCACACCAACAGTCTTAGCAATTTTGCTGGAGATATTATTGATGTGCTCCTTCCAATTTACATGCTGGTCAATGTAGGCCTATACACCCAAAAAATTTGTGGATGTCACTTGGGTGATAGGAGTCCCCTTCAATAAGTAGAATAGGAAGTTCAATGGGATATTTTTTCTTATGGGATCTGAAGGGGATGTAGTTGGTTTTATTCAAATTTAGAGTAAGTTTATTTGATCGAAACCAATCAACGACTCGGTGAAGCTCAGAATTAACAGTTTTGAATAGGGTGGCAATAGATTTACCAGAATGAAATAAGTTAGAGTCATCAGAAAATAGCATAAAATACATAGAAGGCGACACATTAGGTAAATCATTAATATAGATTAAAAATATAAAAGTTCCAAGATTAGATCCTTGAGGGACACCGTGAGAAATGAGTTGTAGATCAGAATTACAATTATTAACAGAAACCAGTCGAAAACGATTTTCAAGATAGCTAACAAACCATTGTAATTGTGTCCCTCTAATTCCATAGTTATAAAGTTTTTTGTTCAAAATATGATGATTGTAGACATTACAATACAAATGCATCTAACACAATACAATATGATATTATTGCTCTCCTTCTAGTGTTCAGAAGCACATAGACCGCACCACAGAACATCGACAACAATATTATTCCAAACAGACTAATAAGTAATAAGAAATTATTTTTAGATTTTATCAACTGTTATAATATGCCGTGTCATTTTGGTATTAGTCGCCAATCTAAAAGTTGCTTGAAAAGCGGGGAACGTGCGGGTGTCGACAAAGGCTTTTATTAACGGACCGAAGAAACGTTAATTACTCTGGCATGAAAATTCCAATTAATTTTATGTGACTAAAATACATGCAACAATGTAGACCTCCCCTATCGCATTGTCCCGCATCTATAGAAATATACAAAGCCCCTCTTGCAGAATGACTATTCGGCACGGAACCCCATGGAGAGAAAGAAATGTCTGTAAATTATGAGAGACTGATGAGAGAAAAATGAGTAATCAACTTAGCACGGGAGAAAAGAAATCTCTTTCAGGAGTAAGAGACGAATGAGGGGAAAGGAGTAATTATTATTACGAGGGTGGTTCTGAGAATGCAGCATGCTGTTTTCGTGACGTTCTCCTTTCAGAGTTCATGCTTTGTTGGAAGCGTATACGATCAACATCCTATTCGCCGCGACGACAATCAGTCGTGGGTTATTTTTCGTCCGCAAAAAATAATGAAGACATCGTCTTTTGTTGGTCTTTTAATCAGCATCGTCGTCACGTCGTCTCTCTGTGTCACTCCCTCCCACGACGGCTGAATGGACGGCGGATGTCTTCCACGGGAACTCCATCCTACTCTATCCTAATTGCCGTTGCAATTTCCGGAGGGCTACAGCGCCAACAGAAGCTTAGCCATACTTGATCTGCTTACTCACGTACGGCGCCCGGTCAAATACATGTATAGCCTATTATACGTTGCTCGGCAGGTTCGTGTTATAGTAATCGCAATCTCAAAACTTCTAGAGCGCCACTCGAAAGCCAAGCGCGGGGCACCAGCTTATTTGCGAGCGCTGCGTTGAGTCAAAAGTAGCCTATTGAGTTGTCCAAAGGTTGTCCGGGTCCCAAGGTAAACATAAACAAAACAGAGACCATGGTATGCTCAAAACAGCGGAGACAGTGGAGATAGGCTAAAGAGCACCACACTAGAACAACTAGAGCAGGTGGAAACGTTTAAATGGGATCGATAATGAATGCACCGGGAGGATGTGAACAGGATGTCAGAAACAGAATCAAAGTAGCTTGGCTGAAGTGGAGAGAATTATCAGGAGTGCCGTGTGACGTTATAATGCCGACTCAGCTTAAAGGAAAAATCTACAAAACAATGATAAGGCCAGTAATGCTACATGGAGCAGAGGCCTGGGCATTAACGAAAAGGGATCAGAGTTTGCTGGAAAGCACAGAGATGAGAATGCTGCCATGGATGCTTGGGATATCACTGAAAGACATGAAGTAAGTGAGGACATCAGAAAGACGCTCGGAGTGGCATGTATAACTGACAAGGCAAGAGAGATCAGGCTGAGGTGGTATGGACATATAATGAGAAAAGAGGAGGATAGCTGTGCCAAAAGAATCATGCAAAAAGAGGTACATGTATATTATGGTCGGCGCAGACGGGGACGACAGAAGAAAAGATTAGAGGACGTCGTGATAGGCTACAGCACGACCTGAAGCTGCTCACGCTGAAGAAAAATGACAATGGAAAGAGAGACAAGTTATGGAGAAGGATCCGAGTGACCTATTAATCCAGCCTGAGGGATTCTGAGATACAGCTATAATTTTCTGCACATGCGTCCATGATCATATTGCATATTTACTCAGTGAAGAATATCATAGTCACTGATACGACCTGCAATTTGCAAATCGCCCTATTTTTTATAGACATGACTTCTCAGAATATACAAAAGACGTTTTATAAATATCCAGTAATCGCATTTATAGAAAAGCTTGGAGGACGTGATGCAACAAGACCTGAGGCTGCTGAAAATGAAGAACGAAGACTCTGGAAACAGAGAGGAGAAGGGGATGGAGGAGAAGGATCCGAGTGGCTGACCCCCGCGCCAGAGTTGTCATTAATATGATCAAAGGCGCGTGTCGTCTGGGTGACATCTATTTCGGCTTCAATCCGATGTCAAATTAATGGATGGGGCAGTGGCGTAGCCAGGAATTTATGATGGGAGGTTGGGGTTTTTATGGCCTGGCCGGATGCCCTTTCTGACACCAACCCAACAGTATTACAGCAAATAAAAGGGAGTAAAGTAACAAAAGGAATAAATGAAGAAAAACGATTGTTACTACAAGCAATTGTTTTGTTTTTCTTATTTAAGTGGATAAATAACCCTTAAAAACTTGTTTCCTAGGCCAATGGGAAATTTAAGCCCGAACCCCCTTGTGTACGCCACTGGGTTGGGAAGGTAAACTTTATGTTTTTATATTACCCTCCCTCAAAGTTCAAGTACGCATTCAGTATTTTAGTTAAATAGTTAAGAGCAATGGGTAAGTTATGATCCCTAATTAGACACCTTTTAAAACTTGTTACCAACGCTATATTCATCAGCTGCACAGTCCTTAAGTTAAATAGTTAAGAGCAATGCGTGAGTTATGGTCTCTTATTAGACACCTTTTAAAACGTGTTACCAACGCTATATTCATCAGCTGCACTACTCTTAATCGCATTAACTCTTCGTATACTACCATCCCACAAAGCCTCAAAGCTGAACCAATTTCTTTATGTCTATAAACAGTCATCGAAACAATGCCATCTTCACAAAATAGCTTTTTTTACAGAAATGCACACACGATAAATATAATAGGCTGCGACAAAAAAATTGACGGTACTGAGCAAATGTGAGCGAATGACTTGACCAAGATGACTACACGGTAGATGTCTTAGTGGAGGAGATTCGAGAACACATGTATATTCTTCGCATTGTTAAGGGAGCGTTCCGGCAAAACGGATATCTAGCGAGCCACAAGGTTGGCCATATATACATGTCTCGTCGTTGATAATAATTATCGAGTTTGTGCTTTCTCTGGCGGTCTCGTACGAGGCAGAAACCGAAGGAGATGCACCCATCCACGGCCACCAAAGCTTTGGACGTCCTGCAGCGTCGACCTACCCATCCGACCGGCGGATCAAGCTGAGCTTCTGGTTCCCCGCTCGCGAACTTGCTATTCGAGCCAGCGCCGTTCGTTCACCGTCGCTGGCTCTACAATCTGGAACGACCTCCATGTTACACTGTGCTAGTGTGCTTATAATTGTACAGGGGTCACTGCACTCTTTTCATGAAGAATCTCAAAACTGTCCGTAGTTGTAACCTACCTTAAAGAGGCGCTATATGAAACTTTCTAAATAATAGCAGCACAGCTCTGGTTAACTTACAGTGCTCGAGTGCACGTCGTTTGAATCACTTCTGTACATGAAGGTACGAGTTCCCATACCGATGGTAAAGTACCAGTTCTCATACCGATGGTAAAGTACCAGTTCTCATACCGATGGTAAAGTACCAGTTCTCATACCGATGGTAAAGTACCAGTTCTCATACCGATGGTAAAGGTACCAGTTCTCGTATACCGATGGTGACCTGCTCCAGAGATTTTAGTCTCAGGCTTGCACGGTCCTTAGCGTACACGATGTTCTCAAATTCAGTCATTTAACTGTAGAAATCTGAAATAGGTCTAATACAACAGACTTGAAACTACTCAGACGCGCTCCCAGTCTAACTACGGCAGTAAAATGAGACTTGAGCAATTTATAAAATCAGACGCCCTCCCTACCCCTTGTATCTCATTGCTCTAGGAGGCGTGTCTTTAGTAGACTGTTTCTTTCGGCCGGTTGGTTGCAAATGTGTCTAGAAGAAGCGACATGATTGTGTTGGCCCGACAGTCTGGAATGGATTCCCTCTGGAGCAACATCTACTGCTCAGGACTCCCTCGATCCCTCGCTCATTCCATCCCTCTCTCGCTCTCGCTCTCGCTCTTTCTCTCTCTCTCTCTCTCTCTTTCTCTCTCTCTCTCTCTCTCTTTCTCTCTCTTTCTCTCTCTCTCTCTTTCTTTCTCTATCCTTCTCTCTTACACGTTCCATATGATATTAACATCAAAGCTGTCTTTTTACCTCCGGTAATTTCCTCTCGTAGAGATGCTATAAGAATCCTTAAGTGAATTGACGAATGAATGGATGAATTCAGCATCTTCGTTTGCGGAAACAGAAGATACGTCTCAGCGCTCGTCTCGTCTGATCGCTGGACGCAGCGTAGAGAAACGGATTCAGCGCTGAGTTGATGTAGCAGAGTGCGCTGACGTACGAGTAAAGATCATCGGACACAAGACTGGCATCGAAGCAGAGCACATCAACGGTGATATGGCACGGTGTCCACAGCACAAGATACGCCGCTACGATGTAGCTCAGACTGCGAAAGACCCTCACCTCTCTGCGGCATAGGGGCTGCACTTTCTCGTTGACTATTCGTCCCGGCGACACGGGACTCAGATTCGCCGCCGAGAGGACCCTTGAGATCGAGGCGATCGGGGATGGCATTGTAGTCCCTCCCAGACGTTTCTGGTGTGCCGCGTCCGGAGTGATTCGCTCAGAGGTGTCCTTTTCGGACGCTGGATTGACCGTCGTGACAACGATCGAGGGTGTGACCGTCTGGCGGGCCCTTCGAACGGCCTGGTAGACCTTGGCGTAGCAGGCGATCATGATGAAGCTCGGGATGTGATAGCAGGCGACGATGACACAGAAGGCGAACTCTGGATTGTCGCTTAACGAGAAATCGCAGTCTTGTTGTCGTTTACTACCGACGCGAATGCGATCGACTAGGTAGGCGGGAGTCCAGGTCAACGTCAACAGAGTCCTGGCACAACAAAAATTATTGGAAAATTATGGAATTCAGTTTTTTTAATAAAATTCCACTTCATTTACGTGCGTGATTGCATTATGTTTCATCATCAACAATTCTATTTTGCAATATTAGACGAAGGAAAATGGCTGGGCATATAAACTACTACACATGACAACGCGAAGACCGGCAAAGAGGGCGTTAACGTAGATACCTGATGGACGAAGGAGAGGCAGAGGCCGCCCAAAGAAGACCTATAGAGGAATACATTTAAGGAGGACCTAACAGCCATGGGAATCGATTGGAAAGAAGCAGAGGAGACCGCACGGAATGGACAAATCTTGTCGCCCAATTTCTGGAAAGAACGGAAGGAACTGAGGGAGAATATCAGTGCACGTCTTAGTAAGGTTACGATCTGATAATTATTGTGAAATTATCCTGCTTTTTTATCTAAAAACGAATTACTTTCAGCGTCCTCAAACTGGCACTCTCTGTATAACAGCATGATTTTAATCGCCGTACTACCTTGCTACACATGTGGACAACATTTGCAAAGCTAAGCTTACTCACCAAATCAGAGCAATGCAGATTAACGTCCGCTTTCTCGTGTTGTGGATTCTGTAGTTCTGGCTCCAGCAGGCAGCCCAATATCTATCGATAGAGATGGCAACAAGGGTGAAAATGCTGACGAAAGTCATACCCCAGTCACAGAAGATCAGCAGGGCGCATTCAACGGCGTTAAAAGGCCAGTACCCCAACTGATTAGCAACCAACTGAAACGGCAAATCTAGCAGAGCGATGCACAGGTCCGTAAGCGTCAGGTTGAGTATGAGCAGGTTGAAATTGTTCCGCAGTAACTTGCGCTCCATAAAAAAAGCCACCAGGATGACCCCGTTTCCGATGACGCCCACAACGGAAGTGACTGCGTAGCAACAGGAAATGACGTAGACGGAGACTGTCGGCCAGATTGAATCGCCGATGTAGTCCCCGGATGTTTCGTTATCTGATGACGAGGATGATGAATCGTTCGTTGAAGTGCAGTTTTCGGACGCGTTCCGCCAGTGTAGCGTAGAATCCGAAACCGGTTTCATGCTTTCTCGTTTGATGGCTAATTGAGCAGTGGAATCTTGTGGTGGTCAACAGGCTTGTCGAATGTGCAGAACAAATGCTGTCAAAACACAGATAGATAATAGAGCCTTTCACTCTTCGAAACAGAATCAGGCCAAACCGAATAGAAGTGTTTACGGCATGGGCGGAGTTTATCAGAGGCTAAGGGGGCTATGCTCCCCCAATAAGACGCAGATTCATTTTTTACCTTGTAAATGGCGTCTTTTCCCGGGCTTAGCTAAGCTCACACAGATAAGAGGGTGCCCAGTCTGATAAGCATCGCCACACCAAAGATGCAATCCTAAATGAGATGCGCTGCGGGAAAGGAAGCCAGTGCAAGACCTCGCGCATATATTGGGATGCACAGTCGGACTTGGTGAACCCCAGTAAACGTGCATCTGTAGTCAAAACTACACTGTGTCCGGATGAAAAGTAGAACACAAAACAAAGTGTCATAACTCGGTCAAAACTGTTAGGATTTGTCTGAAATTTTAAACACAACAACAGTGACCACATGGGGCGCGGTGGTGTAGTGGTGGCGTCGTTGCCTTGAAACCGGAAGGTTCGAGGTTCGAATCCACCTCGCCGCGTAAGGACCTTGGGCAAGTCCTTCACTCACAATTGCTCAGCGCTTCGGCGTGAAACTCCGATGCAGTGTCCGCTCTGCATTCGGGAGCGCCTCTGAGTAGAGAGAGAGCTTGAACTGGCGCTATAACAAGTGCACATACATACATATACACGAGATCCTAAAGCCGATTGGAATATTCGTGTGGTTTTTTAATTCATGAGCGTTTGAGATGCAGCACCGAAAATGGAACTTTTCAACACGCAGAAGCTGAAAGGAAGTAAAAACTCATCTATATAATTATGGTATTCAAAGTGTCCTTTTTGTTCATGAGCATACGACCGTAGACGTAGTAGTGAAGTAACTGTCCCGCGAGACACTCGGCTTCATACCCGCAGGTGTTAGCCACCTAGCAGTCGATACCTCGATCCGGGTAGATGCGCTGGAGCGCGTTTTTCGTTCCCGTAGCCTATTCATGACATCGCTAACCGTAGAGCGCGTCTGATTGAAGAGTGGCAGCTGTTTGACCAGGTGATCATCGACCGGACCATCAAACAGTGGCGTACACGTCTCCGGTCGTGTGTTCGTGAACAAAAAGGACACTTTGAACACCACATATGACTGCATTTTACTTCCCTTGAATGAATGAATGAATGAATGAATGAATGAATGAATTTGTTTATTGCACACAAAAGTCAAACGTTACAAATGTGAGTCAATAAAGTACAGTACAATAGGAGTCAGGAAAGCTAATAGCTTATATTACCTGGACCCCTCTTCTTTGACTATTTTCATGCATGCTGTTACTTCACTTAACTAGAACATAACTGATGAAAGTAGGCCTACTAGTGATAAACACAACATGAAAATAAAAATAATAAAAATAATAGTAAATAAAATAATAAAACCAAGAAAATATTAGTGCAGCGGTAGCCTATACCAACTCAAACCACATTGATATAAAAGACACCAGAAAAACATCATTATCAACAGTCTTGGTAAGGAATACTGACATACAGAGCGTCTAGATTCTGCAAGTGGAGATATGCAGCCTTTGGAAAGCTAAAATTAATTTGTCGGTGCTGCATTTCAAACGCTCAGGAATAAATTTGAAAAACTCAGGGATGTTTCTAATCGGCTTCAGGATCTCGTGTACATAATGGTCACCGTTGTTGTGTTTAAATTTTCAGACAAATCCTAAAAGCTTTGACCGAGTTATGACACTTTTTGTGTTCTACTTTTCATCAGGACACAGTGTAGATTTATAAGTCATTTATAAGCGGTGGCGGGGGTGGTGGTGGTGGCGGTGGTGGTGGTGGTGGCGGTGGTGGTGGCGGCGGTGGTGGTGGTTGATGGTGGTGGTGGTGGTGGTGGCGGTGGTGGTGGCGGCGGTGGTGGTGGTTGATGGTGGTGGTGGTGGTGGTGGCGGTGGTGGTGGCGGCGGTGGTGGTGGTTGATGGTGGTGGTGGTGGTGGTGGCGGTGGTGGTGGCGGCGGTGGTGGTGGTTGATGGTGGTGGTGGTGGCGGCGGCGGTGGTGGTGGTGGTGGTGGTTGATGGTGGTGGCGTGTGGCGGTGGTGGTGGTGGTGATGGTGGTGATGGTGGTGGTGATGGTGGTGATGGTGGTGATGGTGGTGGTGGTGGCGGCGGTGGTGGTGATGGATGGTGGTGGCGGCGGCGGCGGCGGTGGTGGTGGTGGTGGTGGTGGTGGTGGTGGTGGTGGTGGAAACAAATGTTGCGTTGGCGGCCTCCGGTGGTTACGACGTTGTTCATCATGACCACAATGAAAGACAAAGACGATGACGATAATGATGAAAGAACTGGCTTTAATGCCGCAGCACATTTACCACAAAGCTTCCCTTTTCTTTCAAATCCTGTGTCGTGCTGAATGCATCAAACGATATATCACGCACAAATCTTGCACACCATTCACGCATTCACGGTCGGCTCGAACAGATTAAGAACGTCAATCGGTCGTGGTAAAAGTCGACGTGAGCATATAAATAATATATAATTATATATAATTATATAAACTCCGTCACATTTTGCCTCTCGAGGAAGCCTATGCAAACCAGAATAAAGGAGGAGGGTTCCGCGGTGGGCTTGCGACCCACCCGGGTATAGCAAATCGAGCAACAAAAACAATGCAGCAAACTCATTCTACAAAAGATATTTTATTGTCCATTGTGCAGAATTGCACGAACAGGACTGATGATGATGATGATGATGATGATGATGATGATGATGATGATGATGATGATGATGATGATGATGATGATGATGATGATGACGATGACGATGATGACGACGACGACGACGACGATGACGACGACGACGATGACGATGACGATGACGTTGACGATAGTGACGATGACGATAATGACGATGACGATGACGATGACGATGACGATGACGACGATGACGACGATGATGATGATGATGATGACGATGACGATGACGATGACGACGACGACGATGATAATAATTGTATAAATATAGATTAATAATGTACGGGCGCGGTATATAGATTCGGCGCTTTGTAACCGAATGGTCGCAGGTTAGAATCTACTCCCAACCCACTGCGAATAGTGGCCTTGGACAGGTTGCTCACCCACAATTGTCTGTGATGAAGGCAATGGGATACCGCCTCACTCACGTCATCCCCAGGGGCATAATTACAGTCAATGAACCTGATTTCGGGCAGAGAACCTATCATCATCATCAGCAGCATCATCATCATCATCATCATCATCATAATATGCAGATGCCCTAAAGCACCCAGACAAACTAAGATTATAAGTTATATTTGACACGCTGATTTGCTAGAAAATGAGTTAGTGAATGACGTGATGACTGTAAACAAAGGTTGCTTCGCGATGTGTATGACATTTTACAAAATACTGTTACGTGCAAAGAACTAAGTTCTTTCAATTTGCCTTCGTTCGCATTGTTCTGCTCATACTTCCGGATGATATATATATATATATATATATATATATTATATACCAGAACCTATAAGAAATCCCTTGCCATTGCCAAGTCAATTGTCCCGACTACTCCTCACGAGTCGAATGTAAGTGAATGCACTTCCAAGGCGCAAAACAACTGCTCATAGCAACATTATCCTCACGATCTCTGCACTAGACTCCGTCAAGCAGACTCAAAGCCACAGTCGCTAGGCAACTGTACAGACCGCCTGCGCTCGACAGAACGGAACCAACGCGCCACTCAAATATAGACAGGCCACCATGGCAAGGATCGTTTATACACAGGATGGGAAACTCTATGAATATATTATTAAGCTGTATCTCTAATAATTATCGGATGATAATATAATTATTGAGGTTCCGGAATTTTACATCTTGTTTCCGTGCACTAACAAACATAGCCATAAGCACTAGGTAGCTATAATATTGTGAATTATGTTACTGCACAACAACTGCTGTAGCGTTTGACCTGTTGTTTTTGGAATTAAACGAATATATAAAGGGCCATTGGGCCTACTTAGGAAAAGCGTTCAATTAACTACGTCTATCAAGTAGCCTACATGTAAATTCGCGAATTATCGTAATATTAATTTTGCCAAGTAAGAAAAATGCATTCCCAGATATTCAAAACATAATCTTTAGTAATAGAAACGGAATTCTAAGAAGTGTGGACGATATCAATCATCTATGGTTGCGATTGAAATGGACGTACAACAAATTTTCACGAGAAGCCAGTCCGACATTATTATACAGAGTCTTTTCCAGCATAGTTACTGCCATAGATGTAAAAAACGTTTTTTTCCGTTTTTTATTCTCTCCCAAAAAACGTCTTTTTTTTCGTTTTTTATTTTTCCCATCGTTTTTTATCGTTTTTTATTTTTTATATAACTTTATTTATTCATTTACTTTCTGTTATTATTTTTCTTACTTTAATTTTTGTCTGAAATTCCTTATGTTTTCCGACAACTATCAAGGATTCAGCTAACTAAATTCATTATTTCATCGTTTAACATCATCATTTAAGAGATAGCCTGCGTGTAGTAAGTTCCTAATCAATGTTTTCAAGGTTAAAATGCGGTTTTAGATGTAGCAAAGTCAAATTATTTACCGTTTCCGTTTTTTATCGTTTTTTTGTCGTTTTTTATTTTCTCGAAAAAAAACGACGTTTTTTACCGTTTTTTATTCCGTTTCCATCGTTTTTTACATCTATGGTTACTGCGGCGTCTAAGAACCAACAGTCTGCGTGGTCGGTCCTGGCCTGTCTGTGGTTCGGACTTCAGAGTGCCATCCAACGACCGGTCACTTGACCCATCGTCGATGAGTGTCCGTTGCCCCCCCCTAAACCCCCCCTGTAAAGAAGATGAATTATCGTCTGGAGCTGCATTAGCCTCTGACAACACAGACTTCCTGTAAGACTTCATCCCGTGCAGTTGCAGGTTGATCGATTAGATGATATTCGGGATGTTCACTGTTTGTCTGACCACGACATCTTGAGTGCGTTTTTTTTAAAGATAACACGTCAAGAAGATCAACTATAGTGTCTGAGGTATTTGGTTGTGTAACTGCGCTTCATAAATAAGACACGAAGTGATGATGATGACGATGCTGCTGTTGATGATCATGATGGTGATGGTGATGATGGTGGTGGTGACGATGATGATGATGCTTATGATGATTCTGATGGTGGTGGTGGTGGTGGTGGTGGTGGTGGTGGTGGTGGTGGTGGTGGTGGTGGTGGTGGTGGTGGTGGTGGTGGTGGTGGTGACGATGATGCTGATGCTGATGATGATTCTGATGATGGTGGTGGTGGTGGTGGTGGTGATGATATTGATTGTGATAGTGATGATGACGGGTGATGATGATGATGATGATGATGATGATGATGATGATGATGATGATGATGATGATGATGATGATGATTATGACGATGACGATGACGACGACGACGACGATGACGATGACGATGATGATGATGATACTAATAAAAAAAGAGCTGTATTTTGCCAAACAATTTTTTCGAGGGCAACGGCCTCTGTTATCATAAGCCCTCGTCAAATCTGTATCAATCCATCCATCCATAATGATGGGCACCAGCTTATTAACCCCCTCCCCATGTCAACGGAATATCCGCATCCGAATGCTACAGAGTTCACTTAGCACGGAAGCTTTTATATTGCTAATCTGATAAAACATACCTAAAATTATTGACAAGCACGTAAGTTCTACGACCCGTATAATTATAATTATACACACGCTGAAATGTAACGTGGGCTAACCAAGCATTGCTTAGAGACTGGCAGGTTAGAAAATTGGTTGATGAAATGGATGTTGGAAATAGAAATGCGAAACGATGCGTAGGAAACGCCATATACACATACATTTATATATGCATAGTTCATATACACGCACCCATTATAAACACGATTGACGAGCATACTGTAATTGAGCGGTAACGATTACGTGATTCTCATAACGCTAATAAAACTTCAACTCAAATCAAATTCGTCTATTGGATACCTAGTTGACAACATCGCAACTATAGTCGCATGCATACAAACATGAAATTTCGTGAATTACTATTTTTAAGATACGTATGCTATTTTTTATAGTGTTTCCAGTCAACAGTGTTCTAAGTCCATGAAAGTTCAAGTCGACAGAGTTCCAGTCGAAATAGTTCAAGTCGATATGGAACCATGGGCGCCCGCACATAGGGAAAGAGGGGGCACTTGTACCCCTTGAAAATTGATACCTATTTTTCTCACTACCGGTACTTTTGGGCTTTATAACAAATTTCTTCGCATTAGAGATTTAAAAACCTACTTTTAACAAATGCTTTTCGATTTTCTAAACAGATTTCTTTGCAAAAAGAAACAATAATTCATATTAGAAATTTTAAAAAGTGAAACTGAGAAATTTACATCAAGAGATCTCTATGAAAAATACCATGCATGTTCTTAACTCCCTGCTTTGCATTTTTTTTACCTCTTACTACAAATGTTTTTTAACCTTGATCATCGCGTTTTGCCTCTCCTGTAAAAATTTCTGCCGGTGCCCATGTATAGGACCAAGTCGAAAGAGTTCCAAGATAACACGTTTCAAGTCAATAGAATTCGAGAGAGTTCGAGGTCGTCATTATTCCAAGTCGATAGTCTTTACATTCAGTGGCGGCGCCAGGATTTTCATTTGGGGGAGTTGGATTTTCGGGAAAAATTGTCCGTTTTCAGTCGCCAAAATTTCTGACGACCTTTTTTTAGTCATCGACCAAAATCCGAAGAAAATTTTCCATTTCCGCCTTCAAAATTTCTGACGACCTTTTTTCAAAAAAGTCCTTTTCATAATCCGCCAAACTGTCTGTCAAACCTCGTGCGCACCTTTACGGTTATTTTTGGAGGGCTAAAGGTGGTTAATCGTGCAAATATTTTATTTTTACATGGGAAAAAATGGATGGCCTTTTTAGGGGGTGGTGCTTAGCCCCCCTAGGCCCCCCTAGCGCCGCTACTGTTTACATTCCCTCAGGCTTTCCATTCGCCGATTTCTTGCAACTTTTAGTATGTTCATCACCAGACCTAAGACACCAGAAAATCGTCATGAAACGCTTTCTTGCAATTTTTTTGGGGTCATGTCGCAGATTGACCCGACTACTCATTCAAAATTAAATCCCTCCTATACCAGAGTCCATTCAACCTCTCAAACAACCATACATCAATCACTCTCTGGATTATCCCTGCGATATGACGCAGCGCTCGCGGATAAGCCGATGCCCTTCGCTGAGCTTCGAGCCGCTCTGTAGAACTACTACCTGGTATAACGAGTAAATTCGCGTATAGGAAGAATTATTGCGTGCAACAAAGTGAGGACAAACTATGTATACGGTCCTTCAGACGTGGCCCTGTTCCGGTGATAGCAACATCTTTCCGTCTCCTCTATTATGAATCTCAGCATTTAAAAATGCGTAGTGAGTAGGACTATGCTTAGTACAATGGTGTCTGTCTTTCTTGCACAGGAATCAATATTGCCGCAATTCTGTACAATGTCGAATCGATCAGGCAAATATTTACCACAGTCTTTTTGCTGTTACCGTGTTGCGGCGTGCCTTGAAACTGACACCATGCGATGAAACGATGCACTTAGATCGTCAATCGTGATAAATAACAGGTGTAGACCGCCTACATACGGCAAAGGTCAACGTTACGGTAGGGAAACGGCAGGACGTCATGGCTGTAACTCCATAGCAAAGCAAAAGAATGGTTTTAAGTGGTTCAGAAGACTCAGTCTTATAACTTACTTATAGGGTCATACCGAATATTTTATTAGGCCTACCACTATTCGGCAGAATACAAATACAAATACGAATAGTGTACAAAATAGGTTCAAAACTGCAGATGTAACATTCAAAACTGCAGATGTAAGAAAAATTTCAGTTCAGTAAATTTAAAGTATAGACTAAAAGTAAACAGTTAGGCTAACTAAGGCTACATTGTTATCTTTGCATCCTTTAGTCGCTCGCTATGGTAGCCGCGTACGCAGAAATATGTCACGTGACCACTATTCGTATATTTGATCCGATTGCTTTTCTTCGGCCGAATATCGAATAGTTTTTTGGCCCGCTATTCGGCTAGAGGCAAATGCGAAGCGAATGCCCGGTAAAGTCTAGTTAAAACCACAGGAAATTAACCTGGAACGTTTAATGGCAATTAACTCTTATTCCGCTTAAAAATGCTGACTGTGTTAGTATTGTAACACAAGATATTCCACACTTGCACTGCAGAATTTCTGTTCTAATATTCCTTTTGGCGCCTTAGGGAATTGCTTTGCATATACCTGTGTCTTCGAGTTGCCCTGTTTGGTGCTAATTAGCCTGTTCATTGTAAAAGTCCTCATACTTGAATGCTTCCCTACTAGCGAATAATCTTGTAATTACGCTTTGAACAGATCTCATCTGCTCCTTCCTCCGTCAACCCACATACATGTTGTAATTCCATCCAATCTTTCAAACCTTTTTCATAAGCTTCATATTTCTGGATTTTGGATTAGGCCTAATCAGAATGCGAAAGGAAATTGAAGAGCTTCAATGTCCAATATCACGCAATCGAGTTATCAGCACGCCACAGCCGACTTGACTTTCTATATTCATACATACTACACATACAATCATGCATGCATGCACAATCATATATACATACATACATACATACATACATACATACATACATACATACATACATACATACATACATACATACATACATACATACATACATACATACATACATACATACATACATACATACATACATACATACATACATACATACATACATGCATGCATGCATACATACATGCACACATACATACATACATACATACATACATACATTCATACATACATGCATTTCAGATTATTGGGGACCCAGTGATCTGAAATTTTCAGATCACTGGGTCCCCAATTTTAAATAAACAGTTCAGATCATTGGGTCCACAATTTAGAATAAACATTTAAGATCATAGGGTTCCCCAATTTAAAATAAACAATTCAGATTATTGATTCCCCGAATTTAAAATAAGCATTTAAGATCATTAGGTTGCCCGAATTTCAAAATAAACAGTAAGGATAATTGGATGTCCCTATTTAAAATAATATCTTTCTAAAATTTCATCTTTTAACATTTTCATTTTCCTAAACTATAATAGTCGATTCTTACCTGCTGGCTAAAATCAGTCCATCACCGTTTTCCAGCCGTAGATTTATTGTCCTCTTTGCTCAGTGATCCGAAGTATTGGTCCAAATGCGGTATAATATTTTATGCCGAAAGCTGGAAGCGTGACGTCAACTACTAGGCGACGGTCAATTGGATCTTCCGAAGTACTTGGTAAACACTCGCCTTATAAGTAATAATCCAACACCTAAGGTTGCCGTCGCCTTAGGAAAAACATTAACGGCGGTCAACGCAGCCAAACGACATGCACGTGTCGCTGGTTGCCATATAGCAGGACGGACAATCATGTAAGCTTACACTCGTACAGGAAAATGCGGAAACGTCGCTGATTCGGTAGAGCGCAGAAAAAAAGCAAAGACAGTTACCCGTCTACGAGCAACCAGCGTTCAATCTAGGACAGTGGCGTAGCCAAGGGGGGGTTTCGGGGTTAAACCCCCATTGGTTTAGGAAAAAGTTTTTAAAGGTTATTTATCCACTTAAATAAGAAAAAGAAAAT
Source organism: Lumbricus terrestris (assembly GCA_949752735.1). Classification (NCBI taxonomy): domain Eukaryota; kingdom Metazoa; phylum Annelida; class Clitellata; order Crassiclitellata; family Lumbricidae; genus Lumbricus; species Lumbricus terrestris. The sequence continues at coordinate 7,683,489 of OX457050.1, read as the reverse complement.
AATCGCTTGTAGTAACAATTGTTTTTCATACTCTATATATTCCCTTTGTTACTTTATGCCCTTCTTGTTTACTGTAATACTGTTGGGTTGGTGTCAGAAAGGACATCCGGCTAGACCATAAAACCCCCAACCAAGGCCGTAGACAGGATTTGATTTCGGGGGGTGTTTCACTCACCAATTTTCCCTTCCCCAAAAAATTGATGACCTTTTTTTATTTCGGGGGTGTTTTCATGGTTTTATTTCATGGTTTTTACATCATGTGCTCGTAAATGCATCATATTATTTTTCACATTTTCCATTTCGGGGGGTGTTCAAACACCCAAAACACCCCCCTAGCCACGGCCTTGCCCCCAACTCCCCGCATCATAAATTCCTGGCTACGACACTGTATTGAATGCCCTGTGCCTTAGAAGCCAGCGCTATAGAGATATAAATAAATCCTGTGATATTATTATTATTGACCGACGTCTTGCCTGTCATAACAAAAGAGGCTGCTGCTTTCGAGATCCATTCAAACCGATCCAAGAGAATGGACACCTCTTCCGTATCGAAACGACCCTTGAAGAGCTCCTGTTGTTGTTGTTCTTATTTTATTCCCTTTGTTACTTTATTATTCCCGTTTTTTTACTGTAATACTGTTGGGCTGGTGTCAGGAAGGGCATCCGGCCAGGCCATAAACCTCCAACCCCCTAATAAATTCCTGGCCACGCCACTGATCTAAAACCCAGAGTCAATCTTAGAAGTTAGAGCTGGTATCGATTCAAAGGATTTCCGATTGGTCTCCAAAATTCAATCGTCTTTAACCAATTAAATTCTATTAAATTCTATTAAATTCCATTAAATTCTATTAAATTCTATTAAATTCTATTAAATTCCATTAAATTCTATTAAATTCTATTAAATTCTATTAAATTCTGTTAAATTCCATTAAATTCTATTAAATTCTATTAAATTCTAATTAATTCTATTAAATTCTATTAAATTCTATTAAATTCTGTTAAATTCTATTAAATTCTATTAAATTCTATTAATTTTTTTAATTAAATTTCATTAAATTCTATTAAATTCTATTAAATTCTATTTATTTAGTCAACGTTTCTCAAAGCGTACAAACTGTCAAATATGAAGTCACTCGAGTTAGTTAAGACATTCCTTGTATGACATTCCTTGAATGAATGAATGAATGAATGAATGAATGAATGAATGAATGAATGAATGAATGAATGAATGAATGAATATACGCTACATACAAAAAAGACAATCGAACGTTTATTGCAATAAAAATATCGGTGCCATACAAATTCGATTTTTTTTCGCCAACTGTACAAGTGCAGCAGCTCGCGTCAGCTGGTCATTCGGATTATTCAGCAAGTAAACAAATTAAATGTAGGAAGGGGCCGTCCATAAATGACGTCAAGCGATGTTGGACGCTTTTTTTACCCATCCTCCTACTCGTCAACACAAAAGCCATCATGATATCTGGGATGTGACGCTCACACATCGTCACTCATATGCTACCCATGCACTCCGTACTTAAGTGCGTGACATTACTTATGGACGATTCCGAAGACAACGACACGTTTTATTTGCAGGCTCAGTGCTCATTTCTCCAAAATCAGCAACTAATTGACTGCCAGAATGGTTGCTAATTGACATTTTGGCAGGGAGCATTGTAAGTCTCATCACAGGAAAAACACCTGTGACCAGCAGCACCGCGGGGCGCAGGACAGTAGCCGCCTCCCTCGCCTTGCCCTAAGGCCAGGCCGGTACATCACTCTTATGTAATCCTGCTTTAAACAGCGATGTTGTTCATTTTAAACCTTTGAACCTCTCTACAGACCTCTCTATCGCGTTCATTGTTTATTCATTTATGGCACACTTCGCTTTCCATATACAGGGTGGGCCAACATAAATGCACCAAGTTTGAATGCTTATAACTCAGTCAATATTTGTAATTTACTTTTACTTAATGTGTCAAATTAAAGGCATTTTACTTTCAGCCTGAGAAAGGACTAGCTGGTACTAGTTCAAATTTTAATACGTTGTTTGAAACAGCCCTAGCTACCATAATTATTTTGTTATTATTAGTGACACAATATGGCGTTGTTTCTCCGGGAAATTCACATAATCGTGTTTTGCAAACACGAGCATAGAAACGATCGTTTTTGGTGATGGTAGGAGTCTGTGCCATGACTGGATCTTAACGGTACAGACTCCTTCAATCGTTGAACCATGTCACATCAACGTTATCAACAGTTATGCTCTGCTTCAGACGCATTCATGCTTCAAGCCATGTCTATGCGTCAGCGCCGAAGAGCTGTTGGACTTCATGTCAACCAAATATCTTCAACTTCAGATCATCTTTGACTTTTGCAATACGACTTACGGTGCTTCTAGAACTGCATGTTTCGCGTTGAATTTGCTTTTTACCAGGATCTTGATTGCAAATTAACTCGAACACAAAAGCAATGTTAGCGGGCGTGCGCGCCGCGGGTACCGAATCTCGCAGTTTACTACGACTCGAAGTTCCTGTTTTATCAATTGTTCGTATCAGACGATCCAAGGTATTTTTTTCCATCATCTGTTAGGAAAGTCTTTAATCATTTGAAACGAAATAAATCATTTACCAGTTCGCAAAAATTCTGATCAAAACTCAATCATCGTCTGTAAACGACGCCACATTACGTCACGAATGACAACAAAATATGTTCGCTAGGGCTGTTCCAAACATTGTATCAAAATTTAAACTAGAACCAGTTCGACTTTCTTGAGGCTAATACTAGACTGAAATGGCTTTAACTTGACGCATGAAGTATAAATAAATTGCAAAAATTGGCTGAGTAATACGCATTCAAAGTTGGTGCATTTATACTGGCCCACCCTGTATAATTATATTATAGGCTGTTGTATATCTTTGTTTAGACCATTTGACTCTAGCAACACTATAGGCTAAATTAAGGACCTCTTGGCGCATCTGTTAGTCATAAACTTGATGTTGTTGAACAATTCGTCACTTATCATCTTGAGGTAGGACACTTGCGTTCAAAAGATGACAGCTTATAATCATATCAATTCTGCCGATTTTTCAGCTTGGTATCAGACGAATTTGCGACAGGTTTTAGACGGTTTTGTGCGCATTTACTGGACATTAACGACGCATATATATATGTATTTCGAGTGGACGTAATGCTAGGATGTTTTCTATAATACTAGCAACTGTATCTGCAGTTTGATGCAGGTTGTGTATACAGAGATGGAAGCGCTAAGATTGAATGTTGAATGTGGTCGATTTTCATGAGAAAACAAACCAATTATTCTCGATTTTTGCATTTACATTCGATGTGCTGGTATGAAAGTTCGCCTAGATCTAGAACGATTTCGCTTTAAATAGCAAATCTGACGCAATGGAAAGCCTAACAGTTTCCGTCAAGCATCGAAGAGAGCGTTCAATTTCAGTTTCGATTTCGAAATGCATCGTGCATTTAGGCCATCAATGCTGTGAATTTGACCAAGATACATAACATCGCATAGAATCACATTATATTATTATCACATTGTAATTATGACATCACACTCAATCAATCAATTGGAATTTATGAAGCTCATCTTCAGATTTCTACTCAGCCCAAGCCAAGCGTAAAAGAACTGATCACAACATTATTACACATTATGACATTAGGTTACATTATAATATTATGTCATTATAATATTATGACATTATGACATTATAATACTATGACATTATGACTTTTTAATATTAGGCTACATTGTAAAATTATATGACATCACATGATTCGTGAACAAATTCGTATAAAATACATTACAGTACAATACAAATGCAGCACCGAAAAATAAAACTTTCCAACATGGAAATTAAAGCTGAATGGAAGTGAAATTCAGCTATGTATGGCGTCCAAAATGTCCTTCTTATTCACGAACACATGATCGACCTTAGATGTAGTAGCTGTCCCGGGAGACACTCGGCTTCATATCCTGCACCTGTGGCCGCCCAGTAGTCCAGACCTCTATCCGGAGTACCAGGTACGTGTACATTTACTGGAGAAGCGCGTTTTCCGTTCACGCGTATTCATGACATCGATAACCGTGGAGCATCTGATTGAAGAGTGGCAGGTGTTTGACCAGGTGATCATCGACCGGACCATCAAACAGTAGCGTCTACGTCTACGGTTGTGTGTCCGTGAACAAAGACATTTTGAACACCACATAATATAATTTCACTTCCATTCAGCTTTTCCATGTTGTAAAGTTCCATTTTTCGGTGCTGCTTTTTAAACTCTCATAAACTTGACAAAGTCACGAATATTTCTAATCGGCTTTAGGAGTTGGTGATAATATGGCCACTGCTGTTGCGTTTAAAATTTCAGACAAATTTTTAAAAGGTTTGACCGAATTATGACACTTTTGTAGGGTTCTACTTTTCATCTGGACACTGTGTACAACGCAATGCGATACAATACGGTGCAATACAAAACGATCAATGCAATAATAATAATAATAATAATAATAATAATAATAATAATAATAATAATAATAATAATAATAATAGTAATAATAATAATAATAATAATAATAATAATAATAATAATAATAATAATAATAATAATAATAATAATAAACACTGGGCCCATCAACTCTGCCGGGGTCTGCTTCATCCGCGAGGTTGGTCAGCGTCTCTCGGTCGTTTCCGGAGAGACGCGAGAAACGACTTTTCTCTTCCAGCGCATTTCCATCTGCATTCAGCGCTACAATGCCATCGCTTTTCGTGGTCCTTTTAATATTGTTGCGGAGGACGAGGCCTGAATTTCTAGACATTGAACAACAGCTCCAAGCATAATTTTTTTTAAATCCCGAGGGATCCTAGGTACCTCGGGTAAAAAAAATAATAATAATAATAATTAATAATAATAATAATAATAATAATAATAATAATAATAATAATAATAATAATAATAATAATAATAACGACAATTTATATGGCGCCGTAACGCGGCCATACCGCTACAAGGGCACCTCAAATACAACACAACACAGCACAGCACAATACGATACCATGCACAATAGGCCTTTATCTGGATCTAAAGGTCTCTACAGGCTTCTCACAGTGTCCACTCGCGTCACGCCGTCACCGCATTTACAAACAGGACAGAATTAAATGGGAAGTTCGTTGAACTACATCCATATATCGTCTTCCTGTCTGGCTTTAAATCCAACAACAAATCATCAGAACCACAGCTGCTGAAGATTACAACACAGACTCAGAAAGCGTCTATGTGCTTAAGAGTCGAGACGGATTATAGTAGCATCGACCACTTCAATCTGATCCCTGCAAAACAACCTCTCCTTTTACAGTAACCCGAATGCACGCACAAACACACGCACACACACACAAACACAAACACACACACAAACACATCCCTCGTGTGATCCATATAATGCTACGCTCGTTCTTAAGCCCGAATTAATCAGCATCCTGCAAATCTCACATCGCAAATAATATTATTGCATTTCATAATAATTTCAGTTTCGACCTTTGCGTCGACGACTGTGACGTCAGCGATCGGTGACGTCATGGCGACAGGTGATTCCAATACGGCGCGAAATGAGATGAAGCAGGTGAGTGAAATGAGTGAGCTCATTAGTGGTATTCCATACTATGCATGTACATGTATATTGTATAAGCACTTGCTATAGCGCCCCTTCCTCAAAGGCGCTCCCGACTGCAGCACGTACACTGAATCGGAGTTTCACGCCGAAGCGCTGAGCAATAAATGTGGGTCAAGGACTTGCTCATATGCTCAGATTCCCTAAGTGGCGGTTTGATGTGGATTCGAATCCGCAACCTTCCGGTTTCAAGGCAACGAACAAAACCCTACACCACCGCGTCCCACGTGATGTATAACTGTCTGTCTGTCTGTCTTATCCTATACGTGCGTTCGTCTGTCTGTCTATCTGTCTGTCTGTGTGTCTGACTGTCTTATCCTATCCTATTCGTTCGTCTGTCTGTCTGTCTCTCTGTGTGTCTGTCTGTCTGTCCATATACATGTACATGCTATTATTATCATTCGAAACGTCACATAATAGTGGCTGTGATCACCTCTCTTCTTCTTGCAATGCAGAAACCTGACGTTGAGCCGATAGGATATCCTTCCATTAATAATTGGCATTTTTGGTTCTATGGTTGCCAAAAATAACGAAAGGTTTTCTTATTTTTTAAACCAACTTCTGTGGCGTAGTCACATGATATTCGACGAACGAGGCTCGAAAAATAAGACTGGTTTTCAGATCAGTCTGTTATTACCATTTTATAAGAAGCACATAAAAACATACACACGTAAATCCATGCTCAATATATATATATATATATATATATATTATATACGTATTATTATATGTTACATATGCATAAAAATATACATCCATAAAAACAATTCACAAATACACACATACATACATACACACACAGTTACACATAAACATACATACATGCATACAAACATACATACATACATGCATACATACATACATACATACATACATACATACATACATACATACATACATACATACATACATACATACATACACACATACATACATAGATACATACATACACACATACATACAAACATTCATACATACATACATACATACATACATACATACAACATACATACATACATACATACGCACATACATACATACATACATACATATACATACATACGTACGTACATACATTATGACACCATGATGTCTTCTATTTTGTTTGCCGCAGCTTCTGGCCTTCCAGGAGCTCTTCAAGGGTCGTTTCGATACGGAGGAGGTGGCCATTCTCTTGGAGCGGTTTGAATGGATCTCAAAAGCAGCCGCCTCTTTTGTTATGACAGGCAAGTCGTCGGTCAATAATAATAACACTGGAGTTATTTATATCTCTATTGCGCAAGCTTCTAAGGCACAGTGCATTCAACAACATGCATGCTCCAGCGGTCTCTTTCTGAAATGCAGCAGTTCCCAACCGGTGGCCCGCGGGACAAAAGTGGCCCGCCTGGCCTACAAAAATGGCCCGCAGCATCTCAATGAATTAAGAAAAAATATATGTAAAAATTGATTATTTGGACATGATAGAATATATAATTCTTTTCTATTACAAATTATTTTATTTGGACGTTAGTAAATCGCATCAATTTTTTGGAATCAGCTATAACGATATTATATGACTTTAGTTAATTAAATTTTAGCCCTGTGGCTCCTAATGTCCTTCAACTAGGAAAAAGTGGCCGTCGTGTCCTCCAACTTAGAAAAAGTGGCCCACAGTCAAAAAAGGTTGGAAACCACTGGTGTAATGTAGTCTATATTGAGAATTTCTCAGCGTCACAAAAGCCACATTGTCCAGTCTAATAAGTAATCACCAGCGCTATAATTAACAGAATAATCAAGGTAGCAATTAGTTATTAATGACAAAACTCCATACGAGTTCCGGTAACATATCAAAATCCGGGGAGGTCAAGCCGAGGAGACAGCGTGGTGCTACGGTTGTAAATGGTGATGAATTAGGTGGTCGAGTGGTGGAACCTGAATAGAATCGGGATATGATCCATTCTGGAGTCATGAGCGGAGTTTGGTTTCCGTTCTTGGAAGGGATAAAATAGAACTTGGGCTTTGTTGGCGCAGAGACTTGGTCGAGAACGAGCGGCGCCGACAAATATTTTCTCGGCCCAAAAAAGTTGATGACCTTTTTTAGTCATCCAATTGAAGTTTCGTTCGTGAAAAGAACCATTTTCCCCGACCAAATTTAAGAGTCGGCGCCTTCTGGGGGGGGGGGGGCGGGCTAAGCCCGTTAAAAGATACCATTTGCTCGGTAAAAAAAAGCTGAATCTGCGCCTTCTTGGGGGATTAGCCCCCTAGCCTCTGATAAACTCCGCCCATGCTGAAGTGATTGGGTTTTGTGGACTTGATTTGATTATATAATAATTATAGTGTCGGTGATTATAACTTGGTCTCTTTGACGCGGACTTCGTGTCGCGTGAAAATATACCGGTGATTTACCTAGGGTTAATGTGCATTATAAAGCCTATCGATAATCTTGTATAGGTCTACGCTCGATGATTAGACTACTGCTTCACGATTTCACGCTATGTAGTCTAGTGATAGTATCGGTCAGTGGCTTTCCCAACAAAAGCGTTATGTGCAGGACACACGAGATCCACATTTTCACATCCATTCATTAAATTATTTTGTAAAGCGCCTTTTCGAGGGTGCGACTCAGAGGCGCTCCCAACCCCTGTGCGGCCAAATAAAACTGTCTTAAGATTAGAGAGGAATTGCTTGCGACATGTTTAGCGACTCTGCCATATCAAAGATGATTAGTATCGCCCTCCTTCTTTATCGAAGCTTGGGACTGGCACTGGCAGAGAACAACCAGTGGCGGCCGAGTTAGATTAGAGAGGAATGGCCCTGAGAAGTATTTATAGAAATGGATTGTCAAGGAAGAGGTCGTTAAAATTCGAAAGTCCACCCACCGAGGGTTTTATGCAAAGTGCAAAAATTCGGGGAGTTCAGGCGGGCCACCTAAAAATCATGCGCCCGCGGGTCACAGGTTGGACAACACTGACTTAGGGCTTGTGAACGTCTAAAATTAATGTGCGCGTTTTTAGCATGGCAAGAATCAAAAACATGGCAAGAATTAAAAAAACATGGCAACAATGAAAAACATGGCAACAATGAAACACATGGCAACATTCAAAAACATGGCAACAATCAAAAACATGGCAACAATCAAAAACATGGCAACAATCGAAAACATGGCAACAATCAGGCACATGGCAACAATCGAAAAAATCGCAACATTCAAAACATGGCAACAATCAAAACATGGCAACAATCAAAACATGGCAACAATCAAAAACATGGCAACAATCAAAAGCATGGCAACAATCATAAACATGGCAACAATTGAAACCATGGCAACAATCAAGCACATGGCAATATTCAAAACCAGTCTCCGTTCTCTGCTAATCAACTGGATCAAGGTTTTTTGCCAACCTCGTTGCAAGCTTCTCTTCCGCCAAGAGCATTTTTTAAAACGATAATTATCTCAAAATAATATTGCGATAGTGTTATTTTTACCCCAGGCCGCTATACGCTGTACGCGATGCAATCATTACCTCATTCGCTGCAACGTGGCTCAGACCAATCGGCGAGATAATGATCACATTTCCTGCCAGTGGACAGGATAATGCATGGAGCGGTTCCACGTTGATCCATATATGTATATATTATATATATATATTATGTATATTATATATATATTATATATTATATATATATTATATATATATTATGTATATTATATATATATTATGTATATTATATATTATATATTATATATATTATATATATATATATATATCGTTGGTGTCGTGTACGCACGCTATTTCGCTTCACTGGACTAAGTGTGATTGTGCGATTGTCATTATGAGCAACTCAGGTATAAAAGACAGCGCTTGCAATTTGACAGGCGCTGATTTTTATTGTGAGAAAAGTCTTTCGATTGCTTCCAAGATATAGACTTCTTGGAAGCCGTTGTCGTCATCATAATCATCATCATCACCACCACGACCACCACCACCATCATCATCATCATCTTCATCATCATCATCATCATCATCATCATCATCATCATCATCATCATCATCATCATCATCATCATCATCATCATCATCATTATCATCATCATCATCGTCATCATCATCATCATCATCATCATCACCATCATCATCATCATCATCATCATCATCGCCACCATAGCTCTCATCATCATCATCTTCGTTATCATTGTCAGTTTTTTATTTCTGTTTAAAGATAGTATAAGCCTTAGACATTCACTGCATATCTTCAACATGAGAATCTCATTTCTTTATTTTGCAATTGAAAAGCTGAATCCAGCGACGTTCGAAAACTCATCGAGGATGAAAAAGCTTCTTGGGTTCGTCCGTTAAAACAGTCTCTCTGTCTTTCTAATTATGCACATGTTATGTATATATATATGATATATATATGCGTATCAATATATATATATATATATACATCATGTATGGTCCTGTGCGTGTTGGCAAACGTGCGCGTGTGTGTAAGCGATGACTGTCCATGCATCCAGGATGGAAGCTTATCCTAAGTTTTGAACGATCCTATAATTATTATTATTATAACGAAAAAAGGATGCCGTCGATTACGATAGTGATGATGAGAAGGAAGATGATAGTGATGTTGGTGGTGATAATTATCAGCAACAACAGCAATAATAATATAATAATAATAATAATAATAATAATAATAATAGTAATATCAACAACAACAACAACAACATCAACAATAATAATAATAATAATAATAATAATAATAATAATAATAATAATAATAATAATAATAATAATAATAATAATAATAATAATAATAATAATAATAACAATGATAATAATGATAATGATAATAATGATAATCTTTTTTTTGCATCGAGGTATACAGGATCCCCCAGGGACTTCAATGCCGTCTAACTGTTTTAAGATCACAGTCTGGAAAGGTCCTTTTTATAGCCTATTCTGTGTCGTGATCGGCGAAAGTGCCCCTGAAGGCAACTGCGTTGTAGCGTTGTATCATCAGCGAGATTGGCTGGAACAAAAATGCTGTTTCTAATGGCTTTCCCGATATATTTTATCGTATTATTGTCACTATTGTTATTATTAGTATTAATATTTTTTTTAAATTGTGCTTCAGGTTAGAGTCACCAAGCCGTCAAAGAAGAAAGGAGAGGTTGGTTAAATAAATAATCAACTAAACCAGCTGAGTTGAATAGAGATTGTAGTCGCTTGCTTACTTGCATAGTTACTTTTCAGTAGGTTTTGTTAATTCAGAAATAAATGAATTACATGTATAATAGGGCTAGCGTGATGGATGATGCTAGACCATTATCATTAGTGAGAGCAATATGACTCGTTGTAAATAGAGCGGAATTTCATCCATCCTTACCCTGACATTTTGTCTATGTCGGACGCACTATTGCTCTTTTTTATATGGAAATAAAACAGATTTAGATTGATATATTAACTTATTGATTGATTGTCTGATGGCTTGTGTTATGGATTGACTGATTGATTGATTCACTTATCGATTTACTGACTGATTGTTTGATTGCTTGCTAGCTTGTTTAATTGATTGATTGATTGAGTAATTGATTCATTGAATAATTGTATGGTCAATTGATTGATTGAATGTATGGTTGATTTATTTATTTATGGGCTGATTGATTGATTGATTTACTGACTGATTGTTTGATTGCTTGCTAGTTTGTTTAATTGTTTGATTGATTGAGCAATTGGTTCATTGATTGAATGAATGAATGTGTGGTCAATTGATTGATTGATTGTATGATTGATCGATTGATTGATTCATTGATTGATTGAATGATTGTGTGGTCAATTGATTGATAGATTGTATGGTTGATTGATTGATTGATTAATTGATCGATTGATTGATTGATTAACTGACTGATTGATTAACTGATTGATTGAAGAATTTGGCCGACAAGGTTCAGAACCTGAAGAGGTCTGGATCGATACTGCACGCAGCCAGACTCGGTCGAATCAACACAACTGCTAGACTGTTCGCCTGCGCTCCATGCGATAACATCTGGTGGCGAAGGACACCAGAGCGAAAAGAGGTTCATTCATTCATTTCATGAATTTATATAGCGCCCTTTCAAGAAGATCACACAGAGGCGCTCCCAGTTAAATCACGGTGATACAGAATATGTGTTAAGGAGCCTGTAAAAACCGATGAGTCAATCATAGAGTGCATAGGAAGACTATTTTTGACAGATGGACGTACAATTGAGTAGGCCTGAGCACGACGCTGACAGGTTGAGGTTTAATAAGAAATAAATAATTTAGTAATGTTGATTATTTTACTTTCACTCAAACGCAAATTGTGAAGGATATGTTTGACTAAGGGCTGTGTGGTGGAACAAGGATGATTAATCAGCATCGCCCTCCTGCTTCTTTCAGGCTTTCGACTGGCATTACCACTGGTAGGATAGTGGCTTAGTAATCACAATACTGTCGACGATATCCAGAGTGATAAATAATAATAGTATATTATCTAATTATAAGTAGGCTTACCAGCAAGCACGCAGTACTGTACACAAGGGCGGATACAGAAATTTTCGAAGGGGGGGGCCAAAGTCCCATGGAACTACTTTTGGGGGGGGGGCCACGTCTACTTTCCGAGCAAAATGGCTGGTCAAAAAAAAGAAATTTTTGAAATGGGGGGGCCATGGCCGGATTGGCCCCCCCCTGGATCCGCCCCTGACTGTACACGCTTAATACTTTAGAAGAAATTGTAAAAGTTCCTATAAACAGGCCATGAACTGAATGAGAGACGGGCAGACGGCATTCACTCATTGAATATGCCTATATCAAGCTAGATACAAGGAAGAAAGAGTTATGGCTGGTCATAATAGGGGACAATAATAGGGAAACCTTGGTTATTATTTTGCATAGCATCCTGGTAAAGTGAACATTTCTGAATAAGGTTGTCAAACATGAAGATCGCACGGTTTTAGGACCGGGATCGCGAAGGGGGTTATCGAGTTTGCTTGATCGACGATAACAAATGTTTTATGCGATACATAACAAGTAGGCCTATAATAATTTTTGCTGAAAAAAGGTACAGATAAGACCGTTTGCTTCCATTGTATTCCTAATAGAAGGACTTCTCTGAGTTCTGTCAGCGATGTTCCTGTCTCTACTCTAAATGTTTCTGTGGTTAAGGTGTCAACGTGCAAAAAATGCAAAGTGCGCTACGATCCGGTGCCAAGGGACAAGGAATGGGGATGGGCGTTGTTCAAATGCCCCAACTGTCAGAACGAATTCGGGTACGCTTTCAGTAATTATAGGCCATGGAACTAAACCGAGTGTTCTCGTCCAATTGAACCATCTTATCAACAAGCTATTATGAGTGTCCTGATACTACTACTACCACAATCACCACCGCCACCACCACCACAACGACAACAACTACTACTTCTGCTTGTGTGGCTGCTGCTGGTGGTGGTACTACTGCTACAACGACTAACAGCGACGACGACTACCACCACCACTACAACTGCAACTACTAGTCTACTACCACTACTGCTACAACATACTACTACCACTAGTAATAATATAATAATAATAATAATAATAATAATAATAATAATAATAATAATAATAATACTACTACTACTACTACTACTACTACTACTACTACTACTAATAATAATAATAATAATAATAATAATAATTAATAATAATAATAATTAATAATAATAATAATAATAATTCTAATAACTCTATTTCTCTCCCTGAATTTTCTGCGGCACCTGAGAGCCCTGTTCACCTCGGCTTAGAAAGGAAATAGGCTTACTAATTGAGAACAGCATCAAAATAGAAAATCTAATTAAAGACAGTAACATCGCAATAAAAAATGCTGATTAAATGTCGTTAATAACGAAAATGGTAATTCCTTCCTGATTTTTTATTTTGGTTTAAAATTAATAATTCTGAATAGATGAAAAGTAGCCTATATTAAAATAATAAAAGTTCTGAGATTGTAATAAAACAAGCATTAATGTAGAAATGAAGAAACACACCGGTAGCGCATTGGATAACACGCTGGCATGGAGAGCAAGAGTACCTACATGTACATCGCGCCTGTAGGGCGGACGCGCAGTGCTTTGTAGGTCGCTATTAGCGCGGTGTATTGCAGGCTACATGTATCTGTTCTCTTAGTAATTAAGATTTAGGTCTTCAGTAATTTGCGTTATTTTTCAACTGTTTAAATTGCGTAAATAGATATACACTGCAACCGATTGCGGTCCGTCAACCGGATTGTTTTAATAAAGAAAATATTACTATATTATTATTATTACTGTGGCGAAATTCGCCTGAGCCGCCTCCGCGGTCGTGTTTACGCCGTCGATTGGCTTCGTGGGCGGTCGATTCGCGTCGTCGTTCGCTCGTGCCTAGAGGTCCCCTCCCCTCCTCCCTTGCCTCCTCGCACCTGGCGGATCTTTTGGCGCGAAGTCCCCCCTGTAGTGCGCATGCGCGGATCTTTTGGCGCGAAGCCCCCTTGCCTCTTTCCTTGCCTCCTCGCACCTGTCGGACCTCTGACGTAAGTCCCCCCTGTAGTGCGCATGCGCGGATCTTTTGGCGCGAAGTCCCCCCTGTGGTGCGCATGCGCGGATCTTTTGGCGCGAAGTCCCCCCTGTAGTGCGCATGCGCGGATCTTTTGGCGCCAAGTCCCCTTGCCTCTTTCCTTGCCTCCTCGCACCTGTCGGACCTCTGACGTAAGTCCCCCTGTAGTGCGCATGCGCGGATCTTTTGGCGCGAAGTCCCCCCTGTGGTGCGCATGCGCGGATCTTTGCCCGCCTGGTCCCCTCGCACCTGGCGGGTCTTTTGGCGCGAAGTCCCCCCTGTGGTGCGCATGCGCGGATCTTTTGGCGCCAAGTCCCCTGTCCCCTTGGACGCGTATAAATAGGACCGCCGCCCGCATGCAGGAGCTCAGTCATCACCGGGAAGCCTGCGGGAGCTCCGTCCGTATTAGAAGTCCAGTTCCGGAGTTGAGCTCGAGTCCGTCAGTCGTTGAGCGAGTCGCCGAGTCGTCCGTCGCTGGGAATCGGTCGTTGGGGCTCGGCGTTGCCGCCGCCGCAGAACGTCGCTGCCGCTGCCGTGTAGTTTCCGTGTTCGACGCAGTGTGGCGCCCCCGTTGTCAGCCATTGCTGTGGGAGCTGCCGTTGGGTACATGACCGTCCGCTGCTGGGGAACGATAGTTCGCGGTATATCACGTGCATGCCTGCTGCTGACGTGTGGTGTTGTGATTGACAATATATCGTCTGAAAACGTCTGTTGTCTTCGTGTCTTCGTGCGGTCGGGGAAGACTGTTAAGCCCTTCGAAAGACGACGGAGGCCGGACTTGCGCCCACCTGGAGCGACACGCAAGCCTTGCCACCTGGTGGGAGAGATCGTCATCCACTCTCCCGTCAGCCGCCAGAGGGCGCGGGCGGTTTCCGTTACATTACTATTATTATTATTATGAACCATCTTATCAACAAGCTATTATGAGTGTCCTGATACTACTACTACCACAATCACCACAGCCACCACCACCACAACGACAACATTATTATTATTAGCCTATTATTATTATTATTACTATTATTATTATTATTATTATTATTATTAGCCTATTATTATTATTATTATTTTATTTTTTGTATTGCCTCGAGGTAAACATGATCCCTCGGGGACTTCAACACTCTCGATAAAAGCAGATTTGTCTGGAATGGACCCTAAAAGCCACATAGTTGAAGCGCTGAATCGTTAGCGACAGGCGTTGAAACGGATACATGTATGACGTTTCGCGGACGTCCCCAGTTGCGGTGCTTATTATTATTATTATTATTATTATTATTATTATTATTATTATTATTATTATTATTATTATTATTATTATCATTATCATTATCATTATTATTATTACCAAAACTTTAAAAATGAGCAACATTTTTATGTGTACTTCAGCGGCTTCTGTGGAATGTGGCAGACGAGTCCCTGCTACCGATGTCACAAGACGGTCTCACCCTACTGCGTTCAACCACCGACCAAAGGCCACGCCCGTCGCACTACCAACACCCACCGCTGCAACACACCGGACTGCCAGTGCGCCCTTCAGACGGGCTCCAGTATGGCCGCCGGTGGTCTAAGACGACACGTTCAAGCCCTACCTCTGAGCGGATTTACGACCGATGGCGATTTGAGGAACACGGACCCAGGCTCTGACGCTGATTATGACCTCTCTCAAGGTGGATAGAATTTCATTTTCACTTCAAGAAAATTCTGTTTTTATGTAAATGTTTATCTGTTGCTACAATTTGGCTTTGACTCTGATAAATTTGTGATTGATTTATTGTAGCCTATTGTATTGTGTTTATAAATTTATATAGCGCTTCTCGCTATGCACGCTAATCAGAGGCGCTTGGATGCGATATTTCAAGCACCACCGCGGTTCGTTTTGAGTTATCTGCTCGAAACAGGTCCATTGGATTTTTAAATCCTTAAACCGAACAGAATAGAACAAAATGGAATAGAATAGAATGGGATAGAATAGAAGATAATAGAACAGAATATATTAAATAGAATAATAATAGAAAGTGGATTTTTTTAATTTTTTATTTATTATTTTTTTTCCTCAACCAAAACAACAAACAAACATAATACAATTATGGCATTGAATAATACATTAACATAATTTGGTGAAGAAGGGGAGACCCAGAAGGGATGTAAAATCCCGCTAATAGGGCCACCCATAATTCATGTAAAATATAAAAGAAAAAACATGACAGAACATTCAATTGTAGGAAAAAAAAAATGATGAGGAAGAGAGAAAAAACAAATTAAGCAATCGACATTTCTGTATATAACGAGAAAAACAACTCTTAACTAATGACTTAACTAAAGACTTAACTAAGGGCTTGGCGAAACCACTGAGCAGAAACCTTAACCATTACATATCAGGAAGTGTTTTAAGTAGATAAAGGCGAAGTTTATGCTTAAATAATCTTGTGTTAGGTAGGGAATGAAGATGTGTAGGGAGAGAGTTCCAACATTGGGAGCCAGTATATTGTATAGAGAATCGACGAGTATTATTATGTGCCTAGGGAAGGTCATAAACAGTTAATTTTCTAGTTGAATAAGAGTGGCGATCAGAGGTAAGGTTAAAGAAATCATTAAATACAAGTGGTAATAGGCCATGGTTATAACGGTACATAAACTCTCCTATTTGCAAGTGCCTAATTTGATCGATCTTTAATAATCCAAATTCCTTGAAATACAGAGCGGTGTGGGCTCGGCGAGGAATATTAGCTATAAAACGGATTGCATATTTTTGAAGGGTGACTAGTCTGATAAAATTAGATTTGTAAGTAGACGTCCAAATTAAATTACAGTAGGTTAAATAAGGATAAATAAGAGAATAGTATAGCATAGACCGGATAGAGACAGGAATCAGTTTAGATGAGCGAAATAGCACACCAACAGTCTTAGCAATTTTGCTAGAGATATTATTGATGTGTTCCTTCCAATTTAGATGCTGGTCAATGTATACGCCCAAAAATTTTGTGGATGTTACTTGGGTGATAGGAGTCCCTTCAATAAGTAGAATAGGAAGTTCATTGGGATATTTTTTCTTATGGGAACTGAAGAGGATGTAGTTGGTTTTATCCAAATTTAGAGTTAGTTTATTTGATCGAAACCAATCAACGACTCGGTGAAGCTCAGAATTAACAGTGTCGAATAGGGTATCAATAGATTTATCAGAATGAAATAAGTTAGAATCATCAGCAAATAGTACAAAATACATAGAAGGCGATACATTAGGTAAATCATTAATATAGATTAAAAATAAAAGAATAAAAAATAAAAAAAAAATAGAATTGAAAATAGAATAGAAGTGGAATAACTATAATTGAATAGCTCGATGGATCATTTATATATAGAAATAGATAGAAAAAATGGATAGAAAATAGACTAGAAAATAGAATAGAAAATAGAATAGAAAAAAAGAATGGATAATGAAATAAAAAGCGGAACAGAATTAAGCAAAATAGAATTCAAAGTGTCTACTCTCATCAAGGCCGTAGCCAGAATTTGATTTCGGGGGTGTTTCTTCGGTTTCCCAAAAAAGCTGATGCCTTTTTTAGTCATCCGACCGAAATCTTCAGAAAATGTCACCAATTCGTCCTATTTTTCACATTTTTCATTTCGCAGGGTGTTTCATGGTTTTACTTCATGGTTTTTACATCATGTGCTAGTAAATGCCTTCTAGTATTTTTTACTTTTTCAATTTCGGGGGATGTTCAAACACCCAAAACACCCTCCTAGCTACGGCCTTGATTCTCATAAATTATACCGTACTTATCTCACACGTTGCTGTATGTCTTCTCCGTGTTCAGCTGATCCTGGCGTTGATTACTACGAGCCCCTTCCCGAGACGTGCGTCCACCCATCCACCAGACGGGCCCAGCACCTGCCGACCGTCATCGTAGGCAGCAGACCCCACGACAGCTCAGGGTCGACCGTCGCTACGTTCCTCACCCAGGGAGACCTCTGCGAGAAATACGAGATCGTCATTCCCATGGAAACCATTTACGAGAGCGACTAAAGATTGATCGTCAATCATCACCATAGCAACCACCTATTTTCATTCATCTCCATGGAAACGAGCTACGAGAGCGACTATATAATGCTCAATAGTCGTCATAGCAACCACCTATTTTCATTCATCTCCATGGAAACGAGCTACGAGAGCAACTATTATAGCATGCTCAATAATCGTCATAGCAACCACCTGTTTTCGTTCATCCCTATAGCAACCATTTACTAAAGCAACTGATGCAACATCTGCACACACCTTTGTGTGATTGATTGTGTGGCGTTTGTGAAACTATTAGAGCAATAATAATTTATTATTGTTAATTATGTCTTGTGGGTTTCTTATCAGAGAATAGGAAATTGATGAAATTCTAGATGTCTCTAGAATCTCTTCAGCAAGGAGTTTACGGTAATGGTTATCACTCTGGCACGACGAGCGCACGGTCGCCGGTTCGCTTCCCGCTACCATCCAGATGGTATAAAGATGTTGTTGACAAACTGAGTAGCAGGACGTGATGTTGGCTGCTGGCCGTTAAATAATATTCAGTCCTGTAATAACTTGTGATCACCTGTCATACTATGAATTGTAATCCATCTGCATTGTTGTGTCGCTTGAATTTAAACGAAGGTTCGGTCCATTATTTTCATTAATATTGACTACACAGATGTGTATGCATATATATGTGGGGCGCAGTGGTATAGTGGGTATGTTCGGTGCCTTGCAGCCGGAGGGTTGCAGTTTCGAATCCACCTCAATATAGTCGTCGCGTAAGAGACCTTGGGCAAGTCCTTCACTCGCAATTGCTCAGCGCTTCGGCGTGAAACTCCGATGCAGTGTCCGCTCTATAGTCGGGAGCGCCTCTGAGTAGTGAGCTTGAAGGGGCGCTATAACAAGTGCGCATACATACATAAAAAGTGCGCATACAAACAAGCAAGCAAATATAATTACGAATGATTATTCCATTCCTTGAAGTGGCACCATACAGGTTCACGATTACAATAGCAGTTGTCTTGCAGAAATTATACCTCACCTTCAACAGTACTATAACCTATTCAACGGAAATTTTAATTGCACACTCAGCAGAGCAGAATGTGGCATCAAAACAAACCGACTACATGGTTCCGCGTCAATATCCATATGATATCTGTTAACTGTTTCGCGTCTACCGATCTATCGTCATCATTATATCTCGATGTAATAATTATAATTATGTCTATAGAGCTACCTAAACAATGTCATCATTCAATTCATTCATTCAGGGCATTTATATAGCGTCCCTTCAAGAAACTACTCAGAGGCGCTCCCAGCCCAACCACGAACAAAGAAAAAAGACTTGAGAGAATTGTAGAGCCCAGCCGGATGGATCAAAGGTAGAGTGGTCATAGCCAGGGCACCAGCTTATTCAGGAGCGCTGTGTCATATCAGAGACATGCAGTGAAATTCCAAGTTCGGTTGTCAGTAGACTATAGAGACAGACAGAGATTGTCAGCGTCAGAGACAGGGACACAGAGGCAGAGGAGAAAGAAGGATAGAATTAGGCTATAATTTTTAGAACTGCACAACCCCTTCTTTCATTTCCCATCCTCCATGATAAATTACTTCCAGTCATAGGACAATGACCTTTTTGCTTATTTTAATTGTACAGAAGTGCTTCTACGACTGCACAATTCCATTTAGAAGTGCATATTTTGTGTACAACTGCACGTTAAAAAAGCCCTGCGTAGATGTTTCCTCTACCATCAATTTTATTTTATAAGCTTACACCATAATTATCACAGGTATACGCGTTGGTGCAACGGTGTGTTCTATGCCGTTTGACCAAAAGATCGCAGGTTCGAATCTACCTCAAGCCACTGCGTTGTAAACAAACCTTGAACAAGTTGCTCACCAATAATCAATGTCTGTGAGGAAGGCAACGGGAATCCACCTCACTCATCTCACTCATATCCCCCATCATCGTACTATAACAGGCCTAGGTCTATCACAATGACTCAAAGTCAGTGCCTAAAGTGTGGAAAAATAAGTGCCTGGACGCCCCTTACCTCTCCAAAGAAAGTGCCTGGACGCCCCTTACCTCTTCAAAAGAAATGCCTGGACGCCCCTTACCTTTCCAGTCTGTGCTCGCCAATAAGTGGCTGGACGGCGCTCAGGTTTTAAAACAGGCGCATGGACGCCGTCCATGACCGTCTAAGCACACGTTAAGACCTGCTCAAAGTATGAGTAAAGTATCATGGTAGACGGGTCTTGTCACTATCGTCAGTCCAAAACTGAAATCCAGTGAAATAGTAAACCAATGAAACCAATGAAATAGCAGACAACTCCTCGACTTAGGCCTATACTAAAAGTCAATGACTGGTTTAAGAAAACCTTCGCTCTTGTCAGTAATAATTATTTTACTATCCGTCAATGAGTCGATATGACTGCTTTGGCTTTCCATAAACAACAGAAATTTTGAATAATTTGATGTCATATTGCTTGCTCTTATCAGAACCGAAAAGCTTTAGTAGGCTACTGGCTGGAGCTGGACAGGGTAAGCATAGTGTTCAACTCTTATGATACTCAGCGTACGATAATTAACTAGTCATAATTTTGATCTACACTGTTCTGAATAATTTTGCTATAGTTATTATCAGAGTTGGGCTTATGAAAAGTTTGACATCAGATCTGCCAAACGATTAATCAGGCTTTTTAACGTGCAGTTGTACAATGTGCAGTTCTAACTGGACACTTCTGTACAGTTAAAACTAGCAAATAGGTCATTGTCCTCCGATTGGAAGTAATTTACAATGTAGGCCTATGATGGGAAAGGAGAGAAGGGATTGTACAGTTCTAAAAATTCTTTTAAAACAGCCCTGCTATTAATGAAATAGGCCTACAATGTCTCGCTGTTGATATAATTTAAACGCAAGTAGTTCTCTTTGCAGAAACTAAATTCATTCAAATATTCTCTTTTAGCGAGTTATTTCGACTGTTTCGTAAGACAGACATTGTGTGGGTGTATGTTTGAATGTATGAATGTTTAACCGGGGAATTCCGATAGTTTCAGTTTCCGCGAGTGACTTGTGCAGCTACTCATCCATATCATAATTATTAATTACTTAGCCTACGCAGCGAATTTGGACTTCGGCCATTCTGCGTATGTATACGGTGCGCGCGGCGAGCAGAGGGGGTATCGAAAAATGTAGCCTAAGCGTGCGCAAAATAGATCTCTAATAAAATTATAATATTGTGACGTCCACTATAATTCTATAATATAATTCTGTATTTATCCTATTAAAATTATAGTCCATTCATGTCATTTTAATTACATTGTTTAAAAGCCATGTGCAGCTATTCTGTGCAGTAAAGCGTAGCCCACAGTATGCTATTAAATTGTATGCTTTGGTAAAAATGGGTTGGTGTCAGCATGGGCGGAGTTTATCGGGGACTTGGCGGGGCTAATCCCCCTAAGAAGACCCAGATTAATTTTTTTACCGTGTGAATTGTATCTTTTCCCGGGCTTAGCCCCCCACCCAAGAAGGCTTTAGCCCCTCCAAGAACGGAAACCAAACTTCGCCCATGTGTGTCAGGAAGGACATCCGGCCAGGTCATAAAACCCCCAACCCCTCCCCCATCATAAATTCCTGGTTACGCCATTGAATGGGCCACTTCACTCTGTCTCGCAAAACTCTCCTATTTAGCGGTATGGCTTAACATCGGGAGCGCTTTTGAGTATAGCCTACCTCGAAGAGGCGCTTTATAAAACGTCCTAAACAAATGATTCTCGAATGATCTCATTGGCCTGGTTTTCATGTGTCGTTGAAAGTCTCTGAAGGCAGATTTATTCTCAGTGATCATCGAAGGAAAGAGTCATTGAGAATTCACCCCCAACGACAACGCCATGGCTTCCGCGAAAGATGGATCCAATCCGGCTCGAGAAAACATGAAGGAGGTAGGCCTACATAAATATATTATACGCATATATAGCCCAACATACATGCTGCCTATACAAGCACAATAGTAGTAGTAGTGGTAGTGGTAGTGGTAGTAGTAGGTAGTGGTAGTGGTAGTAGTAGGTAGTAGTAGTAGTAGTAGTAGTAGTAGTAGTAGTAGTAGTAGTAGTAGTAGTAGTAGTAGTAGTAGTAGTAGTAGTAGTAGTAGTAGTAGTAGTAGTAGTAGTAGTAGTAGTAGTAGTAGTAGTAGTAGTAGTAGTCCTTTCTTCATCCTTCTCCTCTTCTTGTTCTTGTTCTTGTTCTTGTTCTTCTTCCTGTTCTTCTTCTTCTTTTGCTTCTGCTTCTGTTTCTTCCTATTCAACCTGTCATGAGAGGAGGAGCAGGAGCAGGAGCAGGAGCAGGAGCAGGAGGAGGAGGAGGAGGAGGATCTGATCTGTTGACTATTTGACAAAATCTGCCTTAAGCAGTTCAGCTTATCGCTTTCTTATTTCTTTTTACTTTCCATCTTCACGTTTCTACTTGAATATCTGTCCTCAAGGCATCTGCTGCTGCTGCTGCTGCTGCTGCTGCTGCTGCTGCCTTCCAGTCATCTCTGTTTCCACGGACATCTATTTGATTTGCAGTTCTCTCCATCATCTGATGAAACTTGATTTCGTGATATCTCTTCTTTATAGCGGTCTTCATGCTTTATGGACAACGACTGTTTCTTTGATCTGTATTTTAGATCTGATCTCTCGGTGTAGTCTTTGGTGGGGAGGCAAAGTTTTTTTTTTCTGCAGTTTCTACCCTACCTTGAGCAATCTGGTCTCCTTCCTGCAAATCAATCTGGTTTTAGGGCCCACCATTCCACCGAGACTGCTCTCCTTTCTCTTCTTTCTGAAATCTATTCTGCCGTTGATAGGTCTGAGCTCACCCTATTGGCTCTCTATGATGTCTCTTCAGCCTTTGATATGGTTGATCACGATATCCTTCTCAAGCGTCTTGAAACCTCCTATGGCGTTAAGGGCCTGCCCTTATCTTGGTTTCAGTCCTACCTTTCTGAAAGAACCCAAATGATTATATCTGGTGACTCTCGAACCAAATGGGTTGATGTTAATCTGGGTGTTCCTCAAGGTTCAGTTCTTGGGCCTCTCCTATTTATTCTTTACACAACTGACATTTCTTCTCTTTTTCCGATCTGTAGTGCTGCTGGCCATCTCTTTGCTGATGACGTCCAGGCATTTGTCCATGGTCCCCCCTCTTCCCAGCTGCTTCTGGTTGGGCTTATTGAATCTCTCACTAATCATCTCCACTCTTGGATGTCTTCTAATCGCCTTTCTCTTAATACTTCAAAGACTCAATTTATCTGGTTAGGTACTCCTCAGCAGCTCCATAAGCTTGATCTTATTCTTCTCTCTGCAAAATTCCCATTGTTTTCCTTCTCTTCAAGTGTGCGGGATCTGGGTGTAGTACTTGATAGCTCACTTACCTTTACTGAGCATATTTCCAATCTGACACGCTCATCATATTTTCATTTAAGACGCCTCAGAGTCATTCGTCGCTCTGTCTCCTCCTCCATCTTCACTACCTTAGTTCATGCTTTCATATGCTCTCGTATTGACTATTGCAATTCTCTTCTCATTGGTCTTCCTAAAGTTCGACTTTCACCGATTCAGTCAGTTCTCAACTCAGCTGCTAGATTGATTGCCCGCCTTCCCAAGTACTCTCACATCTCTACCTTTATGTTTGATGAACTTCATTGGCTTCCTCTACGTGCTCGCACACAGTTCAAGATCCTCACTCTGATCCTAAAGTCTCAACGGGGTCTTGCCCCAAAATATCTGACTAAAACCTTACTTCGTCCTCACTCAGCTTCCTCCCACCGTCCACTTCGCTCATCCAACAGACTTGACCTGTTGGTTCCCCGGTCTAGAACTTCTATGGCTCAGTCTCGGTCTTTTGTCTCAATTGGTCCTTCTCTCTGGAATTCTCTTTCTCCTTCTGTTCGCTCAACTCTTCTGTCTGTCAGTCTCTCCTCTGCCCTGTCTCTTCTCAAAACCTGCTTCTTCTCGCGGGGCCTTGCGCACTGGGAGCGCCTCTGAACGGTTTACCCTACTAGAGGCGCTTTATAAATGTTTAAATACAATACAATACAGTAGTAGTAGTAGTAGTAGTAGTAGTAGTAGTAGTAGTAGTAGTAGTAGTAGTAGTAGTAGTAGTAGTAGTAGCAGCAGCAGCAGCAGCAGCAGCAGCAGCAGCAGCAGCAGCAGCAGCAATAGCAGCACAGCAGCAGTATTATAGTAGTAATGATAATAATAGATTAATTACTTTGTCTTTATGATAATAACAATTATGATAATTAATAATTTTCATAATCAATAATTATAATCATAATTTTAATATGGAGCTTAACATTGGTGAGATGATCTCTATTATGTATGTGTAGGGCCTATATAATAAACGCCAGTGTTCAGTAATGCTATTCCTACACATGTATAGTGCATGTATTTGATGGGTATGCAAATATTCTTTTTCGGTACAATGAATACAGCAGGCCATGTACTATTGTACATGTGCGTACATGCACGTGTGGGTATTATCTAAGTTTGTATAATTATGTTTGTCAGCGTGAAATTTGCATTTAGTTACTGACTATGGAACCACCCATTTTACAGTAGTAGTAGTAGACTTGACAATTGAAAGACAAAAATAATGGCAAAACAATACCATTGTTCTTAGTTGCGCAGGTTCCAAGAGTTGTACGTTGGTCGTTTAAATACCAACGAGGCAGTGGCCATCATGGAGAGGTTCAATTACGATGCCGTGGCAGCTGCGAACTTCGTTATGACAGGTGAGAAACTCTGAACCGGGTATTTGCTGTGATAGAGCCCTCCACATGGAATGGTCTTCCCCTTCGGATATGGGTCATCTGCGGAAACTCACTAATAGCCAGTAGTAGGCCTACCCGGAAAGATAGCGTGCTTGGTGGTGAGGGGCTTCGGAAAGGTGCTGAACATTGGACGGAATTGCGTTTGATGTTAATTCACAGTCTATAGGTTTGGATGATTATCACTATACGGGTTTTAGAAGATAAAAGGGACCAGCTTTGGTTCACGCGAATATTCAATTCAATTCAATTCAATTCATTTATTGTAACCAACCATCAACATACACAATAGAAATAGTATAACATGCTTCACATAATCGGATGGAATAATATGGAATGTGCAAAGACTTTATGATGAGGTCCAGATCAGAACAAGGGGTTGAACCCTCCCAGCCCCTGGAAATTCTCACCCTGCTTTGATTCTCTCGGATCAGATCATATTATCATGTCACTACATCATAGGTTAGCTTAGATTAAATTTGGGTCTACATTTCGTTGTCTATTTGTTTTGTTTTGTACTTTTCTTTGTGCAGCTACCAACGCTGAAGTTATGCAACTGGTAGAAGACGAACAAGCGTCTGCGGTGAGTTCTTTTTTATTATCATATGCTCCAAACTTCTAAATGGTCACTCGAACGCCAAGCGCAGGGCACCAAGCTTATTCGCAAGCGATACGTCGAGCTAGGAATGTTGTCAAAATGACTTTGCAAATGGTACATGTAGTTGGAATTGGGTCCGATTCCGATTGACAGGAAGCCACTTTCGGATATGGGTTATCGTCGGAAACTCACTAATGGTTAGTGAGTAATGGTAGTACTCGGAAAGATAGCGTGCAGATAATAGAGGGCAGAGTAGCTGCTCTGGAATGTGTCGATTATGTCTAGAATAATTATAATTGTAAGTTGGAGGTTCAGATAAAGCTTAGTTGTGGCATGAAATCTGGAAGAAGTTGCGAAAATAGAAGCACGAGGAGTGATGGAAAGAAGCATCTGAGGCAGATCGTGGTGACTGATTGTCTGATTGGGAATAATTTTGGGGAGCCTAAAATTGACGGATTTCAGATGGAATGTCACTTTAGTTCCCACATCTTAACGAGGTCAAGTATTTACCCCGCAAGAGATGACATACTTTCATGCTGCCTTTCTTTAAAGCAACTGTGTTTAAAAACAGTTTCACTAGCAGATGAATTGTCGGTTATACTATTTAGCTATGCATGAGTGGCTTTATAATCTGCTGCTAAAATGCTTAAAATATATAATCGTTTTATGTAGTGTAATGCAATGTGCGCTCGTCAGATGCCAAAAAGGATACTTACATGTACTTACTTGCTTTGCTTATTTACTTTTCATCCTTTCTTTGGACCATTGTGTTTGCTACTCCTGCAAATATATCAGCTGGTTTCCATCTCTCTCTCTCTCTCTCTCCTCTCTCTCTCTCTCTCTCTCTCTCTCTCTCTCTCTCTCTCTCTCTCTCTCTCTCTCTCTCTCCTCTCTCTCTCTCTCTCTCTCTTCTCTCTCTCTCTCTCTCTCTCTCTCTCTGTCTCTCTCTCGCTCTCTCTGTCTCTTCTCTCTCTCTCTCTCCTCTCTCTCCTCACTCCTCTCTCTCTCTCTCTCTCCTCTCTCATTCTCTCCTCTCTCTCCTCTCTCTCTCTCTCTCCTCTCCTCTCTCTCTCTCCTCTGTACAAATCAAAGAGAGAGGTTGATTGTAGTAGGAATGCTTTGCGACTGTTATGATAATTTTTGGACTTGTCAATTCCAGAATTTGGCCAAAAAGTTCCAGAACTTGAGATTGCCTGGGTCGTTGCTCGACAATGCCAGAGTCGGTCGCATCGACAGCACATTGAGACAGTTCGCGTGTGAACCGTGTGACAACAGCTGGTGGCGAAAAACACCAGAACGAAAGCAGGTTGCTGACAGATAAAGCACCAACCACTCATTAATAATAAATATGTTCAGTTGTTTACTAAAATTAATGGTATTGTTTTGTAAACTGCTCCAACGCATTGCATTTTTTACTATTGCAGTCTTTCGTATTGTGTAGTGTTTTACTTCTTTGTTGTCAAGGTTTCCACGTGTAAATGGTGTCATATACGCTATGACCCCGTGCCCAGAGAGGAAGAATGGGGTTGGGCGCAGTTCAAATGCCCCCAATGTGAGAAAGACTTCAGGTGAGCTGTTACAATACCTTATCTTAGCATAACTTACCTTTCACCAGTTTGTCTTGCCTTGACACTTTAATTATCTCACATAAGTTTACCTATAACTTGGGCTTGGCATACTTTACCTCAGCCTTCATACTTCCCATTCCTCTCCTCATTTTCCTCCATCTCTCATCTCCATAGAATTATGCAGAATGGATGATAAGAGACAAATAAAAACAGTGGCGTTGATAACTATGGATTGGATTGGGCGGAGAGGAAGACATAACAGAGAATGGCTTGATGACATCAGCATCTGGTGTAAGTAAACCAGATATAAAAAACTTAAGCATAGCAGCACAAGAGCTCTGTAAACAAAAATGGGATAAACAATGAGGTGGACACCTACGGGATTTTGGTCCATCGATGATGATGATGATGATGATGATGATGATGATGATGATGATGACGACGACGACGATGAAGATTATATATATAATGATTATATTGTATATGTATTATCACATGCACATACCTACACACCCACATCTACACCTACACACGCGCGCACACACCCACATCCATGTTGTTATATTGAAATACACGCATATATAAATAATTAAATAAACCAATAAATAAGAGTAGGCTATGTTAATTCTATGCTTTTATACATGTACAGTGGTCACTGTGCTATGACGAACACAAGTCCATGCTTCACGTGCAACATTCAGGTGCAACCGTACTGCATTAAACCTCCTCCTCCTCAGTGGAGACGAGATCGGAGGTCGAACAAGACTCACAGATGCGATGCTGCCGACTGCGGGGAGTGTGCGGAGCAGCTGCAAGCAAGGGCTGCTGCGCCTCGAGGCGGTCGGGCTGGTGCTAGAAGGGGCGGCCGAAATATGGCATCACGTGCGAGGAGTGGAGGACCCTCTGTAGGGGGTGACATGAGGAACACGGACCCGGGTGACGCGGAGGATTACGACCGCTCTCAGGGTATGTGATGTTCAATGATCTCCTATTTATTCATCCATACATTCATCCTTCAATCCTTCCGTCCATCCTTCCATCCATCCATCCATCCATCCATCCATCCATCCATCCATCCATTCCATTCGTTCGTTCGTTCGTTTGTTCAGTCATTAATTCGTGCATAAATTGGTGCAATCATGCACTAATTCATTCATGCATTCATTTATTCATTCACTCAATCTTTCATTCATTCACTAATTCATTCATTCACTCAATCATTCATTCATTCATTTTCTTCTTTCCCCCCGTTCGTTTAAGAATTTCTATATTGCCTCTTCAATGGAACTACTCAGTTTGTGAATAAATATATGATATTAATAATTATTATAGTATCAATGATTATGATAACAATAATGACTATGAAAGTTGGCACTTTCGCCGATCAGGACACAGAATATGAAAAGGGCCTTAAAATAAAACTTAAAGAAATAGAAAATAACAATAATAATAAAAGTTATAGTAATGAGATGAGGCCTGATGTCTCGGAGATTAATTTTTACACCTAATATAATTTCTTAGTTTCTGACGGATTTTTCCTGCCTCGGATAAAAAATAATAACAATGATATGCAATTGAGATGTATGCAACATTCGTATATAATTACTAGGAATACACGTGCAATTATACTCTCCGCTTCTTTCAGCCGCCGGTGTCGAGTCAGCACGCGAGGAGGGACCCCCACCGCCTCGGCCAGCGCCGTGTGTCTACCCATCCACCAGACGTCGGAAGGTCATCTACGCCAGTCAGCCACACGACAGCAGTGGATCGACGGTTGATACCTTCCTGACTCAGGCGGACTTCGACGACCGGGCAAGCGTCACCAGCTCCCGCATGTCACCCATCCGAGAAAAATGAGCACAATACAGTGTGAACTCCATGTTGGCCTATAGCTGACACGCCGTGTCTAACGGAGGAATATTGTCTCGCACCAACGAGGTTATTTGCACGAGTACCCGCATATAGAGGAGATACGGGTCACTTTCCCACCCACCTGGAAATTTACAACTAATTTTTGACAGCTACTTTTTGGCTTTTAACAAATTAATATCTTGACGATGCTACAACACTAATGAAACCACTAATGCACTAATTAAGTGAAACTGAGATATTGACTTAATTTATAAACTTCTACGAGAAATAAAATTCTTCCTAACTTCTTGTTTTGCATTTTCAAGCTCATTAAATATTGTTAACTCTAACGATTATGTTTTGCTCGCTCCCCTGCAAAACTTTGTGTCGACGCCTATGTTTATTTGCCTTAGGATCGACGGGAAATCTATGTTTGCTTGTCCGATAAAGTGTTTAGGCCTAATCATTTGCCTGCTGTGTCAATTGCTATATTTTATTTTTAATTGTTTTATTTATTTATTTATTTATTCAGTAACTTTATAATCAGACAATAATAATACAATTTACTGAAGCCAGTGAAAATATTTATATTACTATGCTTATATTTTGAAGTCTAGATGACATTATTCAGTCAGGCCTATACTTAGTAAAGATTGATTTGAATACTCTACTTGCCTAGCCTGAAATCATAGGCCTATAATTATATCGAGAAATCCATAAATATTAATAAATAATAAATTAATGTGCTAGCCTAAGAAATTGATTCAGCATCTGAGTTTACCTGCCCTGTCAATTACTATAGACTTAAATGTTCACTATTTAAATTACTATGCAGATAAGATGAGACTTAGTTAATATTAGGCCTACTCAGTCAGGCAAGTTAGGCCTACGTATATTTAAGATTGATTTTAACATACTACTTTGCTTATCAGTTGCTGAAATTAACTAATTTTAGTCAGTGCCTAAATGTGGAAAAATAAGTGCCTGGACGCCCCTTACCTCTCCAAAACAAGTGCCTGGACGCCCCTAACCTTTCCAGTCTGTGCTCGCCAATAAGATTTTAAAACAAGTGTATGGAAGCCGTCCATGACTGTCCAGGCACACTTCAAGCTCTGATTTTAGTCAAATCAGTTTCTTAAAAATGTGAACCTTTGTTGCTGCTGATTTAATGTGTAGCACAGGGAACTAAGCTGAATGGGTAATCTGACCAATATTGTTACTCAAAATGGTCGTCACAATAATAGCCTCATCATAATAAATCTCTGTTCTGTACGCACTCCACGTTGGCCTATTATCATATATTAAGGTGGGAAGTTTACGAAAATAATAAATGCCATAGTCTAAAAGCAGGAGTTATTGTTTTTTAACACTCTGCTGTACAAATTACAATCTCGTTTCAACCTTCAACACTTAGAAAGTTATCAGTTTATATTGTGAGCGTATAAAATATGGCTGCACATGAAGTAACGCGGCTACGAATTTACGCGCAATGCGTTTGCCATAATTTCACACATAACTCGGATAGGCTTAGCCTCGAGTAGCGCCGTAGGCCTACGACTAAACGCATAGCATATGTCGGATAGAGTTTCGTGATTTGCTTTGATTTTGATCCAATAAAGGTTAGCTATTACAATCTTTTCCACGTTCTTAAGTTTATTCACTGTCAAAATTTCCGATACTTTATTTCTTCGATTGCTAATTAAATTAAAAATGAGCGTTCTATATCTGGGACTTCGATCAAGGACTGGTTCAGGCCTAAGATTGTTGTCCTAAAAATATAGCGGGAACTGCGTCATGGGAATTCCGACCAAAACACCCAGCCACATATATTATATTACAGTAATATAATATAATAATTTATGTGACCCAGCCGTTATTCTCGTGACTTTTCGCTTGCAAGAGCTTTGGAAAACCCGGGTGGTTTTTGCAACTGGCCCAGCGCAATTCGAAAGATGTTAGAGCCATAGGCCCTACTAATTTTTGAAACTATCATCTGACCGCTGCTCACTGCTTTTAGGCAGCAGGTTTAATTTGGTTAGCAAAGATTTTATTTGATAGTTTCTCTTAACTGTGACGATCTTAGCGCTGGTAAATGCATGTTCAACTATCCTCAATTTTAGTGTTTATTTATCTTAGGGAGAAACAATTCTTAATGTGTTGTGTCAAATTTTCGGCAAGCCATCATACATCATCATCGTCGTCGTCGTCATCATCATGATCATAATCAAATTAATCATCATCATGATCATCATCATCATCATCATCATCATCATCATCATCATCATCATCATCGTCCTTGTCGTTGTAGACAAAATCATCATCATCGTCGTCGTCATCATCATCATGACCATAACAATTAACAATCAAATTAATCATCATCATTATTATCATCGTTCTTGTCGTCGTGGACAAAATTATCATCATCATCTTACTCATCCTCGTCGTCGTCGTCAAAATCGTCATCATATTCACCATTGTAGCCTATTCATCGTCCTCATCATCGTTGTCATCTTCGTCTTCATCATCATAATCGTCATTACAATGAGTATCTGACCCTAGGCATTTGTTGGATGATTGTTACGAACATACGATACGGGGTCTCCTTCACCAAATCTTTGCTGATGACACTCAAGCCTACATACATTCTAACCCATTGGATTCAGTTAGCACTGTGCGCCTATTGTGTCTGACTGTTGACGTCCTTTCCTCTTGGATGGCGTCAAATCGGCTTCTCCTAAATCCCAGTAAGACTCAATTCATTTGGCTGGGTGGCCGTCGGCAACTTGAGAAGATCGATTTGCCTCTGCTAGCCCAAATCTTTCCTGGCATTAGTTTCTCTTCCACGGTTCGTGACCTGGGTCATAGATTGAGTATTCGCATATTACGAATATTAAGATTTTCAAATATTCACGAATATTAACGAATATTAAAACTGCCAACGAATATTATATTCGTAAAATATTATGTTATTTCAAGAAATTCTTTATTTTTTTCTTTCAAGAAATTCTTTATTCTTAATTCTTATTTTGTTATTATGAAAATGTTTAACTTTTACTGAATGAATTGTACAAAATTGAGTTAGTCTACGCATAGGCCTATATCAGTAAGTGACAATAACATTAATAGACTTATTGTTAAAAACTTCAAGGTCTCTGAGGCAGGGTCTGGTCAATGTGGCCATGCGGCATACATATCACATTCGATACTTAATGATAGTAAGTGTTAATGTTGGTCACTTTTTCTGACTTCTGACCATCGTCCCGAGCAGAAAAGAGGCAGAAACATCGATGCTAGTTGGCAAGACTAGTAGCAGCAATAGTAAGCTAAATTAGAAATAAACTTTAACTGCCTATAATAATAACTGCACATTTATAAAGTAGGGTACCGGTATAGTTTTATATCAGTGTAGCAGGTTGAGTAAATATAAATGCCAACGCAGGAAATAATAGTGCCAGATTACAAGCAAAAATTATCCCGATCTCAGCATATCAAGCGCATTGCAAATTTTGATTCAGCCTTGACCTGGATGCGAGTGAATGTCATGGAGACATACAGAAATTTAACTGCTTTACCGGGTAACATTGCGGTTTCGATGGTTCACTTTAATCCGTTCACGAATATTTACGAATATTTACGAATATTAAAAAATCTCAATATTCACGAATATTTACGAATATTAAACCCAAAAGTCACGAATACTCAATCTATGACCTGGGTGTTACCCTTGACTGTGAACTCAGTCTCAGCCAGCATGTCAATCTTGTTGCTCGAAGCTGTTACTACCAGCTTCGTCAACTTCGAGTGATTGCACGCTCTCTCTCTCATGATGCGCTGGTAGTTCTTGTTCATGCCTTCGTAACCAGTCGAATCGACCATTGTTGCTCAATCCTTGTTGGCCTCCCCCTTGGGGTTCTGGGACGGTTAGATCGGGTTCTGCGCTCTGCTGCTCGGCTCATTGGACGAATCCCTAAATTTTCCTCTGTTTCTACCTACATGCGTGATGTGCTGCATTGGTTGCCAATAGCCCAACGCATCCATTATCGAATTGCTGCCCTGGTCTCACGTTGTATCCTTGGTTGCGCTCCATCCTACCTGCGCATTCTTTGTCGCCCAGTCTCTGACATTGAAGCGCGTCGGGCCCTTCGCTCTGCTGCGAAGGGACAACTGCTTGTTCCACGGGCTCGCTTGGCTACCAGAGAGTGTCGAGCCTTCTCGATTGTGGGGCCGTCAATCTGGAATGACCTCCCCCCTAACCTCCATCTCCTCCACCTGACCAGTCAATCCTTATTCCTTAAGTCCCTTAAATCTTTTTTCTTTTGCCGTGGCTGGGCTGGGAGCGCCTCTGAGTAGTTTCTTGAAGGGGCGCTATATAAATGCTAATAATGAATGAATGAATGAATACGATAGCCTATTTCATTTTCCACCGGGTCATTTGTTAAGTCCAGTGAATCCCTCGATGTCATTTTACATTGGATCATATGAAAAGGAATTATTGTTATTGTCCCGCTAGATATATTATATATAGCTCAGGACCAGCAGTGGATATGCATTGAGAGTGACTCAATTTTTTTACCTTCTTTTTCACATGCTATGCAGTACACACACACACACACGCACGCACATTCACACACGCACGCGCACGTTCGTATGTAGGCTATGTACAGTCACACGTACATAATATATATATATATATGTGTGTATATATATATAATGCTCTCTTTCACCCGTATAGGGCCTAAGTAGGCCTATATGAAATATATTGTACATGTATATTTATATAGATTATTATGAATAGGCATACGTGCAAGACAGAAATGTAGTTACGTTATAATACTATGGTCCAGATCACACAGTATGTCACCCTGTATTAAAAACAGTTGTACGCCTACCCATGTCTTTATTTGAAATTTTGCTCATATACAAAATAATATGAATGACTTGCAGCTTCCTCTTAATTTCCTCTTATTTTTGCTATTATTCGACGACTCGTGCTCTGATTTTCTGGCCCATGTTCCAGTTTTGTTTCAGCCCTATGACAACAATGCTCTATATTTACTGGCACTCTTTCTTTGTAGACGAACTACAATTGATGACGTCATGGCAGCCGCTGCCGCAGGTCCAGAAAATCAGGCGCGAAATCAGATGCACGAGGTGAGCATTATTAATGCACGGTGGAAGTCCTTTGGGTATCAGAAAATTATGTCGCTTTGTTTATTGGATGGCAAACTGAGAACTGCAATAAATTTTCTAAGGATGTATTTGTGTGTGCGTGCCTGCGTCTGTGTGTGTGAGAGTGTGTATATGCGTCTGTGTGTGAGTGAGTGTGTGCGTGCGTGAGTGGGGGGAGTGAGTGGGTGGGTGGGTGGGTTGAGTGGGTAGGTGGATTAGTGTACAACGCACACCTATAGCATGTCTATGTAGGCCCATGTATGAGTCCCTTCAAGATAAACTATTCGTGGAAGCTCCCGACCAATGTACGTATTTACGTATGTTTGCATTTGTGTATGTATATTTGTGTATAAATAAATATGTATATATATATATACGTGCATGTGTGCGTGCGTATGTATGTGTGCATGACGACCTCTCGTGCATTCGTTGTTCATCTTTCTCTATTATAGTCGATAGATAACTGAATGAATTGCATTGAAACTCTGAGATAATTATTATTCAAAGCTGCTTTTCTGTCATCTTCTTCAGTTGGAAAGATTTCGTGAGTTGTTTGGAGGTCGCTTCAGCAACCAGGAGTCGGCAGCTCTCTTAGAACGATTTGGAGGAGATGCTAACGAAGCCGCTGATTTTGTTTTGAACGGTTAGCAACAGTAATTGGCTTCTTTGGTTGGCTATATTGCAATACGATGTTGGGAAATGGTCCAGCTGTATATTGGCGTGGTATTGTGCGATGCGCTTTGCAAATTATATTTTGTGAATTGCAGATGCTCATTCTGCATGCATACAGATACAATACTCATAATATTAGCACTAATATTAATAATAATTAATATTAAATTAATATATAATTGGGTCTATTACAATGGGGTTAGGTCATTGCATCCACTAGATTATTAATTTTTTTGGCGCCCGAGGTATATAATGAAAAAGCTAGATATGACAACCATCGCTGATGCCTTTCCTGATTTTGTCTTCTCAACCAGAGTCCGTGACCTTGGTGTTACTCTGGACCAAGAGCTCACCTTTGCTCCACATATTCACTCACTCAGCCGTGCCTGTTATTATCAACTCCGTCAACTACGCACTGTTGCTCGCTCACTTACTCCTACTGCTGCTGCAACCCTTGTCCATTCTTTTGTTACCACCAGACTTGACTACTGCTGCTCTCTCTATGCTGGCCTACCAATTTCCCGTCTGAGTTGCATTGATCGCGTCCTGCGCTCTGCAGCCCGCCCTATTGGCCGCATACCTAAATTCAGCCACATCTCCAGCTATATGCGTGACGTTCTCCACTGGCTTCCACTCAAGCAGCGAATTGAGTATAGGATATCTACTCTAGTCTGGCGCTGCATGCTAGGCCTTGCTCCTGCCTATCTTTGTGAGCTTTGTAGCCCTACTCTTAGTTCTCACCCCTTCCGCTCCCTTCGTTCGACTGAACAAAGTCTACTCTCAGTACCTTTTGCTCGAACTTCCACTATGCAGAGCCGTGCTTTCTCGGTGGTGGGACCCTCAACCTGGAATGGTCTTCCTCTGACCCTCCGCTCTCTTTGTAAAAATCCTTCTCAGACTTTCCTCTCTCATCTTAAAACAGTTTTATTTGGCCGCGCTGAGGTTGGGAGCGCCTCTGAGTAGCCCTCTTGAAGAGGCGCTATATAAATGCATATAATGAATGAATGAATGAATGAATAATAATTGATACCTCGGACTTTAAAAACAATAAATAGTGAAAGCTTTTTTTTATAGGTCCTCGTCTCCAACATGCTCAAAGGTGCCTCTAAATGCAACTACATTGAACCGTTGCGTGCATATTGACAACCGCTGGAACATTATTACTATTACTATTATTATTATTATTATTATTACTATTTTTAAAAATTATTATTACTACTACTACTACCACTACTACTGTTATTAAATAAATTTGTCACTCACGCAGGGTCACTCTGAAATGTGAATCTGAGGCACGGATAGTCAGCCGCCAGAGGAAGAAGCAGTTAGATATCCATGTGCTTGAAAGCCAAGGAGAAAATTAATAGTAAGTTTTGAGCCGATTTTTGAAGGAAGGGAGTTTGAGCTACAAAGTGAAAGCGGAAGCCGATTCCATTCTTTGGGTGCAAAGGTATGGAATGCACACGAGCACATAACTGTTCTGCATTGGGGTTCAGTCAAAAGACTTGAGACCGATCACTACAGACAATGAGGAGGAACGTAGGGAGTTGGTTGTGACTGAAGGTCGGGAAGTGTGAGCTGAGGCCTATAATAATTATATCCACCATTTTCATTCAAATCTCTTCTGTGTTTTACAGCTGAGCCGCATGAACTTCGGCAGATAATTGAAGGCGACCAAGCAGGCTGGGTAGGAGTCAATATATATATATATATATATATATATATATATATATATATAATATGTATGTATATAACTATATATGTATGTATATATATATTGAATATATAAGCATTTTGTGCATTGTTATTCGATCTCTTGTTGGCCTTTCACTTTTGCTATCGTTTTTGAATTTATTCGGGTTCAGAATAATTATTAGCTCTTGATGTCTCATCATTCTTTCCTTTCTGTAGGTAAATAAACAACTAGCGTGTATAGTATTAGTGGACCAAATGCCTCTTTTCGCTGTCTCAAGACCAATTCTTCTCTTTATCTCACGCACAGGGAGCGCCTCTGTTTGGTTTAAATTCACAGATCAGTAAAAAAAGCATTTTTTTACTGACTCAAAGCTGCATGATCACAGAAGTTAGAGAATGGACCAAGTTTCAAGTTTGCATGTGGATATAGGCATGGCAACTGTGTTATTGTGACACAGTTCTCAGAGGATCGTGTACAATATCAGCAGTGCTCACTCACCTACTTACTCACTTTCTTGCTTGCTTTCTTACTTATTTACTTACAAGTGGCTTAATAAAGAATGTACCCACTTGCCAGTGTTTAATCTAGACGTATCTGGAGGGGGTGGAGTCTCCTCCATGAGTGAGAATTCCCATAAAAAATCGAGAGGTGTCGTTCATATGCATATACTTACCATTCCCCAGGGCTTAAAGTGTGGCTGGACGGTCATGGACGGCGTCCATGCACTTATTTTAAAATCTGACTGCCGTCCTGCCACTTATTGGCCAGCACAGCCTGGAAAGGTAGGTGGCGTTCAGGCACTTCTTTTGGAGAGGTAAGGGGCGTCCAGGCACTTATTTTCCCACACTTTAAGAAGCACTGCCATTCCCCCCCCCCAGAAAGATCACAATATTACGCAACATTTTCAACCCCAGAAAAATGCCATAGCTCCTGTTTACATGCAAATGTGTCAAGTTTTCCCACCAGAAGAAGCATTGAAGTACTAAAATAGGTCATTAGATTTAAAGCCATAAAATTGACTCAATTTCCGTGGAAATTTCAAGCAAAGGACTAGGCAAAAAATAAGGTCATCAGAATTTTTTTATAACTTTGTCATCGGTGTCTGGGTGAGTGATTGTCCAAAACGGCCTTTTCCCCGCCCCTCAGAAATCTGAATCCCCAAGGCAGAGGGACTAGATTAAACGCTCCTCCCCCATTTATCTTTTTTCATGTCTTCAACTCTTGCACTGAAACTTATTTCTGTTCCGCTGTGCTTTTCGTTTCAGCAACTTGTTGAGAGGTCCAACCGCGTGAGGGCTGACCAGACGATTCTAGCACAGGTCAGACGGGGTCAGATCGAAACAGCGGCTCGATTATTTGCATGCCAACCTTGCGACAGCGTCTGGTGGAAAAGAATACCAACGCGCAAAGCGGTACGACTC
Source organism: Lumbricus terrestris (assembly GCA_949752735.1). NCBI lineage: Eukaryota > Metazoa > Annelida > Clitellata > Crassiclitellata > Lumbricidae > Lumbricus > Lumbricus terrestris. The sequence goes on along the minus strand of OX457050.1, from coordinate 7,645,452 downwards.
AAAGAAACCCAAACCGTTTTCTCATCATTCTAGCATGTAAAGCGCTCACCTTAGACACCTTTAAAGCAGTGTCAACGTGCTCAATATAAGTCTGGGTCACAGCATAGTTTTTAAGTAAACCAAGTGACTAAGCGCTGTACTTAATAACTGGATGGATGCCAGTACCAGTCCCAAGCCTGGATAAAGGAGGAGGGCGTCGCCAATGGTCTGTGTTTCCACACAGTGACGTTAAACTGCAAACACCAAGTGCTGTGATAATTATACCAAGCATTTTTTCGAAGGCTACTATAGCCTCTGTTGTTATAAGCCCGTCAAATCCATCCACATAGTTAGGCCTATTAAGTACTAGAGTCGGATTGCTACTCGTTACAACGTTTGCCTTAGACACCCTAAACACCTTTACAGTGGGGCGCGGTGGCCTAGTGGTGGCGTCGTTGCCTTGAATCAGGAAGGTTCGAGGTTCGAATCCACCTCAAGTCGCCGCGTAGGGACCTTGGACAAGTCCTTCACTCGCAATTGCTCAGCGCTTCGGCGTGAAACTCCGATGCAGCGTCCGCTCTGTAGTCGGGGGCACCTCTGAGTAGATTGCTTGAAGGGGCACTATAACAAGTGCACATACATACATACATACATACATACATACATACATACATACATACATACATACATACATACATACATACCTTAAAAGCGGGGTCAACATACGCTCTATATGACTAGTATGGTCTACGCCGTAAAATACGAAGAGCATATAATGTCACCCTAAATAGTGTGAACTCCGCCACTGGTTGCACTCTGCCAGTGCGAGTCCCAAGCCTGGATAAAGGAAGAGGGTGTCGCTATTGATCTTTGTTATCACACAATAACGTTAAACTTAAACAATAGCTACCTGTAAACAGTTCATCAGGTTGTGCTATTGGTAAAAATTCTGCCACTGCTAGTACGTCGACAGTGCCAGTTCCAAGAATCCATTACGGAGGAGGGAGACAGTGTCATTAAACTGAAACTACTACTACATGCGTGGGAGCGCTTCTGAAGGACTTTTGAAACGGTCATGTGCAAACATTATACAATACACTATGATTGGTTACCTTTGGACACCTTTAAAGTGTTGTAAACCGTTATTATATAAATTTGGGCAACTGTTCATGATTGGTCTGAGCGGTCGCATTACACACCTTGAAAGGGTCATCAATCGTTGCTATATAAGTTTGGATCACTACCCGAAATTAGTGCAATCGGCTCAGTACTCATGCAGTGAATAGTGAAGCTATCGTTTTATATAGCGCCAGTTCATGAAAATTTACAATATATAATGTCGTGTTTTGGATCACAATGCTTGCAAATGAAACTTAGACTTTCCACGCACACACAACGCACGCACACGCATACACACGCGCGCACGCACACTTGTTATACGCACTCACACACAGAGGCAGAATGGTTATTCTCCATGCACCAACAGCAAGCAGCGAAGCAAATGCTACAGAAGTCATCATTCTTATTATCATTTAGGAAGCTTCATAATTATAGCATCAGAAGCGCTTCCGACCCAACCATGGATAAATAGGACAGTTTGAGATTCCTAATGAACAGAGTGAAGTGACCCCTGGGACGCGGTGATGTAGTGGGTATGTTCGTCGCCTTGCAGCCGAAGGGTTGCAGATTCGAATCTACCCCAAGTCGCCGCGTAGGGACCTCGCGCAAGTCCTTCACTCGCAATTGCTCGGCGCTTCGGCGTGAAACTCCGATGCAGTGTCCGCTCTGTAGTCGGGGGCGCCTCTGAGTAGGAAGCTTGAGGGGGCACTATAACAAGTGCACATGCAAATAATAAACGTAGTGTAACAGGGAGGTCATTCCAAGTTGTAGGACCAGCGACCGAGAATGAACGGTACTGTCGGGTTGCAGTTTAAAATAAGCGTATAGTCAATATCAATTGAAGTTTCGTAGTCATAAATTGCTTTTCCGATGAAGTTTTTCTAATGATTATCATTAGTTTGAACGACACTGAGATTTTCAGCTGTAGGCTATGCAAAGTAGACCTACACTTGTTTGCACACGGACTGTGTGTGCATATTGCAGGTGTCAAAGTGCTCTCGCTGTCGACAACGAAAAGAAGCCGTTCCTAGAAACAAGGAATGGGGTTGGGCTCTCTTCAGATGTCAACAATGTGACCATCCATTTGGGTTAGTCACTCCACCATACTTCCAGCTGTTTTAAAACAGCGCTCGTCTTAGACACCTTTAAAATAATGGCAACTGTTGCTATGTAAGGATTTAACCTGAGTCCAGTATAATAAGAAGGAAGAAAGCTCTTAAGTGCTGTAATATGCCGAGCAAATTTCTGTTGTCATAGATCCTGGTCAAAACGGATCCATCCATCCAGTATAATAATTCTATACTTTCCGCTCCTGGGCGTTGGTCGGAGTTGGCTATGATTAAGCTCTACGACAAAAATGCTGCAATATGCCAAGCCATTTTCTGTAGATGGCAGTGACCTTTGTTGTTGTTGTCGTCGTCGTCGTCGTCGCCGCCGCTGCTGCTGTTGTTGTTGCAGTTGTTGTTGCTGTTGTTGTTGCTGGTGTTGCTGTTGTTGCTGTTGTTGCTACACTGCCGCTGTTGTTGTTGTTATTGTTGTTGCTGTTGTTATTGCTATTGTTACTGCTTGTAGTATTATTATTTTTAGTATTATTATTATTGTTATTATTGTTATTATTATTATTATTATTATTATTATTATTATTATTATTATTATTATTATTAATTATTATTTTATCTGGAGTCTTTACTTTTTCTGCCCGTTGTCTTAAGACTTTTCCTTTTACGGGAATTCTTCGCACTGAGAGCGCCTCTAATTAGGTTGTACTGTGAGAGGCGCTTTATAAATCCCAAAATAGAATAGAATATTGCTGCTGCTGCTGCTACTGCTACTACTGCTGCTGCTGGTACTACTATAGGTTTAGCAATCTCTTGGAAAGACCTGATCTCATGACCGCCAGCTCCTTTTGGTGCTTGACAACCTCACTCAGAAAATTTAATGCTTTCCTGCCTGCAGGGACCTACAAGGTTTCCGTAGATCTGCCTGTTAAATTTTAAGCTATCCATTTTCTACTGCATGTACATATGATCCTCCCTCCCCGTTATGTCCCTACTTGATGCACAATAACTTCACTCATCCGATTCTTGACTTCAATGTATTAATTTTTATTGAATGTATTGATTTTGCCACGTGTACCGTGCTCTACGTTTGCGTGCTTGGATGGATCCAGATTTGACGAGGTCTTATGACAACATATAGGTCGTTGCCCTCGAAAATTTTTTGTTGGCATAACACAGCTCTTATTCATCTCGTTAAGTAATAATATTATACTTTAGTTACCTACCTTTTTGACGGTGTCAGATATTGCTATAATTACAAGTAATCGTACTCATTTGTAATAATTTTTTATATTAAGCATTCGGTTTCACTCACTCACTCACGCCTCTGAGTAGCTACCTTTAAGGGGCGCTATATAAATTCTGATTGATTGATTGATTGAATGATTGATTGATCGATTGATCGATCGATTGATTGATTGATTGATTGATTGATTGATTGAACGCCTTTACTTACGAAGATCTTATACATACATGTAACAATACTGAGACTATTTTTATTGAGTACAGTACTGTACTACGATGAAGTTGAGACTTCCGTGGGTATTTCATGTGGGTTCTGGTTTTTTGCATCCGGTAGGCCTACTGTGGCCATTTTATAGGGTACCAGCGCTACTTTCTATGGTACTTGTAGCTATTTTAGTTCGCATTATGGCTATTTCAGAAGATGCTCCGGCTTTTTCCAAAGAGTATTGTGGTCATTTTCAGAGGGTCTGTGGCAATTTGCATACGGTGCTTTGTGCTTCAGTGAGTACTGTGACTTTTCAGTGAGTACTGTGGCCATTTGCATATGGAACTATGACTATTTTAAGGGAGTACTGTTGTTGCTTTCAGAAGAAACTGTAGATGTTGTTGAGTTTGTGCTTTGACTATTTTCAGAGGTTACTGTGGTTAAGTTCATATATGATACTGTGGCTATTTTCAGAGAGTGCTTTAGCTACATTTTTAGAGAGTACTCTGTGGTATACTGAGGTATACTGCGGCTATTTTCAGTGGGTACTGTGGCTATTTTCAGAGGGTACTGTGGCTATTTTCAGATGGTACTGTGACTATTTTCAGTTGGTACTGTGGCTATTTTCAGTGGGTACTGTGGCTATTTTCAGTGGATACTGTGGCTATTTTCAGTGGGTAATGTGGCTATTTTCAAATTGTAATGTGACTATTAATAGTGGGTACTGTGGCTATTTTCAGAAGGTACTGCTGTTATTTAAAGAGAGTATTGTGACTATTTTCAGAGGGTTCTGTGGCATCTGGGTTCCCAGTCCGTGTTTCAACTGCGGAGCCACTGTTCTTCCTTACTGCATTCAGCCACCGTTAAAACACCAGCCAGGTCAGATGAGACAGAGGCACACCCACCAGTGCAGCGCCCCCAACTGTCCAGGGAGACTCGGTGGTGGGAGAAGAGCCCCCATGACAATCCTCAATGAGGGTATGGGTCACTTTTAAATCTGTTGCTATTTCCTTCATCCAACCATCCAACCATCCATCCATCCATGATCCATTAATTCATTCATTCACTAAAACTCATCAATTCGTCCATCAATTCATTCATTCACCCAGTCATTCTATCACTCATCTATTCATTCAGCTCTTCATATATCCAGTCATTCTGTCATTCATTCGTTCATCAGTTCATTCATTCATCCAGCCACTTTTTCCATTCAATCATTCGTTCATTCACTCACTCATCCATTCCTTACATACTCAGCTGCAAGGCACCGAACATACCCACTACCTGGTAGGCCTACACCACCGCGCCCCACATACATATTACATACACATACATACATACATACACATACATACTTACACATACATACTTACACATACATACATACACATACATACTGGAACTGAAAAGTGTCTTTATTGCAGACGGTCTTCCGATGACATGTGTCCATCCAAGCACCCGTCGTCTTGAAGGAAAACCGCTCGTCATTGTTGCAAGTGATGAGCACGACAGTTCCGGTTCAACTGTCGATACATTCCTTCCACAGGATGACCTTGGTCTGACCTACGAGATGATCATCAATCCAATGCCAACTATCGATGAAGATGATGATGATTAAGGAAATAGGTTGTTGGTTGATGATGAAGATGATGAAGATGTTTTGTTGTTGTTGTTGTTGGTTGATGATGAAGAAGATGTTTTGCTCACTGCATGAAGATGTAATTAGTGTAACGTTGAAAACGGTGCAGTTGGTGGAGGATGGTCTTGTATGGTGATTGGCTGAATGGCTTGTTTTTTGCTTTGGTTGGTTTTCTCGTTGACTGGTGGACTGGTTTGTCTCTTATTTGGTTGATTGATTTGATGTTTGACTGATTGACTGGTTGATTTAGTGGCTGGTTAACTGGTTGGTTGATTTTCTGATTGGCTGGTTGACTGATTGGTTGAATTAATGATTGGCTGATTGACTGGTTGACTGGGTGGTTGGTTTGCTGATCGATGGTTTGGTGGTTTCGTTGTTTTGTTGATCTGCCTGTTGATTGCTTTTTTGGTGATTGATTTACTGACTGGCTGACTGACTGGTTCGTTTATTTGCTGGTTGACTGCTTAAAGGTTTAATTAGTCTGGTATGTGCATTGGTTTGTTTGCTGGCGATTGAATTATTAACTGACTTGCTGATTGACTGGTTTTTTGTTGGTTGGTTTGCTAGTTGACTGGTTGTCAGGATGATTTGTCTGTCCGTTGGTTCATAGATTGATTGACTGGTTGATTTGTTAACTGATTGATTGACTGGTTGGTTTGTTCACTGATTGACTGGCTGACTGACTGACTGGTTTGTTGGTTGGTTAGTTGTCTGGCTGATTTGCTTTGCCTGTTGACTGGCGACTGGTGAAGATGTGTAACGGATTGTCGCTTTCAAACCTAGAGCTGCACGTCTCGTATAGCAACAATTGATGTAAAAAAGATGTAACCTTCGTTTTTTTCATTTCTTGTTTATTATGTGCAATTGATACTTGATTTGGTACTGGCCTATGAATTATATCATTACGAAGTCGTTTTGAGAGCTTCGTGGTATTTAGTTTGGTTTTTAGCTCACTCAGTTGTGCAACTTTCAATTCCGTTATGCTGCTGTCATGTCAGCTAAGAAGTGGTAGTTGAAATTATATATATATATGTCTACGGTGCCTATTATTACAGAAGGTGCTTTTCGTAACCAACATGTGCAGTATTAGAAGATTTTCAGGCCAACATAGGCCAACAAAATGTCAAGAAAGGCCAACATTGTGTGAGACCTCATGACTGCGTTGTTGAGAGATTCAATGGTGCCAACAGTTCTGTGGTAATCTAAGTGTGTTAATTATACAGGGTGGGCCAAAAAGACCCCCTACGTTTTTTTTTAAATATCTTAACCAAAAGTAGGAATTTCGAAATGAAATGTTACAGCCTCATAGACAATTCATATTTACACATCAGGCCCTGATTTCATCAAAATATTTCAAGCAGAACAAAAGTTATATCAATTTTAGTGAGGCCCCCACCGTTTCTTGACGATTCAAAAAGTATATTAAAAATTTTAATGACCAACTGTGCCTTTATATTTTCCAAATAATTACGTTACTGTAGGTTTGATACAATGTCATATTCAATGACCAACAGTTTTTATTGACTTCACGATTGTGTTATCAAAATATTCAAGGTAGAAAGGTTGATGTAATTTACGTATTTAATTTTTTTTAATTAAAAGGCCAAAGGTTTTGATGTAATTGATGAATGCTTCGTTTAAATATTCGAAGACCGCCATGTTTATAAATAGGGTTGAAGAATAATTATTGTGCTACCAGAGTGTCTTTAACCTACAAAGTTTAAAGATGTATTTTACAATATGTAATGGTGTTGATATTTCAGACTGTAGGTATTAATGTATTGCATTCAAGGCGATGTAATTTTCTCGACAGTTATTATAATACAATATAATTATTATTTTGTTTCAGTAACTGAATTAGTATAGTTATTATAGATCGTTGAAATGTTTTCTGAACATTTTTCGAGGCCTTGTAAAGTTGAAGTCGGTAAATATTTTATCGTTAATCAGTCAAATGAGTCAATCATTCGATGCCTGTTCTTATTTTCTCCAACTTGGAAAGGCTTAAATATTTTTGCCGCTATGTAAATTTATGTGATTGATTGATTGATTACTCTGTTAGTTGTGTGATGATTTAATAAACTGTTTAAATCAATTCATTCAGTCAATTAATCCAAAATTTAACCTCTCAACACAATTGTAGCGTATACCACGGTGCGCGTTTCCCGAGTCACATTTTGTCCTATATACTCGCTCACTTAACTCGTCTTTGCCATCCCCCACCCCATCCCACTCTCCCCCTCACCCACTTCAATTCACTGGCAAAGTTGTCTTCCCGAACAACCTCAGTTTTCTGGCTCAATGATTTAATTAACTCTCAGCCCACGCGACGATTATAATTGCTTCAATCCAAATAAATTTCACACCATAGCAGGATGTTGCCTTTTTGTGATTCTGATGCCAGGCAGCTCAGTAGGTCGTGACTTCAACTAGACTGGCCCGCGAGCAGAATACGAAACTTTTCAAGCTCCATAGTCACTGCATATATCCTTTAGCTAAGACTAAAATTTCCTTCCTGGTTGCAAGTTGATTGATTATTGCCCTGTTAACTGGAACAGTTTTCCCAAAGAAATCCGTACAGTTGCATCTCTTAGCCACCTTAAAACTCTCGCACGTGCAGTGTGCACACACACACACACACACACACACACACACACACACACACACACACACACACTAATTTATATCACTTAAACTCAGCTTTATGTTTGTTAGTTAAGTTGTAGTTAAGAATTTTATATACGTAACTTCTACTGTATAAATGTTATATAGTCATAAAAACGTCTATTCCCCTTACTTAATCACACCCATCATCCTGTTCAGCTTCTTCCTGGTATATAGAGGAGGGTGGGGCAAGTGCGGCCCCTTAACGATTTCGTCCAAATATCTCTGAGCAGAAGACACTATTGAAACATTCAACTATACCATGTGATAGACCAACCATCTGGCTATGCAGGGTGCACAAACTATTTCAGAAAAATTCATCTGATTTTTTGGTATTAAACATTTTATGCACGCTCTTGAAAAGCCACTCTTGCCCCACCGGTGGGGCAAGAGTGGCATGAACGGCCAGTCTTGCCCCATGCAGTATTAAACACTGTATTTACACTACATATACTTTGGATTTCTTTTTTGAAGATAGCTTCCGTGTGACTAATTTGACATTAATAATAATAATAATGATAAATAATAATAATGATGGTACTTACAATAGTGACGGTAATAATTGTAATAATTAATAATAATTAGTAGTAAAGCACACATGATAATAATAATAATAATAATGATGATGATGATAATAGTAATAATAAAAAATGAAAATACTAATGAGAGCACTTGATAGACTTGTTTTAACTTTCTTACCTAGCTTTACTGAACTCTTTGGTCCATTCTAAGTGATTCTGTTGAATTTTCTCTAATATGTAGACTTTTACTATTTATGGAGCAAGTGTAGCTGAGGCCACTCTTGCCCCATGCTGTCACGGCCACTCTTGCCCCGGTACCTTAGCAATTAAATTTTTTCTAATTACTATTGACGTCTTTCGAATTCATTCAATCTAATATGCGAAATCAATGCGCTATTGATGTCTTTGCAACATAAAATTATCGAAAAATTTAGCTTCGAAATTTTGATTTTATAAAAAATTATTCATAACTATTCCGATTTATAATGATTTTAGAAAAATCGAAAAATTGGTATTTACTCGTAGAGTTTGCAAGTAAATTTAACCTATCTTATGTCATTCGATGCGGCCGATAAATGTCTTTCATCGTGGCTTAATTTAATCGCTACGAATACGTATTGCTTTACGATATCCTTCCGTCTATTCTTGCCCCGCAGGCCGCTCTTGCCCCACTCTCCTCTAGGCCCTACTAAGCGGGACATTTTCCTTCTGGAGTGCCTATTGCTCCCTAATCTATCTCATAACTTCTTTGCCAACGAATTAATACTTTAATTATAACTTGAGTTATACCATGTTCTGTATAATTACGTTTATTGTGGTATCAATAAATAATTTTGAATTTCAATTATCGAAAGAGAACGTTGTTCAATCGTAATCGCAAACTTGGTAATCCTTAAAAGCAATTTCGTTAAAATGACGGCTAGCCTACCATTGTAGTGCCAAAATGTTTTTAAAAGTCGAGAAGTAAGAGGGGCACATCTCCTTCACAAACTCGGACGCTCGTTCGCGCGCCCCTCCCCAACCAACGCCCAAATCCCCGTATATGCATAAAACACCCACTTGACTTGTTACTCAATGCTGGAATGGACAATATAGGCTATATATTCGTTCAGTTTGAAAGCGTACCCCAAAAACCACACAGTTGAATTTTTTTCGCCCGAGGTATATAAATATAATTATGATCTCTCCGGCATTAAAACAATACCAAAAGCTGTGTTGTTTTATTGTTTTAATTACAACTATCCGTTATTATTATTATTATTATTATTATTATTATTATTATTATTATTATTACAACTATCCGATATTACTGTCGCGGAAAAAGGGGGGAAAGCGGGGAGAGTCGCTGTGTCTACCCCGCTCCGCTGTCGTCAGGATGGCCGTCCAGATGATCAGTTGGAGAGGGGTCTGTCCATATGTCACGCGTGTCGTTTCAGGGGGGGGGTGGAAACGTAAGTTCGCCTTCGCGGTATATCAAAGGTAGCAGCTCCTTCCGATCGAATCGCCCCAACTCAACAGGATAAGACGATGTCCAAACAGAAGACGATTTATTCATAAGGTTGCACTGCAGCTGTCGAATAGATTGTCACACGTCGTCACACGTCGTCACACGGTTGTCACACGGTCGTCACACGTCGTCATTCCGTGCCTTCGCCTCACTCTCGACTGACTGAGCTCACGCTGACTGTGACAAACTCTAAACTCGACCTCACTAACTGCCTCTGACTCCAACTGAAACTACTACTCTTTCCCTTACTGTCCTTCACGAACTAAGAATTGTAGCTAAGAATTAGATATAGGCGTATGTAAATCAACGTTGACTTGACTTGACGCATTAGTAGCCTATTGGACCAAAGTTCGTAAAACGATCATGACCCAGATATTAAATTTTTACAACTCCGTTTTTACAATAAAATCATGCAAGTGACATGTGCTCTGTACAAAATATATGGACTTTTAAAATACCCATCAACTTGTGCGATATCACAACTCACACCAAAATAACAACCTTGCAAACAAAATACGGCGAAATACACTGTTTTGCAGTATTTTGCATTATTTAAAATCAGATCAAAACTTAAAAAATAACAAGTTTTGCCATTTTATCCAACAAATCAGACTTCCTGCTGACATGAAAACACTTGTACACGAGATTATGTGATGGCATCACCCAATGTGAGGTCTTCAAAACATATGTTCGTAAAACGAACGTTGGTCCAAAACGGGTTAAAATTAACTGCATCCAAGATCTGCTTTCACGAGTTCGTCATCTGAATAGGGCTTTCCAGCACTGCCAAGATAATAATTATTATGTCACTCTGTAGGCCTACATAGCTTCGTTACTGCGGAAATGCTGCTTTGCGTGGTCCCCTTTTAGGTCTTACGACTTTACCGCAGACAATTGATTGCTTATTAGGCCTAACTGTCTCCTCTACAAAAAATCGGTGTCCCATTTCTCATTGAAGGTTCTTTTATCTTCATGCAATGTTCACTTTCTCTTCAGAGACATCATAATCGACTGCAGCTGCTGATAATTTGTGATTTACACTTAGTTCACACTTTACAGATAGAATAGGCCTACGTAAATTCTGATAGTACTGGTACTGTGTTTCTCTTCTAATCGCAGTGAGTGGGTGACCTATTCATGTAGGCCTACAGCGCACACCAGTCAGACAACCGCATGGTCAAAGGTCTGAGTCCCAGCTTTGTAGGCCTATACGACTACAGCAGATGTTTCACATATAGGCCTACTGCCAATCTGCCATACACCGTATGCACTGATTGACTGTCCGGGTTGGGTGCGGCATATTAATACTCTGGCGGGTTATTTGAGCTACATCTGGAGAATACAATCATAATATTATACAGCTGAAACATGATCGTAGGTTCAGAAACCCGCAGCTGCAGCAGCTATGGGTTTCAGAATCTACGATCATGCGCTACCCCATATAGTTGCATCCTGATGCTATAACATCGTAGATTCAGAAACCCGTTGGATTTCTGAATCTACGATCATGCTCTACTCCATATAGTTGCATCCTGATGCTATACATCGTTACATGTAGATTCAGAAGCCCGTTGAATTTCTGAATCTACGATCATGCTCTACTTCATTATAGTTACATCCTGATGCTATAACACATCATTACATGTAGATTCAGAAACTCGTTGGAATTCTGAATCTACGATCATGCTCTACTCCATATAATTACATCCTGGCACGTACTAGCAGCGCATATGCAGTTTGGAAAACCTACAGGGCGGTTAACTTGTTCCGAGCCCTGCCGTATGCAGAGACGAGTTTTAAAGAGAATCACATAGCATAAAAAGGTAGGCCTAAGAGTTTTAAATATGAGTGTGGATCGATTATTAGGCTCATGTGCCCGCAGAAATTTTTGCAGGGGGAAAAACACAACGGTCAGGGTTAAAATATTTTGTGGCAAGAGATTGAAAATTGAAAGCAGGAAACTAGAAACTGGTTATTTTTCAGAGAGGTTTCTCAATGTAGACCTAAATTTCTCAGTTTAACTTTCTATGGGTCCACCATTTTTAATATGTATAGTTTCTTTAGTGCGAAGAGATGCTTTAAAAGTCAAAATAGAGTAGGGTCTAGTTGAAAAGTAGGTTCCTGAAATCTTTGTAGAATCTCTAGCCTACTGTCAGAAATATTGACAAAAAGCAGCCTGGTTATAATTATTGCGGACTTGATTTAATATAAACTATAGCTCCGGTTAAAAAGTGGCATCCCTGACGCAATTTCAGTTGCTTACAATGGTATAATTCATTGATAATTTACGTGGTTGTGAAAGGTTACATTACAGCGAGATTCCAATCAAAGGGTCTGTGATGAATATGGTTGCCATACAGCCTTGAGTAAATTACCTGACTATGAGAGGCATTATATATATGGTACATAGAGCTGTTTGCCCCAGCTGCTCCCAGCTTGATTTGGCTACTAACGTCTATAAAAAAAACTCTAGATAAGAAGGGTTCGTGATTTCGCTTAAATTTGAGGTGCGGGGGGCTTAAAATGCAACGTCTAGAAATTTTATATAATACAACCCTATCGTAATGCATGAAAAACTGATTGTGCGTGAGAGGTGAATAGTTTGATGAGAGATTTCACCATAGGCGCAACCACGTCCTAAAAGTTGGGGGCCCAAATGGAAATTCTAAGCAGGAGTAATAATAGCGAGCGCGAAACGCGCTAAGCCGCGATTACCGAAAGCAAGAAGCCAATAACGATCAGGTATATTGGGGAGCGTCGTAAGCTCCCCATCGGGGTTGGGGCGGATATAGTATATAATTATATATAATCTTCGTTTTTAATGATTCAATCTGACAAACCGCAGAAGGATTACAGGTGCAGGTTATACGAAATACGGCCCACTATAGCACGACACGCAGGTCGGCTTTACAGCAGTGGGTTCGATAACGTAACACAAATGGCCTAAGTGCTGGATCACTCATAGTTCGGCCAAGCCAGAGGTGGGAGGGGCTATCTTATTTTCAACAGAACCCGAGTCAAATAACAACAGAAAAGCGCAAATGGCAGCTAACAAAAACCTTAATAAATTAATGCCCTGAGCGAGACTTGAACACAGGTTGCGTGGATGACACTCAGTTTAACGACCAGCGCTCTCTCAACTGAGCTACGGACCCTCCCCATAAACCGACGAAATTTTGAGCATTTGATGCCAAATCGAGTGCATTTTGGGTTCTAGTTTACCAAAATTTGGCAACGATGATATCGGAATAAAAGTGCCTAAACCATCACGATCTGTGAAAGTCTAAATCTAGATCAGTCAATCAATCACTTAATGCAGAAGTTCTCAACCTTTTTCCGCTCGCGACACACCTAAACTTACAACCAAATTTGGCTACACATGCACCATGCAATCGTCCTATGTCGATATCTTTAAAGTCAAAATAACCCTTTGCAAAAGTTAAAATAGTCTTTCTGTATCAAACTGTGTAACTTCTAATGAATGAATATATTGACGCTGAGTGCTCTTTAGTTTTTATTTAAGCTTATTCCAAAGTTCTAAATTCCACCGATCGAAATCTACGATGCCAAACCTGCGTCGTTTTATGACTCTACGTTAAATTGTTTGGTCTTACAAGTTACAATTAATGAGATTTCTGCTCCTGGATTTTCCTTGGGTAGTAAGACGCTCGAGGATCGACAGGTTTTGTTAGTCCAATACGAGTAGGACCCACATAGGCTAAGTTGATACGCAACTTAGCCAGCGGCATCTGGATACTTTAAGCTTGTGGCCTTACCCGTTAACGAAACAAAAGAATAAACACTATATGATAGCTATATAAAACATCCTCTATTTTCTCTTTAATTCCCACAGGAAAATCCCCCCACGCATAGTACGCAAGCACCCCTATTACTTATTGGTGGTATACCCATCCCCAAACTAACAAAGTAAACTTTCTTTTGTAATTGTAATTGTAATTGTAATTGAACATTTATGAAGCGCCGCTCACAGATTCAGTAGCGCTCCACCTTGTCACCTTGTGCTGTAAGCTCGTAGAGCTCTAGCGATCGTCCTGACACACATTCTCCATTGTTCTCTGTTCGCAGACAAGTCCCTCAGTTCTTACAAATTCATGCCAGTTATGTCGTGTATCTCGTCCATCCCTTTCATCCTTGGTCTGCCAGTAGCGCTACCGACTCAAATTAGCGCTCCCGTTAACAAATAGTATAGTCTTCAGGCGTTTACGAAACAGGGGAAGAGAAAGACCAAGGAGTTCAAGACGTAGCTTGTGAGGAAGACGATTCCAACAAGAGGGGCCAACATAGGCGAAGCTTCTATACTGAGACGTAGCTCCACGCATGCGAGGAACAATAAGAAGGCCATTGTCAGCCGAGCGGAGGGCAGAGCGACCACGAAGAGTGGAGACCAGATTACACAATGCCCGAAGATATGAAGGGGCTACCCCGAAAAGAGAGTTGCGCATAGGTGTCAGAATCTTGAAGTCAATGCGCTGAGGTACAGGAAGCCAATGAAGGGTGTCCCGAATGAAATCAGATATGTGAGAGAATTTGGGAAGACCAGCAATTAGGCGGGCAGCAGCATTAAGTATTAACTGAACTTCACTGAAGTTTAGAGAGGTTATGAGAGGAGAGGCCAGCATATGCAGAGTTTCCAAAGTCAACCCTAGTCTCCCTAGAGCAAATCAGTGCATGGACAAGCTCCTTGAGCGCTTGAAGAGAGAGTAAGTGGCAGATAGTACGCAATTGTCGCAGGTGATAGAAGCATGTTCGAGAGACTCGGTTAACATGGTCAGAAAGAGAAAGAAACTGGATCCAGAGTGAATCCCAAACCACGAACAGTTGGAGAAAAATGGATATCTGGGAATAAGGTGCAAAGGAGTGCCATGTCAATTTTGGCAAGCTGGGCTCTACCACCAAGCCAGATGAATTGGGTTTTATCAGAGTTAAGGCGGAGACGGTTAGAAGACATCCATTGGTCCAGTGCCATAGTGGCATCAAGGATAGTTGCAACCAGTGAAGAGGCTGCACTGGGTGAACCATGAACAAATGCTTGCGTATCATCAGCGTATTGGTGACCAGAGGCACCCTTGTGGGATAGTAGGTCCAATAGATCCACAGTATAAAGGATCTATAGAAGCGGCGCCAGGACCGAGCCTTGTGGCAGACCATACGGGACAAAGATCCAGGAGGAGCGTGTTGACCCAAGGATCACGGATACAGACCGATCAGAGAGGAAAGAACTAAGCCAGAGGAGGGCAGAGTCACCAATGCCAAATGATTTGGACAGACGCTCGAGTAGAATAGTATGGTCAACAGTGTCGAACGCCGCACTGACGTCAAGCAGGGCAAGCGAGGTAATGTGAGATTGATCAACAGCAGCAAAGACATCAGCAACTAAGCGAGTGATGAGAGATTCAGTAGAACGGTATTTCCTAAAGCCAGATTGAAGCGGGGGCATTAGTGAATTGGTTTCAAGGTATAGTCAACTAGCTGAAACGAAATACATTTCCCCCAAGAGTTTGGAAAGAAAAGAAAGATTGTAAATGGGTCGATAACTGGAGGGGCACATGGGTCCAGAACCTGGCGCTTCAGGGAAGGAAAAATCACGGCTCTTTTGGTGCTGAATTAGAACCACACCTCGGGCCAGCGAAAAACTGCATACTAATAGTAGAAAAGGCAAAAACTCATATAAAAATTCCTTAGCAATGAATGGTGGAATAATATCCAGCTCGCAGGACTTTGATGTGGAGCCTTGGATATGGCATCTGAGAGCGTCCGACTGTAGCGGATGCCATTCGTTGAGGGTATACGGTAGCGCCAGATGCTGAAGGAGGGAAGGAGTGTGGCGGAGAACCATCCGCTGACCGACGGGTCACGGCGATCTTCTCGGTCATAAAGTCCAATAGTCCGAGCTCTTAGCAGTCGACAACATCGTTATTGCGCATTTTGGTGCTAGAAGCAAAAGAAAGATATTTTTGAGTTCAGGAAGAAATTCTAAGAAAAATGTGATATAGTGCCAGTTGAAAAAATGGGGAAAAAATTCCAGTTTTTTCCAGTTTTTCCACATTGGATGTTTTCCAGGAACATTAAGTCAAAATGTTGAAATAGCTCATAAGAAGCTGAAATTTTCAGGATAGGTGTAGGAATGTTAGTAGAATGAGATGCGAAAAGTGCCAAACAATCCTCAAGAGCTCTTTCAGAAATCCAAGATGGCGTACAAAATGGCCGCCATTTCCCAAGGTCATTAGTCATCGGCTGGAAAAAGCTCGTAACAAGCTGAAATTTTCAGGATAGGCGTAGGAGCATGAGTAGAATAACATACCAAAAGTGCCAAGCAATCCTTCAGGAGCTCTTTCTGGAAACCAAGATGGCGTCCAAGATGGCCGTCATTTTACAAGATCATTAATTATCAACTGGAAAATGCTCGTAACAAGCTGAGATTTTCAGGATAGGTGAAGGAATATGAGTAGAAAAAACACCACAAAAAGTGCCAAGCAATCCATCAGAAGCTCTCTCCGAAAATCGAGATGGCGTCCAAAATGGCCGCCATCTTTCATTATTGTTATAGTTTTGCAACCTGAGAAGCTAGAATCACAATTAAAGTGGCATGTACCCTGGGTCGGTGGACGAACATTTGTCCCCTGGACATAATCCCCGCACATTGCTTCTCCCAGATAGGACATTATCCCCAACGTATGATTTATTCACTCCTGGGTAAGGCATTATCTATAAAGATAATTATGCTAAGTCGTAGTCTACAATTACATATTGGACAAATATTGCAAGAATATATTAAGGTGTATTATATTTGTATATTATGACAATAATACTACTTAATACATACGAATATGTTAGACTGCTGCTTATTACAATTATCGTTCAAAGTTCGTCACAGCTGTTGCTTACTCTAGATATAATTTTAGATGCGAACGGCCTTAAGTCGCTAAGGTAAGACGAACACAACATTGACAGGTCGAAAATGTAATCTAAACCTAAATGACTATAACTACACGGTGTTCCAATTGAACTGATACCCTTGTTGTTTTGGCGATATACTTGCAATTCTAAATGAAACTTTATAAAATTTCTGCGAATGTAAGTGGGATAAATTATCAATGTTTCCAGAAAAGGTTAGGCCTATCCAATTCTACGAACAGAGTCCGAAGTTATGCACAAGTTTGGGCAAAGAAAATTTTAAGTTTCCAACATGTAAAAGATAGGAAATTATTGTTTGAAACTGCACACCTTACTTTTTAAACTAATAAATATGATGTCATATTTCCGTCATTTCCATGTTAGGGGACCATAGGCGTACGGGAGATTTCAGCAGTGGGGGGGGCAAAGATTTTAAGTTGTGCCCGAAAAATTTTCCGATAAAAAGTTGCCGACCTTGCCCGAAAAGTTGATGACGTTTTTAAATTTTTTTTAGTCATTTCCCGGTCTGCTTGCCCGAAAAACAGGCTTGCCCGGAAAGTTGATGACCTTTTTTTAGTAATTTCCCGGGTCTGCTTGCCCGAAAAACAGTTTTGCCCGAAATTTGGGGGGCATTTGCCCCCTCTGGACCCCCGCCTCGTACGCCTATGTAGGGGACAATAATAAAAATGGTTTTCAGCTAAGATGATTTGAGCTTAATAAACAATTTAAGAGAAGAACAAATTACGGTTCAGAAAGGTTTTTAAAGGAAATTCCTAGCAGAAACTTGTCCATCACAGCCTTGAATCGACTGGTTGCAAAAATTGACGCTACTGGATCTGCATAAAAACGTTATGGTGGTGGTAGACCTCATACGGCTCGCATTAAGGAAAAGAGAAACTCCAGAGTTCATTTCACCAACTCTTCCCCTCCCCCACCCTCAATATTTCTGATCTTAACCCACTGGAGTACGAGATATGCAGCGTCCTTCAAGAACGCGTTTATCAAACTCGCATGCGTGACGTTGAGCACCTCAAACAGCGAATTGTGGAAGAGTGGAATCGTTTTGATCAAGGGATTGTTGAAAATGAAATCAATGAATGGCGAAAGCTCTTAGAGCATGCATTAGAGCTAATGGAGGACATTTTGAACATCAGCTTTGAAGAACAGCAATTGTTGCAAACAATAATTTCCTATCTTTTACATGTTGGAAACTTTAAATTTTCTTTGCCCAAATTTCAATGTGCATTAAACTTCGGACTCTGTTCGTAGAATTGAATAAAATTTTCAGGAAACATCGAGAATTTATTCCTCTTACATTCGCTGAAATTTTATAGTTTCATTTAGAGTTGACTAGTAGCCTATAGGGCCTATCGCCAAAACAAAAAGGGTATCAGTTCAATTGGGACACCGTGTATAATCTTATTGTTTGCCACGGATAGCAGAATGGAACTAACAAATCTTGACTTTAGGCCTACACCTGATCAGTATCAGGTTTTTACCATCAAGCAATGACACAGTGAGCCAAAGCAAGACAATTAATAAAGCGTTATCAATTAAATGCATAAATAGGCCAATTGCACAGAGGGGTTAACCCGAGTTATGTCCACATGAAAATTTTCTACGCAAAATGGGAGGAGGAGGGATAATATCCAGGGGATAAATGCTCGCCATCTTGGTTTCCAGAATGAGCTCCTGAAGCATTGCTTGGCACTTTTGGTATGTCACTTCTTTTGTGATTCTAGCTTCTCAGATTGCAAAACTATAACAATAATGAAAGATGGAGGCCATTTTGGACGCCATCTTGGTTTTCGGAGAGAGCTTCTGATGGATTGCTTGGCACTTTTGGTGTGTTATTCTACTCATATTCCTTCACCTATCCTGAAAATTTCAGCTTGTTACGAGCATTTTCAAGGTGATAATTAATGATCTTGTAAAATGACGGCCATCTTGGACGCCATCTTGGTTTCCAGAATGAGCTCCTGAAGCATTGCTTGGCACTTTTGGTATGTCATTCTATTCATGCTCCTACGCCTATCCTGAAAATTTCAGCTTGTTACGAGCTTTTTCCAGCCGATGACTAATGACCTTGGGAAATGGCGGCCATTTTGTACGCCATCTTGGATTTCTGAAAGAGCTCTTGAGGATTGTTGGGCACTTTTCGTATCTTATTCTACTAACATTCCTACACCTATCCTGAAAAGTTCAGCTTCTTATGAGCTATTTCAACATTTTGACTTAATGTTCCTGGAAAAAATCTAATGGGAAAAAACTGGAAAAAACTGGAAATTTTTTCCCATTTTTCAACTGGCACTATCAACACTGTCACTATAAGAACTTAAGAAGTAGGCCTACAGGCAAGATTAAAACGCTCTTGATTCAGCCTTAATGCTGAGACGCTATGTTTTTAATATGTCAATCTATATTGAAACGGCTGTTAGCAGCGGTCGGTGGCAAAAGTTGGGAGGGACCGTCCCAAGTTTATCGTCGAAAGTTGGGAAAACCGTTCGTCGAAAGTTGGGGTGACCGTTCGTCGAAAGTTGGGGGACCGTCCCAAGCCTCTAAAAAGTTGGGGAGACGCGTCCCGTGGGTCCCAAGGGGTGGCTGCGCCTATGGAGGTAGATGGTCTTTGTAGGTTTGGTTAACCGGTGGGATTTTTAGTCCATAGCAGTTCATTTGTCGTTAGATTCTCAAGTTTAAGTTCTTTTATTTCTGTGCTAGACTATTCAGTTCTAGTTATGGATCTAATTATCCTCCATGTGTTTTTAATAATCATGTTTCCACAAGAGCTGCGTTCAAATCGGTAACTTTATACTTCTGTAAATTGCAATAGAATTACTTCGTCAAAAAGGTTAACTCATGAAAATCCTGTGCTCAGAGCTTAGCTGTAGAGTCGTGGTTTTGACATTGAGTTTGTTTACGATTACGGTTTACTGAGCTTATGGTACTGCTTGCAGAGATACAATGGATGCTGGTCAACGTACAAAAAATGCGCACCTCTTCGATGCTAACAATCCCGATAGGGCGGATAGGCCAAGATGTCTTGTTCATAATAGTTTCTTGACATATCCTGATAGTAACCGTGCTGCGAAAAACGTCACAAATGAGGCGGTCAGAGCATACATGGTGGAGAGAAATCATTGTGTTCAGGCTGGACAAGAAATCCAGAGATGTAAAAAACGTTGAAAATAAAATAAAACAACTGAAAAACGTCGTTTTTTCGAAAAAATAAAAATGACAATTATTTATTTATTTTGTTTATTTTTAAAAAACGGAAACGGAATATAATTTGCGTTTGCTACATCTGAAACTCCATAGCCTATTAGGCTCAAAAACCTTGCTTAGGCCTATGCAATTTTATCTTAATCTGCAAATAACACAACTTTATCAATAGGCCAAAATTGGTATAAGTGTAGCGAATTATTGCTCTTATACAGTAAACTAATCAAATTGCATGTTTAAGTGTTAATTATAGGTAAGAGTTAAGATAGACAATTTAGACGGCGTTTCTAGGATAATAATCCGTTGGCGGTTTAATCACTAGAAATCCAAGTATTTAGCGTACGAGCGTGGCGACATCATGACAATGTTGCTATGGAAGTTATGTACTCGTAAACATTTGCGACGCATAACCAATAGCGAGCGTCAAATTAACATAACGGCTAAAATTGAATGGAAACGAATACGTCAGAAATTACAGGTGAACATTTTTTGATTCCTACATGAAAAGTTGTGAGAGATGGTTGGTTTTGCGGAAGGCAAGCAACTATTTAAAGTGTATACAACTGTGGGATGAGCTGTCGGCGCGTTCCTCGTTGTAAAACAGGGCGTTGCATTTGAGTGACTTGTGAAGCGGTGCAGAGGTTCAAAATTACGGACTCTGGCATCCGTGTGATCGGTGTTTTGATCGGAACAATTCGAGAGACATTTTAATTGCGTGTTGAGAGACATTACTTGGCTTGTCTGCTCTGGTTGACCGTTGGGGTCATTCTACGTGTTGGAGGAGGAATTTAATAATAATAATAATAATAATAATATTCTGTTTATTGATTCAATCTTGACACACCGCAGAACGATTACAAGTACAGTTATGCAGTAATCTTAATTAATCTTAACTACCAACTGAACAGACCGCTTTGTAATTACAACGGCGCTAATAGCAGCCTACAAAGCAAATCCGCCCAACGGGGGCTCGAACTCACTACCTCTCGCACTCTTGGCCAGCGTGTTAACCATTACTCTACCGGGCCACCCCCCCCCCCCACCATTTTCTCATCAGTTTGAGAGTGATATTGACGCTACGGAAGTATTGCATATTGACACGGCCTTGTATTCGATCTGGGTGCAACCGTCTTCAATATTTCATTATCCTTCGTCACTACAGAGCACATGGTTGCATATCAGCATCATCATACAGTGATTCTACAAGAATTCTACTGAAGTCCAGAAAAGCCGAAATACATTGCAGAACGATGTAGGCTACCACAAATATCTTCTGTGAAATACAGCTGAGCATTATTCATAGAATTAAAGTAGTAAACGCCAACGAGGTAAATAAGCTTTCCTTGTGGAGTTGTAAATATACTATATTCGTTTAACAATATATCTTTTTCAAAAATACTAGTTCTTTGATGCAGATCTTCATATGACTTTTAATCTCTTCACACTAGTCAGAGAGTGGGACTTATGGACCAAGGCAAAATTGTGCTACAAGCCAAATTTATATTTTTTTGGTAAGTTTCAGTCCACTGAATAAGCTGGTAAAAATCCACCCAAATCCACTTCGGGGAAAAAAAGTTACGTAAAAAATACGTTTTCATGGAAAATGCATGCAATTAGCACTGTAATAATACACAAGGATAAGTCCATGTAAAATCACTGAGGGCTTGTAATTGACCTATAGATCTAAAATTTAGCTGTAACTGAGCTATTTTGAAGTTTTATATGTTTGTTAGCCAAGTTGAAATTTCAGAAGCCTATCACCATGCATCAGGATATAGACAGAGGGGTGTGTGTGAAGCACTCGCGACATGTTTTAACATGGTGACTTGCTCGGAAACCAGTATCTCAAGAACAGGCGCATATAGGGTTTCAAAATTTGGTGATTTTTTACAACTTTTTGTGTACTTTCTGATTATGCAAATCATTTTGAATTGAAGTAAATAGTTTCACATTAAAATTGGTGCACAAGTGGTCAAAATAATTATATATTTTAACATTCGCGAGTGGCTGCTTTAAAACATCTCGTCACAAACTTCCCTTAGGCATAAAATGCAGATACATGGTAATAGGCTACTGAGAATTTCATCATGATGTGGTTATTGATGTACAGAATGCATATCAAAATACAAAATAGCAAAAATTATGATCAAATCTGAGATAGCTCAGTTACAAGGTATCTCAGTATTTGATGATTTCACAAGGACTGACCCACAAATCATTTGCTATAAGCCAAAACTGCTGCATTTTAAAAGCTATTGAATACTAAATAAGCAAGTTCTGACAAGCATTAAAGACTAAATAATGCAATATCTAACACAAAACTAGCTGAAAAAACTAGCTACTCAAAAGTTTCTTCGTCAATACATGGAACATCAGATTCAATGTACTCATGACTATACAGCAATACACAAATCACATGTGTCTATCTCTGTCAAGTTTTTCATCCAAACTTTTCTCCATGTAAGAAATGTAGAAATACATATAACTTTGAGGAAACATATTAGTGTCTACGTAGGATGCTGACTTAGCAAGTTGCTCCTCCTCATCATCATCTGAGTCACATCCTCAGGGTTTCGCACTTCCAAGTTCTGACATGTTCACCATTGCAGTCTTTGTAGGCAGCAACACAGGGTAGCCCATGTTTGATGCAAGAACAAAGCTGTATAGTGCAAGGTTGTCAGTTGCTATGTTCAGTCATATATCAGTTTTCATTCAGTTTCCATCCTCACTCTCTTCTGGATTAACAGCATTCCCGGGAGTTTTTAGTGCTGAGAG
This sequence comes from Lumbricus terrestris, assembly GCA_949752735.1. Taxonomy (NCBI): domain Eukaryota; kingdom Metazoa; phylum Annelida; class Clitellata; order Crassiclitellata; family Lumbricidae; genus Lumbricus; species Lumbricus terrestris. Next base: position 7,622,606 of record OX457050.1, on the reverse strand, counting down.
CACCTCTGAATGGTTATTCTGTACTATATAAATATGTATAGATACAATGTAATACAATTCAGCATCATACTCTTCTACATGACTGCCTGCAAGTACCCGTATGCTCGATATCGAGCTGGGGTATTTTAGTTGGGGCAAAGTGCTAGTGTCACATTCGCGCACTATATGTAACAGTGATGATTCAGGCCATTAGTGAGTCTCTATGCAATGGTGCCTCTATGCAACGGTGCCATCAGTTTTAAGCCAGCTGTTGAAGAAGGGACAAACTGCTCAACTCTGACTTCCATACATTTAATGAAATGTCACCTGCCACATACTTTGAAGTCTTTGATCTTCTCAGAGCGCATGCTGGTCCCTAAATAATTGACAACAGACTTCATACCTACACCACTTCTGTTTCTTGCTCTGATGTTTACTCCTGCCTTATTGCACACTTGGTCATATATCTGTCTCATGCTGAAAGGTGCTTTCCATCATGAGCACTACCAATGTGCCTTAGTCATGCCTTCACTTTATAAACCTGCTCTAGACAACAGCAGCATCTCTAACTTCAGATCTCAGTTCAATCTCAACATTTCCAAGATTTTTGGGTGTCTTTCTTATGCGTATCACATAACTTTTAGCCCCCTGGGGATGGGTTAGTGTGATGGATGAAGTGATGAAGTGCACTTCAGGCATGAAGTGCTTATGGTATGCGGTTTGAATCTAATATTATTAGTATTATTGACTCTTTATATAATGCACCTAATAGGGTTCCATGGGTTTAGCTATTCCTTCATTCCCTAAGTGACAAATCTGTATTTATGCAGTCAGTTAATTGTGTTCCTGTGAATTGTTTTAATTGCTTAACTTGTTCATACTGCATAACTGTATACTGTAACCTGTTGCGGTCTGTCAAACGGATTATTGAATAAATGAAAATTATTATATTATTAACTTCAGTCATTATACCTTAGCCTACCCCAAAGGCTATTCTACACTGGAATCTACACTGGAAAACATCTTCTCATCTATTGACAATTATTAAGCCCTGACATCAGTGCAGCCTTTAACTATGTAGAGTCCCCCTTTCAAGACTTGCCAAAAGCTTCAGGGTCACTGCTTGCACTGCTGGAGCACCAAAGGAATCTGTTCTCGGCCATTTTTTAATTTACAATCTAACTTTCTCAGTTGTATAATCAATTACTTTGGAGTCCAATTACAGCATTATTGGCATGCAGACCTGCGATACTGAGTTCCATATTGTTCTATCACAAACGGATCAGTCTGGCAGGCTAAAATTTGAGGAATGCCTCTCCCCTGAGCTTGAATGATTCTGTCTAATTGGTTTATCTATGATTAAGAAGAGATACTAACTTACTTAAACCATAGCTTGAGGGCACGCTTACCCTAAAATAGAATACATTAAAATACGTACGTACCTTTCAAGAAATACAATACGTATATGGTACGTACCATACACGAATTTCTTATGGCTTACTCGGTGACCCATAGCCTACATGTACGCATTACATGCAGTCAACAGTATGCGCCATTGAAATCGGTATTTCCAGTAGCGTAGCAGTAAATTTAATTAGATAAATTTTTCTGTTATAATAAATTGAATGCAACTGCTGAACCTTTTCCTTGGAGTTGGACTTTTTAAGTGCTGCAGCAGAACTGAGCCGACTGACATTAATTAGTGCATTAAGTGCAATGCATGCTGGGTAAACATACCTAAAATATAGCATTGCAGCAATTCACTACACTGTATAGGCCTACTTGGCTGTGATTGTTTGCTTAAATCAAATTGAACATTCTTATAATGAGCAATGACGAGGCTAACGTATTTTATTATTGTTTACGTACCCTATAATAGGGTACGTTAAAATACGTACGTACCTTTCACAAAATAGAATACGTATGGTACGTACCCTTGAGCTTTGACTTAAACCATACCCTGTTTCCTTGTCCCTTCTTGCCTTTACTATGCTAATTTGGGTTTAAGCTCAGTAGGTTGCAAAACATTTGAAACAGCTTAGCTTGCATAGTGCTGCATGTCTCATTACGAACCAGCTTCTCAGTATTAATCCAATGGTTGCATTGACTTCGGTATCTAATAGTGGTGGTGCAGCAGAGTCAGTGAGGTCGATGCTAAGTTGAATTCTGACAAAAAATTGAAATTGGCTTGATAGTAATAATAATGATAGTAATGATGATGATGATGATGATAATGATGGTAATATCAGTAATCATCATCATCATCATTTAATAATGATAATAATTAATAATAATAAAATAATAATAAGACAATAAAAATAATAAGACTTGTAATGAAAATAATAATGACAGCAACAACAATTTCTATGGCATGTCATTCGGAATCCTCGAAAATGTTGAAAATACACAAAAACCAGATTTCCCAAAAACAGTCTTATGCAAAACGGCCCAACCTCCGAAAACAATACTGAGGGTTAATTTAAAAGAATGACAGCCAGTGTTGTTGATAACGCCATTTTAATGTCTAGAAATCATTAGGTTGCGTGTTCCGCAGTTAGAAAACCTATTTCGGGGATTCAGACGATATTCGCTGCCGGGATTCGGGAATTCGGGCCGTACCTTGTGACACAGCCATGCCACAAGGTTACGACACAACGAAACGGCTAGTACTATTTTAGTATTACACTAAAAATGACACTCACATCGCCAAAATTCACATTTAAACACAAAATGGCAAACAAACTATAATTAACTTAACGATAAAACGTAAAAAACCGAAGTAGCGAGCATAAATCACAATGTTTTTCGCTAGTAAGGGCCGAAAATGCACTTAATATCGCTCAACCTAAAATTTCGCACTTTAGATGCGAATAACTAATTTTCCCCAAGGAGGATTCGGGTGGATTTTCAGCCAGCTATTCAATGACACGATCCCTTTCAGAATCCGCAAAAATTACCTTGTAGCCGAATTTTGCCTGGGTACACTATGTAAAACTTTTTAGTACTCCTGGACTAACCTGGGAACTGCAATAAAATGCTATTCATAATAGGGTGGCGACAATAAGTAACATTAATGTACCAAAGTTAGTTTTTCTGATAACCTTGGTTAAATAAGAAATTCAGACAAATTAACGGTATTCAAATCGTTACAAATTTAAATTGTAAACATAAATCGTGCACATAATTAGCCTAGCCTGTGCACTCTGTGTGATCCACATAACGCAATTAAAACTCTAATCAGAAGCAAAGACCATAGATGTGTACTAAATTATATATTGTACATAAATTTTGTACTTACAATATTATTGTTACCTATGAATATTATTTATAGGCCCAATAATTTTATATCAAAATAACTCTTACAAATTTCATTTATTGTAGGGACCTACTACATGTATTTCTAAAATGATGACTTAAACAATTACATAATGACACCATAGTTAGCTGAATCCTTGAGAGTACGGTGAAAACGTATGGAATTTCAGAGAAAAATTAAATTAAGGAAAATAATTATAGACAGTACCGTAAATAAATAAATAAGGTTACATAAAAAACGATAAAAACGATGCGAAAAATTAAAAAACGAAAAAACCACGGTTTTTGGAGAGAATCAGAACGAAAAACGTTTTTTACAACTATGCACCAAACGACATTCCAATACTCCAAACCAGACGAACAAACTGCGTGGATAGTGGGACAAAACAGCCTTTTCTCTTACGACGACTATCGAAGGTTTTTGGACGGACTAGAGGATCCGAATCGTCGAATGAAAGTTCGTACTATCATAGAAGACGAGCGCGGATTGACGTCCCACGACATCCCGTAACCGCACTGCAGGATACAAAGTACAACCAGTGAACAACCACCGTTTAGTTGTCACAGGTTGACGACACTGTTTGATGACAAAGAAAATTTGCGTTGACCTCCTCATTTATTCAAGATTGGACTGGCACTGCAGCATTCGATTAATGGCGGAATTTGAACGACTGCAAAAACTATGTGTACCGATAACTTTAGGCTGTTAGTAGCGATCGTAGATTCGTATGATTCTTTATCGTTTGATACTGTGCTTCGCAATTAATCTATTCTGCATTGACGAAAATGATGTCACGTATAGGCCTAGATTACGCATTGATCTGTTAATTCCGTTTTGACAATTCTCGATAGGTCGTAGAGTAAGCTTAGTTGTAAGTTGTACGAACATTGTAGACATTGTAATGCGCTTCATTAAGTAGCCTATTTCATTTTTATACGCAACCAAAAATAGTTTCATTTGCAAACTGACGTTTAAGAACGACATAGGGGCCTAACATGCCTTTATTAAACGAAAACAATATTATTGCAATGAATTCAAAATACTTTAAGCTAATACAATGTTTTTGAGATGTTTCATTGATTACTATAATTTACTCTCACAATCGAATCAAGGATTTATTACCAATGCACGAAGCTAAATTTATCGATTTAGGATATCCAAATCAATGGACTTTACATTTATTTCCCTGTTTCTGTATTATCTTTTCCCATTCTACATACTTTACTAGCTGTCTGTTCGTGGAAAATTGTTTGAAATTCGTTGCAATTGGAGTCAAATAAAGTTTTTTACGGTGTCCAAGTTCTACATTAATTTCTCATTCATTTAATTTCATTAATTCATTTCTCCATTCCCCTTAAAGTTCACTACTCAGAGGCTCTCCCGATTACAGCGCGGGCACTGCATTGTAGTTTCACGCCGAAGCGCACGAACAATTGCAAGTGAAGGACTTGCTCAAGTTCCCTACATGGCGGCTTGAGGGTGGTTTCGAACCTGGAACCCTCCACTCCGAGGCAATGAACACCACCACTACACCGGGGCACGGACATTATCCCCTCTGGACAACCCCACCTCCGGACAAAAAACCGGCAAAACTCCCCGGACAATTCCCTCCCCGGATTTAGCCTAGGACATTAGCCCCCCGGTCAATTCCCCCCTTTGCTGCGCATAGCCTATTTCTTAGGTATTATTTGCTCAAACTTGGGCTAATTATTCAGTTCGCGGTGCTGTGTCAACTAGTTAGACTAGCGTCATACGTGTGAACACCTGTCGCTGTCATTCAGGCGTGAACTTATAGCTTTTTAGTGTCGTTCACTCATTCCTATATGAAGCTAATACCTGTTAGTATAATTTTAGAACGACATGAATCAATCCAGCTTCCATTTAGCCAAAAACTAGTTTCATCCAACTTCTATTTAACACTCATCCGAACAAGGGGGTTTGACCAGACCCCCTTCATATATTTGCTGCATAACGTTTTTTGAGTGATATTTGCTCAGATTGCTTTTATGACTTTGTTCCTATAATACTGAGCTACAATTAGCACATCTAAACGACCAAATCGATTTAGTGATATGGACGTTCTAAAGTAATACTGGCCGAGACTACAATGATGAGAGTTTGGACAGTGAGAGCAACAATAAAGAATGTGAACACCAAGAGTTGCCAATGTCTGAAGAACAACATTCAGGTGTTACTCATGATGAAAACAACGTGAAATTGAAGATGATGATAAACCCGATGATGAGACTGGACTTGATAGTGAAGATAATGATGACGAAATTGTTTACACAGTTGAAGCCGAGAGATCTTCTTCTTCTGGTTCTCTGCCCCTAGGCAGGTTCGGCTGTCCAATGTCGCCACTCTTCCCTCCGCTGGGCCTTCTCCTTTAGTCTTTGGTATCCAGTCCTCGTCATCATCGTGTCCAACATCATCTGTCGTGGTCTTCCTCTTGTTCTTTTCCCCTCCATTTTGCCTTCTATCACAGTTTTTATCAGGTTGTCTCCTCTTAGCGTATGCCCAATCCATTTCTTTTGTCTTTCTCGGATTGTTTTTATCATTGTTCTTTCCTCTCCAATCCTTTCCAGCACTTCCTCATTTGTTCTGTGTTCCGTCCAGCTGATCTTCTCCATTTTTCTCCAAGTCCACATTTCAAACGCTTCGATTTTCTTTATGTCCTCTTTTCTCATGGTCCAGGTTTCGGAACCATATAACACTACACTCCACACCAGTGTTTTTATCATTCTTTTCTTGAGGTTTCTGCTTAGTTTTCCTCGGAGTAGTTCTCCTCTTTTCGTGAACGCCTCCTTTTCCATTGCGATCCTCCTTCTTATTTCCTTATGACATTTAGCGTCTGTTGTTATCAGGCTTCCCAGGTAGCAAAATTCTTTCACCTGTTCTATCTCCTTGCCTTCTATTTGGATGTTGACTGCAGTTTCTTCTCCCTTGCTGATCTTCAATACCTTTGTCTTCTTGATGTTGATCCTCATGCCGTATTCAATTGACGTTGTGTTCAATCTGTCCATGACTTCTTGCAGCCCCTTCTGGCTTCTCGCCAACATGGCCTGATCGTACGCAAACCTCAGCGCCTTGATCCATCTTCCTCCCACTTTTATGCCTTCTTCCAGATCATCTAGCGCTTCTCTAACCAGTTCTTCTATGTATATGTTGAATAAAAGAGGTGATAGAGGGCATCCCTGTCTTACTCCTCTGCCCACCTTTCCTGGTTCTGAGTACTCTCCGTCGATTCTTATTCTTACTTTCTGTCCCAAGTATAAATTTCCTATCAATCTTCTGTCTCTCCAGTCTATTCCCATCCTCCTCAGTACATGTAGTAGCTTTCTCCAGTTGACTCTATCAAATGCCTTCTCATAATCCACAAAACATATATATATACGTCCTGACCATTCTGACAGCTCCTTTCTGTTAATATTCGCAATGTTCCGATAGCGTCTCTTGTTCCCACCCCTTTCCTGAAACCGAATTGGTCGTCTCCTAGTCCTCCGATTGACTCTGTTTTTCCCAGAACTCTCTTTGCCAGTATTCTTACCATGATTTTGGATGCATGGGTGAGCAAGCTGATGGTTCTGTGTTCTTCGCAAGATGTTGTATTTGGTTTCTTCTTAATCGGTATGATGATGGCTTGTAGGAAATCTTCTGGCCATACTCCCGTTGTGTATATGTCCTGGCATATCTGTACTAGTTCCTTCATGGCTCCTTCCTCCAGACTTTTGAGCATTTCTGCCGGTATGTCGTCTATTCCCTCCGCCTTGTTGTTTTTCATTTCACTTATGGCTGCTCGTACCTCCTCCGCCAGCACCTCCGGTCCAATGTCTTCCTCTCTCTCCTCTCTCTCAATATCTTGTATTCCTCCATCGAGGTCTTCGTTTCTGTAGAGTTCTTCTACATACTCCTTCCATCGGTTTTTAACCTCATTTATTTCATTCAGTATGTTCCCCTGCTTGTCCTTGATCTCTATCCCTCCTCCTCTGCCTGGTTTCTTGTTTAGCCTTTTCACATTTTCATACACTATGTCATATCTTCCTCTTGCCTGTAGCTCTTCTAACTCCCTGCATTGTTCCTCCCACCACTTTTCTCTTGCCTCTTCTGTTGTTCTTCTTAGTTTGTTATTGAGTCTTTTGTATTCCATCTTTGCTTTTTCAGTGCTTTGGTGTTTCCATTTTCTCCTTTCCTCCATCTCCTCTAACATTTCCCTCGTGATCCATGGTTTTCTAGGGAGTATCTTCTCTTCAGTTCCTATGATGTCTTTTGCGCTCTCTAGAATGTTTTCTTTCAGTCTTTTCCATCTCTCTTCTGTGGCTTCTCCCACGCCGTTTGTTAGATTCTCTTCTATTCTCTCTCCCAGCTGTTTACTTTTCTCTATAAGATTGTTTTTGTTCCATCTCCTTCTTCTCTTCCTTTTCCTCTTGATGAATTTCAACTTTATAAGTGCCTTCATGACGACTAGGTTGTGGTCTGTGTCTGCATCCGCCCCAGGCATCGCTCTTGCATTTTTAACGCTGTTCCTATATCTTGTTCTTACCATTATGTAGTCCAGTTGATATCTTGCTGCATCTCCCGGTGCTTTCCACGTGTACCTCCTCCTCTTTTCATGCTGAAACCAGGTGTTTGTCATCATTAATTCTTTCCTCTCGCAGAATTCTGCTAGTTTTTCTCCTCTGCTGTTCCTCTTTCCCAATCCAAATTTTCCTATGCATTTCCCTTCTGCTCCTTCCCCTATCACTGCATTCCAGTCTCCCATTATAATAAGGTAATCTGTTCCCTTTGTTCTATCCATTATTTCTTCCAGTTTCTCATACATGTTGTCTATTTCCTCCTCTTCGTGTGTTGATGTTGGCATGTATACCTGGATGATGACAATATCCACTGGTTCAGCCTTTATTTTAACCTCGATCATCCTGCTTCCATACCTTTCGATCCCTACTATAGCTCTGGCCAGTTGTTCATCCACCAGTAGTGCCACCCCACCTTGGCTCCTTTCTCCACTCGTGTGTGTGATTCTTATTCCCTCACTTGTGAAGTCTCCTTCTTCTGTCCATCTTGTCTCTGCCAGCCCCAGTATGTTCAAGTTTGCTCTTTTCATCTCTTCAATGACATTCGCCAGCTTTCCAGGTCTTTGCATTGTCCCTACATTCCATGTCCCCACTTTGATGTTACCTTTGGTTTCTTTGGTCTGGCAGGGGTTTCGCTGGTTGACGACCGAGGAGGCCCCACTTCCTCCCCTGCCGGGCGCGACTCTTCCCGTAGAATTACGAGTTGACTCGTTAACGCCGTTAACTTGTTTCTGTAGAAGCTTCATTTGACATATACTCGGGATTTGTAGAGGGGTGGTCTCCCGTTGCCTTCCCCTCGGTGTTTTTAAACGAGACACCATCTCCCTGCGTTGCCGAGTTCCGTCATCCGTCCTTCAGGATCTTCTCCTCTGGATTCTCGCATATACCGGCGAGAACTCGGTCGCCCACCACGCACTTCGTTTTCGACAGGGGGACCGCGTGTAGGTGGCGTAATGGACTTTTGAGCAGCAGAGGCTATATGAGACGCTTGCGTACTCCGTTCCCCCCAGAGATCTAAACACAAGTAAAGATCCGGATAATTTGTGGCAGTCAAAAGCAATGCCAAGAGGACGTGCTCTGTTGCACAATGCACTAACAGAAGATGTGGAATAAAATAATACGGACACATTGAGAATAATCAAGATATTATTGAAAGTCTGATAACAGCCAAGATGAAAGACATCATCATTCCACATACAAACCCGAAAGTAACAGCTAACGGACCATGTATGAAACATGTTTACATCTTAGGTTTAGTCCTAATCCATTATTGTTTATAGATATTTTCTAGAACACAGTCATGATGACTCTGATCATCAGAGCATTCAGTACAAATTTAACTAAAATTATGGTCTCTTTATTTTGATTTCCAAATTTTATAGATAGACAACTATTGCGACACTGGACAATGGACATGTATGACAAACCGTCACAATTAATGTAACTAAACATCTAATTTCAAATTTATCATAAAAATTATTTCTATTGCATAAAGAGACTATTTCCTATGAAAATCCACATCAAAACGGGGGTCTGGCCAGACCCCCCTTGTTCATATTAAGTTGCATTTTAGCTTGGTCGGATGAGGGTTAAATAACAATTATTTTCATCCATCCAGCTCCAATTTAAGCAAGAACATTTTCATCAAACCAGCTCCAATTTAAGTAAGAACATTTTCATCAATCCAGTGGATAAACGTGTAACAACCGATCGGTCAAGAAAGAACTCAAGACACCGCCATTCATCGGGTATCCGTTGAATTGAGCGCGCGCATTTCGCCGACCTTCATCTCAGCGACCTCAATCGCCGCCGCGAAACACAGCGCCTACACAATTCGCCACGATCAAACACAGCGCCTAAACAATTCGCCGCGATCAAACACAGCGCCTACACAATTCGCCACGATCAAACACAGCGCCTAAACAATTCGCCGCGATCAAACACAGCGCCTACACAATTCGCCGAAAAATTTGTTTCAGCGTCGACAAAGTTGATTGATTGCTGTCCCTGGACATATTCCTCCTCGGACATTCCCCCCGAACATTCCCCGGACGTCCCCTTCCCGATTTCGACTAGGACATTTACCCCCAACCCGCGGACATTTCACCCTTCTGTGCATTCCACCTTAATCCTGCCCTGAATTTTAGACTTAGGCCTGTATAAGTAAATCGGAAACTTTTACAACGAATTCTTTGAAATAAAAGCTGAGAAATCCATATAAATGGCAGTAGTGAAAGAGGACCACTTCTGAATCAAGGCGGGGCTACCGCTAATCCCAGGCCCCTCCCCCTTAGGCTATAGGCTATAGGCCACGCCCCTAGGGCTGCTAGGCTACTAGGCCACGCCCCCTAGGCTATTATGCTAATGAGCTATTAATTATCAATTATGCTAATCCGCTAGGCTATTACGTAATCCACCGCGCTACTAGGCTAAGACGCTGAGCTAAGACGCTGGGCTATAGGCTAAGACGTTGAGCTATTACGTAAGACGCTGGGCTACTAGGCTAAGACGCTGAGATAATCCGCTAGGCTACTAGGCTAAGACGCTAGGCTATTACGTAAGACGCCGGGCTACTAGGCTAAGACGCTGAGCTAAGACGCTGGGCTACTAGGCTAAGACGCTGAGCTATTACGTAATCCGCTGGGCTATGGGCTAATCCGCTCGCCGCGCTATAGTACTAAGACGCTATTAGGGGCTATTATGCTAATTAGCTATTAGGCTAATCCGCCTAGCTATGGGCTAATCCGCTCGCCGCGCTACAGCCGGGCTATGGGCTAATCCGCCGGGCTATGGGCTAATCCCCCGGGCTATAGGCTAATGCGCTATTATGCTAAGCAGGCCCCAACGACCTGTCAATCAAACGAGCCGCCACGAAAGCTGTAACCAATCAGCGCTAAGCAATGTCCCAACGACCTGTCAATCAAACGAGCAGCATCGGAAAGCTATAGCCAATCAGCGCTAAGCAGATCCCAACGACCTGTCAATCAAACGAGCAATTACCCTACCCATCCGCGGCGGGTCCAACGCATAATTACCCCCTTTGATCAATAATAGCAGCAATTATCTTGCACACTCGCCACCGGCCGAACGCATAATTACATCCTTTCATCACCAACAGTAATTGCCCTGCACATCCGGCGACCGGTCCAAAGCGTAATTACCCCCATCCATCACAATTGACAGTAATTGCCCTGCACATCCGCTGACCGCTCCAACGAGTAATTACCACCATCCATCACAAGTGACAGCCGTATTTGGTGATAAATTCGATTATTTCATTCCTGCAGAACTTAGAAACGCCCAATATGCTCACCCTTCCATTCCGTATTTGGTAATAATTCTGAGTATTTCATTCCTGCAGAACTTAGAAACGTACGAACTGCTCGCCCTTCCATTCCGTATTTGGTGATAAATCCAACTATTTCATTCCTGCAGAACTTAGAAACGCCCAAGATGCTCACCCTTCCATTCCGTATTTGGTAATAATTCCGAGTATTTCATTCCTGCAGAACTTAGAAACGTACGAACTGCTCACCCTTCCATTCCGTATTTGGTTATAAATCCAACTATTTCATTCCTGCAGAACTTAGAAACGACCAAGATGCTCACCCTTCCATTCCGTATTTGGTGATAAATTCGATTATTTCATTCCTGCAGAACTTAGAAACGCCCAAGATGCTCACCCTTCCATTCCGTATTTGGTAATAATTCCGAGTATTTCATTCCTGCAGAACTTAGAAACGTACGAACTGCTCACCCTTCCATTCCGTATTTGGGTAAAAATCCAACTATTTCATTCCTGCAGAACTTAGAAACATACGAACTGCTCGCCCTTCCATTCCGTATTTGATGATAAATTCGATTATTTCATTCCTGCAGAACTTAGAAACGACCAAGATGCTCACCCTTCCATTCCGTATTTGGTAATAATTCCGTGTATTTCATTCCTGCACAACTTAGAAAGGCACGAGCTGCGCATCCTTTCATTCCGTATTTGGCGTTAAATCCAACTATTTCATTCCTGCAGAACTTAGAAACGTACGAGCTGATCACCATTCCATTCCCCATTTGACAATAAATCCGAATATTTCATTCCCGCCCAACTTAGAAATGTGTGAGCCGCTCACCCTTCCATTCCGTATTTGGATATAATTCCAGGTATTTTAGACATGTAGAACGTAGAAACATACAAGCTGCTCACCCTGTCATTCTATAGCTGGAGATAATGCCTTATATTTTAGTCTTGTAGAAACTCAGAAACACACAAAATACACAACCCTTCATTCCAAGGCCTTATATTTTAGACTTGTATATGTTAGAAAAACACAAAATACACAGCCGAGCATTCCAAGTCCATATATTTTAGCCTTGGAATACTTCAGCTTTCCAAGCCCAAGATGGGGACCATTTCTAACTTTCATGCACACAGAAAATCAAAAATCGACGAATCTAGCAGCAGGACTATACACAGTATGTAACATAGCACCCTTTCTACATACATCACACACACGCATACACAAACACACGCACAGCCTTTCTCACCAGACTAAGTCCAAATATTCCATATATGCGTCTGTCAATTCACAAGGTGATACATCTTCACAAACACACATGAATCCAAAATACATGGAAACACACAATATTCAAATCCGTAGGTGGCGCAGCTTTTGCATTTATCAATAGGATAAGGTCAAAAACGGCAAAAATTATCAATCTTCTGCTCCCAAGGTGGCGCCCGCGCAACTTTTCCTACCCGATCATATTCAAATATCGAACACATACAGCATTTCTCATACACATAAGGCCATCTATCACACACACACATACACATACAAGTTTCCACTACAAGGTAATACACAGCTACTCTTTTACACACAAACATAACAACTATTCAAATTTCTAAGTTACAGATATGCACTTTGTGCAATTTTTCTAAATTAAGGTAGCAAGGACACATGAAACAGGCAAGAATGTAATATGCATTAGACAAAAGCTTTAAGAGTATAGTTGCAAAGGGTAGGAATTGAACATTGAAACAGACAAAATGGTAAGTATGATAGTTGTGCAAGCGAATAGGACTTGAACTTTTCGAAATATTTCAAACTCAGACGCAATCTATTGCCATTGTACGAATTCAAACTTGCAAATTTGCTAAGCATGAAATGCAGAAATTGCATGGGTAATGAGGTAGGATGCAAAGTGTGATGTGGAGAGAGGCGCACAGTCTTCAGTTTGTGGAAATAAATGTGCTCATTGTTTGCAATATGAGAGTAATTTTGATAAAGTTAGGTTTGCAGGCCAAGTATTACATGACTTTTTAGGGTTGAGTGTGTTAAGTTGGCGAAATATGGGGTGGGGGTGAGTCTGCACTCTTGGGCTTTGTGCAAAGGGTCAGAAATTGAACATTGAAACAGACAAAATGATAAGTATGATAGTTGTGCAAGCGGATAGAACTTGAACTTTTCGAAATATTTCAAAGTCAGACACGAACTATTGTCATTGTACGAATTCAAACTTGCAAATTTACTAAGCATGAAATGCAGAAATTGCATGTGGAACGATGTAGGATGCAAAGTGTCGGGTGGGGAGAGGAGCACATTCTTCAGTTTGTGGAAACAAAGGTGCTCATTGTTTGCAATATGACATTAATTTTGGTAAAGTTAGGTTTGCAGATCAAGTATTACATGACTTTTTAGGGTTGAGTGTGTTAAGTTGGCGAAATATGGGATAGGGGTGAGTGTGCATTCTTGGCATTTGTGAAAGCAAAAGGAGTGATGCACTTGTGATGAGTCACCGGTTTCAGCAAAGTTCGAATATATCGAGTGAAGAATACAAGTTAGGGTTGCGAGCGGCATATTACAAGATGAATTAGGCGTAGCGAACACGCACCGCTTGGTCAAAACCTGCGTTCGACACGTCGAAAACGCTAAGTTCCCAATTTTTTTTTGTTGCGAATATTCGCGCGGCGACAGCACTCTTCGTGCGGCGGCGGCGGCGGCGATGCACTCCGACCCACTCGGACGACTTCGAATCTAGCGGCGTGACGACGGCGGCGACATGCGCGCACAATTAGATCAAGCTTTGACCCGCGCAATCTAAAGTCGAATACGCGCCGGCACAGCTCTTTCAATAATTTTCATTACCCGCAATACGCATGAGTCTTTAGCTTTGCACGAGTCAAAGCACGATCGATTGTTAGCGCATGCCGCCTCCGTGGCCACGCAGCAGGAGTCGAAGTCGTCCGAGTGGGTCGGAGTGCATCGCCGCCGCCGCCGCCGCACGAAGAGTGCTGTCGCCGCGCGAATATTCGCAACAAAAAAAAAATTGGGAACTTAGCGTTTTCGACGTGTCGAACGCAGGTTTTGACCAAGCGGTGCGTGTTCGCTACGCCTAATTCATCTTGTAATATGCCGCTCGCAACCCTAACTTGTATTCTTCACTCGATATATTCGAACTTTGCTGAAACCGGTGACTCATCACAAGTGCATCACTCCTTTTGCTTTCACAAATGCCAAGAATGCACACTCACCCCTATCCCATATTTCGCCAACTTAACACACTCAACCCTAAAAAGTCATGTAATACTTGATCTGCAAACCTAACTTTGCCAAAATTAATGTCATATTGCAAACAATGAGCACCTTTGTTTCCACAAACTGAAGAATGTGCTCCTCTCCCCACCCGACACTTTGCATCCTACATCGTTCCACATGCAATTTCTGCATTTCATGCTTAGTAAATTTGCAAGTTTGAATTCGTACAATGACAATAGTTCGTGTCTGACTTTGAAATATTTCGAAAAGTTCAAGTTCTATCCGCTTGCACAACTATCATACTTATCATTTTGTCTGTTTCAATGTTCAATTTCTGACCCTTTGCACAAAGCCCAAGAGTGCAGACTCACCCCCACCCCATATTTCGCCAACTTAACACACTCAACCCTAAAAAGTCATGTAATACTTGGCCTGCAAACCTAACTTTATCAAAATTACTCTCATATTGCAAACAATGAGCACATTTATTTCCACAAACTGAAGACTGTGCGCCTCTCTCCACATCACACTTTGCATCCTACCTCATTACCCATGCAATTTCTGCATTTCATGCTTAGCAAATTTGCAAGTTTGAATTCGTACAATGGCAATAGATTGCGTCTGAGTTTGAAATATTTCGAAAAGTTCAAGTCCTATTCGCTTGCACAACTATCATACTTACCATTTTGTCTGTTTCAATGTTCAATTCCTACCCTTTGCAACTATACTCTTAAAGCTTTTGTCTAATGCATATTACATTCTTGCCTGTTTCATGTGTCCTTGCTACCTTAATTTAGAAAAATTGCACAAAGTGCATATCTGTAACTTAGAAATTTGAATAGTTGTTATGTTTGTGTGTAAAAGAGTAGCTGTGTATTACCTTGTAGTGGAAACTTGTATGTGTATGTGTGTGTGTGATAGATGGCCTTATGTGTATGAGAAATGCTGTATGTGTTCAATATTTGAATATGATCGGGTAGGAAAAGTTGCGCGGGCGCCACCTTGGGAGCAGAAGATTGATAATTTTTGCCGTTTTTGACCTTATCCTATTGATAAATGCAAAAGCTGCGCCACCTACGGATTTGAATATTGTGTGTTTCCATGTATTTTGGATTCATGTGTGTTTGTGAAGATGTATCACCTTGTGAATTGACAGACGCATATATGGAATATTTGGACTTAGTCTGGTGAGAAAGGCTGTGCGTGTGTTTGTGTATGCGTGTGTGTGATGTATGTAGAAAGGGTGCTATGTTACATACTGTGTATAGTCCTGCTGCTAGATTCGTCGATTTTTGATTTTCTGTGTGCATGAAAGTTAGAAATGGTCCCCATCTTGGGCTTGGAAAGCTGAAGTATTCCAAGGCTAAAATATATGGACTTGGAATGCTCGGCTGTGTATTTTGTGTTTTTCTAACATATACAAGTCTAAAATATAAGGCCTTGGAATGAAGGGTTGTGTATTTTGTGTGTTTCTGAGTTTCTACAAGACTAAAATATAAGGCATTATCTCCAGCTATAGAATGACAGGGTGAGCAGCTTGTATGTTTCTACGTTCTACATGTCTAAAATACCTGGAATTATATCCAAATACGGAATGGAAGGGTGAGCGGCTCACACATTTCTAAGTTGGGCGGGAATGAAATATTCGGATTTATTGTCAAATGGGGAATGGAATGGTGATCAGCTCGTACGTTTCTAAGTTCTGCAGGAATGAAATAGTTGGATTTAACGCCAAATACGGAATGAAAGGATGCGCAGCTCGTGCCTTTCTAAGTTGTGCAGGAATGAAATACACGGAATTATTACCAAATACGGAATGGAAGGGTGAGCATCTTGGTCGTTTCTAAGTTCTGCAGGAATGAAATAATCGAATTTATCATCAAATACGGAATGGAAGGGCGAGCAGTTCGTATGTTTCTAAGTTCTGCAGGAATGAAATAGTTGGATTTTTACCCAAATACGGAATGGAAGGGTGAGCAGTTCGTACGTTTCTAAGTTCTGCAGGAATGAAATACTCGGAATTATTACCAAATACGGAATGGAAGGGTGAGCATCTTGGGCGTTTCTAAGTTCTGCAGGAATGAAATAATCGAATTTATCACCAAATACGGAATGGAAGGGTGAGCATCTTGGTCGTTTCTAAGTTCTGCAGGAATGAAATAGTTGGATTTATAACCAAATACGGAATGGAAGGGTGAGCAGTTCGTACGTTTCTAAGTTCTGCAGGAATGAAATACTCGGAATTATTACCAAATACGGAATGGAAGGGTGAGCATCTTGGGCGTTTCTAAGTTCTGCAGGAATGAAATAGTTGGATTTATCACCAAATACGGAATGGAAGGGCGAGCAGTTCGTACGTTTCTAAGTTCTGCAGGAATGAAATACTCAGAATTATTACCAAATACGGAATGGAAGGGTGAGCATATTGGGCGTTTCTAAGTTCTGCAGGAATGAAATAATCGAATTTATCACCAAATACGGCTGTCACTTGTGATGGATGGTGGTAATTACTCGTTGGAGCGGTCAGCGGATGTGCAGGGCAATTACTGTCAATTGTGATGGATGGGGGTAATTACGCTTTGGACCGGTCGCCGGATGTGCAGGGCAATTACTGTTGGTGATGAAAGGATGTAATTATGCGTTCGGCCGGTGGCGAGTGTGCAAGATAATTGCTGCTATTATTGATCAAAGGGGGTAATTATGCGTTGGACCCGCCGCGGATGGGTAGGGTAATTGCTCGTTTGATTGACAGGTCGTTGGGATCTGCTTAGCGCTGATTGGCTATAGCTTTCCGATGCTGCTCGTTTGATTGACAGGTCGTTGGGACATTGCTTAGCGCTGATTGGTTACAGCTTTCGTGGCGGCTCGTTTGATTGACAGGTCGTTGGGGCCTGCTTAGCATAATAGCGCATTAGCCTATAGCCCGGGGGATTAGCCCATAGCCCGGCGGATTAGCCCATAGCCCGGCTGTAGCGCGGCGAGCGGATTAGCCCATAGCTAGGCGGATTAGCCTAATAGCTAATTAGCATAATAGCCCCTAATAGCGTCTTAGTACTATAGCGCGGCGAGCGGATTAGCCCATAGCCCAGCGGATTACGTAATAGCTCAGCGTCTTAGCCTAGTAGCCCAGCGTCTTAGCTCAGCGTCTTAGCCTAGTAGCCCGGCGTCTTACGTAATAGCCTAGCGTCTTAGCCTAGTAGCCTAGCGGATTATCTCAGCGTCTTAGCCTAGTAGCCCAGCGTCTTACGTAATAGCTCAGCGTCTTAGCCTATAGCCCAGCGTCTTAGCTCAGCGTCTTAGCCTAGTAGCGCGGTGGATTACGTAATAGCCTAGCGGATTAGCATAATTGATAATTAATAGCTCATTAGCATAATAGCCTAGGGAGCGTGGCCTAGTAGCCTAGCAGCCCTAGGGGCGTGGCCTATAGCCTATAGCCTAAGGGGGAGGGGCCTGGGATTAGCGGTAGCCCCGCCTTGATTCAGAAGTGGTCCTCTTTCACTACTAATGGCTCTGCCTATAAAACGCACAAACATAATTATTGTCAATGAATAAACCGTAGGTTACGTTCTAAGCCGTTAATGTTGATCGAACTCAGGTGCGAAGTTCGAAACTTTTGATACAATTGCGATGCCGCCATAAATATACATGGTGGGCAAAAAATAGATTTTTTGCCAACATCCTGACCAAAAGTAAGTATTTCCAAATGAAATTTTGCAGGCTTATAGACAATTCATATTTACACATCATGGCCAGGTTTCATCAAAATATTTCAAACAGAACAAAAGTCATACCACTTTTAGTGAGGCCACCCACCGTTTTTTGACGATTCGAAAACGTAACGCAACAAAAAGTAACAAAAACGGGATATTATCAAGTCATATCTCAAATAACTGTTGGGAAATTAATTTGATAGTGCTTCACAACTTGTGTTCAATGTGCCCACCACCAGTGGCAGCACGTCTTTTGAATATCTTTGCAAAGTTCTTGATGGCCTTGCTGATGCGTTCCAAAGGCAAATCTTCCCATGTTAACTCCAATGCGCCCATCAATTCTCTTACCGCTCTTGGCTTTGGTTGCAGATTGTGATATTTTTTCAGCATAGCTCTCCGCAATTGATTACACAGGTCAACAGATGAAAATTTTTTTTATTGCCAGCGATATTTTAACCAATCTTTGGTATTTTGGGGTTGCTGAATTCAGATATGAATGTGTTTTTTTCAAGTTGGCTCTAGTTTGTGAGATAATGGGTATCTACCATAAACTAATAGTGGCCACTTGTGTAACGTGTTATAAGCACGAATAAAGTAAATGAACTGTAATCAAATTAACTTTGAAGTTGAAATAAGTTCTACAGAAAGTACAAATAAGAGATAGTAAATATTTTGAACAAATATACAAGTGCAAAAATAAGCACACGAAATATTTCTATTTGGTTTTATTCACAGGTAGCCTATATATAAATACTTCACGAAGAGGCTAAAAGAATCCTAATGCATTCTGCTATATTTTTGGCGAATACAGTATTGAGGAATATAGAAAAACATGCTAGACTGTGTGAAACAAGCTTATGTTGCTTGTTTTGGAGTGGCACATGTAGACCAAGACAAGTCTTGGGCTCCTCCTAAGGTCTGTAAGGTAAGACCTGCGTTGAATGCTTACGGCAGTGGACAAATAGAGAACGGAAGAGTTAAAATTTCGGTGTTCATATGATATGATGTGGAGAAAGCAGAAAACAATGATGCTATTTTTGTGTAGTTAAGTGAAAGGATTCAATCTGTACAAGAAATGCAAGTGGGAATATCCTGATTTGGAATCAGCGACCTGTTCCGCACAGTGAGGAAGTCCCCATAGCAGTGTACCACACTTCCTGACCTTCCATTGTCAGATTCTGAAGAAAATCGGAACTTACAAAGTAGCACAGCAGACAACAATGGAAGTGAATATGAAGGAAGCACTGCAATACCTCAGCAGTTTTCCCAAAAGAAACTCAGTGATTTGCTATGGGATTTCAGTCTCTCAAAGCAAGCATCAGATCTTGTAGCATTTAGACTAAAAGAAAAGAACTGGCTACATACAGCCAGAAGCTAACCTAGCAGCTTATCGAACAAGTGAGGTAGAACTTCTTCCTTACTTCATCCAAGATGAAAAACTTGTATAAGTACTGCCATAACATCCTGGACTTCTTCATAAAATTGGAATGGAATATAGACCAGAAGATTGGCACTGCTTATAGACAGCTCCAAGAGAAGCTTGAAATGCGTCTTATTGCACAATTGTGACCTATATGTTCCTCTCTTCCAATAGCGCACCCAATAAAGCTCAAAGAAGAATATGAAAATACAAAATTGATCTTGCAGAAGCTCTTTTATAATGAACACCAGATGTATAATTGTGTTGATCTGAAATGGTAAATTTCTTTCTTGGCCAGCAAAGTGGATATAATTATGAAGTACTCTTGCTTCATCTGCTTGTGGGATTAGTAGGGCAAAGCAAGATCATTGGCAAAAGGTGACAGTGCCCTCTACAGAAAACATGCGATAGGTGCAGCAAATATATCATTAAGGAGCCATTGGTTGATAGGGAAACAATTCACCAGGATATAAAGGCCATGGAAGAAAGATATCAAGGCAAATGGGACACCCACATGATGGCAGACTATTGCTGGAGTCCCCAACGCGACTGTCCTGATGATGTACATAAAAGAAAAACGTACAAAAACGTTCTTCTATGCAATAATTCAATTACTATGCTTATCTCAATCAGCTTGCCATGTGTATATGTTATTATACTGAATAAATTGCCATTATTTTATGTATTTAATATGTGCACTTCTGTGCAAATTTATGGCTATTTCAATGCATTTTGCCTCTAGGCATTTCTAACCATTTTAATTCTTATATTGTCTTTAAAAACTCAAAAACTAGAGCCAATCTAGCAAAACCGACTTCATATTCGGAATCAGCACCACAAAGTTACCCTAAATTCGCTCTAATATCTTTGGCAATAAAATCAGTGTTGACCAGTGTTATCAATCCATCGGGTTCAAATCCGGAGATTTAGGGCCATTGGCTTTATCAATGAAACCAGAACAATCGAGCCGATCTCCTTTCATTCATGGCAAATCTCTCAACTCTCAGCTCAACTCTTAATTTTTGCGCTCTCACTGTTTATCAGATTAAACGTTGCTCATAGGATCTTGTTCAAGAGGTGTCTGAATACACATTTTGTCTGTCATTGACACCTTGGCCATTTTCATTTTGTTTAAATTTGAATTTCATTGCTTTAATAACAAAATCAATAATTTGAGAGATTCCTTATTTACCAACTTGATTGTCATCTTGCTACGTGATTTCACAGTGACCTGAGGCTACAATAGTAGTAATAATGATCATCTGGCAATATGAAGGCTATTTGACATTGGACATTGTTGAATATAAAACAAACAACTGCTACCTATTGAGATGCTTATTAATGCAAGACACGATATGTTACCATGCAATGAACTATTATGACATTGTATACTATGTATAGCTGACCAGTAAGTTAAGATATCCAAATTAAACAGCCCTGGCCCATTAGGAGGGACGATATAATGATTATTTACATGTATTATATAAACAAAGGAACAGGGCTGTAATCAAGGGTATACGCGGGTAGGCCTATACGGCGTATACTTACCTCAGAGGAAAAACGGCATCGTATACTCACCGCAAAAAATCAGGGTATACGCGAGTATGCAGCATATACTCACCTCACAAAGGGCGCTTGGGTATACGCGCGAGAAAGGCAAAGGCTATTTAGGTGTATTTTTCACAAATTCCGGAGCGAATGACTAAAAAAGGTCATCAGCTTTTTTGGACGGGAAAATTGGGTAAAAAAAGGTCATCAGAATTTTGGGACGGGAAAATGGGAAAATTTTTGCCGCATGACAGCCGTCAGAAATTTTTTGCCTGAAAAAGTCGGTTTTTCTCCCGGTCAGCGTATACTCACCTCAAAATTTACCAGTACCGCCCTGGCCTAGGCTGAGGTGAAGACGCAGGTGATTGTGGTCTGTGGAGATCTGGAAGACAAACATGGTGTTGCTAATTTGCATAGAAATAACCTCGGAGGGACCGGGCAGCTCGGCATATTTAGCGAGTGGAATGATCTTGGACTGCTTTGGCACTTGCCTGTCCGGCAAACTTGAAGCCCCAGAGGCTGATAGGCAAGCTCGTCTCTTTTTAGACACGCCTACCGAAGCGTCGCGTGTTTGGTTTACGGAGAAAACTGCCGATTTTCGAGCTTGGGCTACCCTTTCCCGGGCCACGGGAAGTATACTTCCCACCCTGATTTGTATGTAAGCTTATATTATTGTACAGTTCAATGTGAAACAGCTTGCATATTGTATTTGTGGTTTACACGTATTGACATACACACTTGTACGAAGTTGTACGTACATAAATATACATATATACATACACACATACATATACAATACATACATAGATATATAATACATACATATGTGCACACAGAAAGACATACACACATATATACACATGGAAACACACATACATGCATACATAGTTATTGATATGTGCTTCCATGCATACATTTATACATGTATGTCCGTACCCATTCATAGACACATACAATACATGTATAATATATACATACATTCATACACATGCATACAGAAAGATACACAGACATATATATATATATACACATGGAAACACACATTCATTCATACATACAGTTATACCGATATACATGTATTATATGTGCATACTCATACATAGACATACAATATATACATACATAATGTATAATACATACATGTATATACATACGCCTATGTATGCACACATGTATACAGAAAGATACGTGTATATATACACATGGAAACACACATAGATTCATACATACAGTTATGCCTATATACATGTATTATGATGTGCATACTCATACATGGACACATACAATGCATACATACATAATATGTAATACATAGAAACATACATACATGCATACATTCATACACACATGCATACAGAAAGATACGTGTATATATACACATGGAAACACACATACAATTATACCTATATACATGTATTATATGTGCATAGTTGCATACTCATACATAGACACTTACAATGTATACATACATAATATATAATACATGCAAACATGCATACACAAGCATATATACATACATTCCTGTATATACAAAAGCATATATACACATATATGCATATATAGACAGATGAATACATGAAATCACACATACATGTATGCATATAAACATAGATACAGATATACAATAAAACATACATACACACTTACATGTACAAACGAATATACATAGACATATATGTATACATATGCACATATATAAGTATGTATATGTGTATATTCAAATGAACGTGCAAATACGCATACATGGAAACATCTATACAATCATACATACAAACATATAGATATGCGTGTAAATGTACATGTACATATACATACAAACATACATACAACCATGCACACATGCATTTACATATCCCTCTATACATAACATGCATTTACACATTCTTGCTTGCTTCCATGAATGTTTTCATGCATGAATACAGGTACATGCCAAAAAAATACATGCATACATACAATGATACATGCATATATACATAATGTATATACATAATGTATGTACATACAAACAGGCATTGTTTTGTGTAGATATTACTGTTATACAGTAACTACAAAGTAAAATTTTATGTTTCAGAACAATGTAATTTTTGTTAAAATACAATTCACTTCCCGGGCACTGGGAAGTATACTTCCCACTCTACTTTCTACTACTTTCCTTTTGCTTAAGTCTTTTTCAAGTAGAACATCTTAATCTGTGTATTTTTCTATGATTTTTAGCGATTTATTCTCATGCACATCGTGCCCCCATTAATTGGGCCCGGGAAAGGGTTAAATTTAAACTGTTTGAAAGTGTAACATGTATCATTAAAATCAACTTTGACATTGTTATCATAAGAGTCGCTGAAATTAATTGCGGCGAATTGTGTAGTCGCTGTGTTTCTCTGCGGCGGATTGAGGTCGCTGAGATGAAGGTACCGGTAGGCGAAATGTGCGCGTTCAATTCAACGTAAACCCATTCATCAGCTCTGGGGACTCCTAACGATTGTCTCCCCTCTAACCCTCCGGACCTGGACTAGACTGTCCCTCGAAAGAAAGCTACTTATAGACTTGCTGGAACTCAGTAGGCCTACTGTAACACATGTTAGTAATATTTGGTTATAGAAGCGAAGGATTTGTGTTGATTTGCGAGGCCAGTTTAGTTGTGTACAGTTACTGTAATAAAAGTAGTTAAAACCAGAATACTTGATTGTGTCAATCGCCTGATAGACTACGGGAACCTAAATCGTGAGATATAAAAAAGGAGTTTAGGACATTTCTTCCTGGACAAACCCCCGGACAGCTCCCCCGGACAAAACCCTTCGGACAATTCCATCTGAATTAGCTCAGGACATTAACCCCCGGACAATTTTTCCCTTGCTGCGCATAGAATATTTCTGTAGGTATTATTTGCTCAAACTCAGGCTAATTATCTTGTTCGCGGTGTGGTGTCAACTAATTAGTGTCGTACCGATAAACACCTATCGCTGTCATTCAAGCGGAACTTATAGATTGTGAGTGCCGTTCAGTCACTCCGATATGAAGCTAATAGGCCTACATGTTGGTGTAATTTAGGACAGCATGAATCATTGTCATCATTCCAGCTTCCATTTAGGCAAAAGTTCGTTTCGTCCAACTTCTATTTAAATAAAAATTATTTTTATCCGTCCAGCTCCAATTTAAGCAAGAATATTTTCATCAATCCAGCTCCAATTTAAGCAAGAATATTTTCATCAATCCAGCTCCAATTTAAGCAAGAATATTTTCATCAATCCAGCTCCAATTTAAGCAAGAATATTTTCATCAATCCAGCTCCAATTTAAGCAAGAATATTTTCATCAATCCAGCTCCAATTTAAGCAAGAATATTTTCATCAATCCAGCTCCAATTTAAGCAGCTCCCATTTAATGAAAAATTATTTTGTATCAATCCGACTTCTATTTATAGCGAGAAATTTTTACATCGATCCAACTTGCTTACTTAGGACCTCCGTTTTATAGTTATACCACTTACACGCAGGGCTGTACACGAGGGTATACGCGGGTATACAGCGTGTACTCACCTCCGGGAAAAAACGGCATCGTGTACCTACCTCCAAAAACCAGGGTATACGCGGATATACAGCGTATACATACCTCGCAGAGACTAGTCTATAATTTTTAACAATTTAAGACCATGAATAAAACAACATTTCCGTTTAAAATTTATTTATTTTTCTTTGCCTCACTTTGAGAGGGCTAAAAAAACTTCACATTTTTATTACCCTATAAATTTGCAGTAGAAACGCACCAAAGTCGCATTTCTATTTTCATTCAGTCTTTTCTTAGATTACAAGTTCGACCGTTGAAATTAACGGTTGAATAGTATATGTTTTTATTTATATGGTTGAGAACAATGCCGAGTCGCTGACGCGGAATTAAGAAAGCGCATTATTAAAATAATAACTATCGGCGTTCTGATGCTGTCCACGAGGTAGGGGTGGTGCGCGGTTGTTCAGACACTTTTGGCATGATGGTGCAAATTTGAACTTGATGCGCTCGCCTATTTCAGGCCCAAGGCCGTAGCTAGTGGGTGTTTTGGGTGTTTGAACACCCCCGAAATGGAAAATGCTAAAAAAAAATTAATGCATTTACGAGCACATGATGTAAAATGCATGAAATAGAACAATAAAAACACCCGGTGAAATGAAAAATGTTAATAAAATAATTAACTAATTTGTCATATTTTTCTAAAATTTTGGTCGATGACCGACAAAAGTCATCAGTTTTTTGGGAATGGAAATTGAACACCTTTTTTGAAGATTTCAGACGGATGACTAAAAAAGTCATCAGTTTTTATTAGAAAAATTGAACACCTTTTTTGGATTTCGGACGGATGACTAAAAAGTCACTAGTTTGTATAAAAAAAATTGAACACCCTTTTTTGAAGATTTCGGACGGAAAACTAAAAATGTCATCAGTTTTTAGAAGAAAATTGAACACCCTTTTTTGAAGATTTCGGACGGATGACTAAAAAGTCATTAGTTTATAGAAGTAAAATTGAACACCCTTTTCTGAAGATTTCTGACTAATGACTAGAAAAAGTCATTAGTTTATAGAAGAAAATTTGAACACCCTTTTTAGAAGATTTCGGTCGGATGACTAAAAAGTCATTAGTTTTTGGAAAAAAATTGAACACCCTTTTTTTGAAGATTTCAGACGGATGACTAAAAAGAGTTCAATCTAAAGTGCTGTAATATGCCGAGCAAATTTCTGTCCAGGGTAACGGCCTCTCTGGTCATAAACCCTGGTAAAATCGGATCCATCCATTTAGAAGAAAAATTGAACACCGTTTTTTTTAATATTTCGGACGGATGACTAAAAAAGTCATCCGTTTTTTAGAAGGGTGTTTGAGTACCTTTTTTGAAGATTTCGGATGGATGAGAAAAGTCATCAGTTTCTTTAAAAAGGAAAATTTATCACCTATTTTTAAAATTTCGGACGGATGTCTAAAAAAGTAATCATTTTTTGGAAAGAGAAATTGAACACCTTTGTTTGAAGATTCCGGTCGGATGACTAAAAAAAAGTCATCAGCTTTTTCAGAGGAAAATTGAACACCTTTTTTGTAGATTTCGGACGGATGACTAAAAAAGTCATCAGTTTTTTTAAAGGGAAATTGACACCGTTTTAAAATTTCGGACGGATTACTTATGATAGGGTCATCAGGTTTTTGGTTAGTGAATTTTTTAAACACCCACAGAAAAGGTCCTGGCTACGGCCTTCTACAGGCCACTGAAGCTGGTCTCGGATCGCTTTAAAAATATGGTCGAACTGATTTAACCGCAGAACTCGGCGAGCAGCAGCATTGATGACCGCCTGAAGCCGAATGATACTGCGCTGTGGCAAGCTAGCAAAGGCGACATTGCATGTATAAATTCGGCTCAGGATCAAACTTTGCACCAGATGGCGTGTCATGTCTTGTGTGAGTGAGCGAGACTCAGATCTCAGCAGCCTCAGTATTGCGAAGCTGCATGGTTCGCACAACATTACTCCAGTAACACTGGCCATTTGTGGCCAACAAATTGAACTTATTTGCTAATGGAAAACTTCAGCTGTTTATTTATAGATTATGGTCTGCTGAATGGTTTGGTGTTTTTATTTTTATTGTAGCACGTCAGATTTTTGACAAAACTGAAATATTTAGTTTTGGCACATATTTGCAATTGCACACCTTTTAAAATTACAATTGCAATTATGGACATTCAAAACAAAGGACTTTTTAAAAGAACTATCACTGTCCGAAAAAATGGTATGTTTTTATGAGATTTTCAACTCGATGACCAAAAAAGGTCATCAACTGTTTTGGGCCTAGAATTTTTTTTAGCCCCTCCCAGATCGGCAACCAAATTCCGCCAATGTTGGCAGGGCATCGAGATGCCTGTGACACGAGAACACTTGGCTCGAACGCAGACGATTTGCGCAGCGAAAAAAAAGAAATTATTGTTATTTGGAGATTTGTCAATAATAAGAAATTCAAGAGTTGATCGTATTCGTAATCGCGACTCATCTCTTGCTATTGCATCTTAGCATTGCGATTGCTTCGTGTGTTTATTACTTCCACTTTCAATTGCCAATACCAGTATAACAAACACAAAAAGGGTACCTACGAGCACGAGCAAAAAAATTAGATGACTAAAAGATGGGTCGTAAGAATTTTCGGGCGAAAAAAAGTCGATTTTCCTCCCGGTCAGCGTGTACTCACCTCAAAATTTACCAGTACAGCCCTGCTTACACGCAATAGGTTCTACCAGGGTTTTTTGTCCTACCCTGGGGAATTGACCGGGGGTTTTGTCCAAGGGTTTTTTTTCGGGGGTTTGTCCAGGGGGAAATGTCGGCGACCCAGGAAAAGAAATTAGTTCTTGGAATGGTCTTCCCGGGAAGAGTCGAAACCGCGGTTACCGTTACAATGTCAGCAAAAACAAACGTTCAAGTCGACCAGATAAGCTTACTTTGTCCTTTACTTCATTTTACACAAAGTGCAAAACGTTGAGTTTGTTCAGGAAATCCGGCGGGCCACTTGAAATGACTCCGCGGGTCGCAAGCTGGACAGCACTGCCATACATCCTATTTCCTGTATGCTTGAGTCGTGTAATTGTATTCTGCAAAGCGCGGGTTGCATAGCTTGTTAAAAATTGACTTCTAATTAGGCCCTAAATGATTTTTTTCGATGGTTGGACCCTCGGCATGATCAAATGGCCTTCCATTGATAGGCCTGCTCCGCTACCTCTCTACAACGCCTTCTCAGACATTCTTCTCTCATCTTAGGACAGTTTTTACTTTACCGCTTTGATGTTGAGAGCGCTTCTAAGTAGTTATCTTGAAAGTTCGCTATACAACTTCATTCAATGAATGAATGAAATAATTAACCAGTTACCATCATTTTTAAAACACCAGCATATTGAGGATTAAATCACGAAGGTAGGGCTTGGTAATGACGATTCGACGTTCTAGAATATTCAATGAAAAGCAGAGAACCACGTCCATACCATGGCAATTCAAGACCAAAATTGTGACAGTCTATAGTGGGGTGGCTGTATCTTCTGACCCATCCATTTAAAAAGCCATTAGCCCGCCCGCCATTGGTAATCACAATTTCCAAACAGAAGTGGATATTTGTTACATCAGCAAAGCGATTCTAGTCACCGTCACTCTTCAAATGTAAGGATGTAATTCTACCTGAAAAGTTCTGCCGTGCTAAGCAAAAAGACAGTAACTCGAAAAGGTGATTCCGCGTAAAACGACAAAGAAGAAATCTTGTTTATTATGTGCAATTGTACTTGAATTTGTACTTGTTTATTGTGTATGTATACAATACTTGAATTGGCACTGGCCTATGAATAATATCATCACCAAGTTGTTTTGAGAGCTTCGTGGTATTTAGTTTTGTATTTAGCTCACTCAGCTGTGCAACTTTCAAATTATGTTATGCTGCGGTGATGTCAGCTAAGAAGTGGCAATTGAAATTATATGTCTGCAGTGCTTATTATTACAGTAAGTGCTTTTCATAGCCAACATGTGCATTATTAGAAGATTTTCAGGCCAATATATGCCAAAAAATGTCAACGAAGGCCAACATTGTGTGAGACCTCACAACTGCGTTGTTGAGAAATTCAAAGGTGCCAACAGTTCTGTGGCAATCTACGAATGCTAATTATACAGGGTGGGCCAAAAAGACCCCTATGGTTTTTGTCAATATCTTAACCAAAAGAAGGAATTTCAAAATTAAATTTTACAGGTTAAAGACAATTCGTATCTACACATCACGGCTTGATTTCATCAAAATATTTCAAACAGAACAACAGTTATATCACTTTTAGTGATACCACCCACCATTTTTTGACGATTCAAAAACGTCTAGAAAAAATTTCAATGACCAACTGTGCCTTTAGATTTTCCAAATAATTATTTCACTGTAGGTTTGATACAATGTCATATTCAATGGCCAACAGTTTTTATTGACTTTACGAATGTGTAATCAAAATATACAAGGTCGAAAGGTTTGATGTAATTGACGTATGCTATTAGCAATATTAAAAAGCCAAAAGTTTTGATGTAATTGATAAGTGTTTCGTTTAAATATCCGAACACCACCATGTTTATAAATAGGTTTGAATAATTTTGCTTTTGCTGTTGAATATTCTTCTACCATAGTGTCTTTACAAAGTTTACAATATATAATGGTGTTGATATTGCACGCAGACTGTATTAATGTATTGCATTTAAGGCGATGTAATTTTCTCCACAGTTATACAATATAATAATTATTATTTTGCTTCAGTAACTGAAATAGCATCGTTAGATTATAGATCGTTGAAATGTTTTCTGAACATTTTTCGATGCCTTATAAAGTTGAAGTCGGTAAATATTTGATCGTTAATCAGTCAATCATTCGAACCTATTGCCTGTTCTTATTTTCTCGAACTTGGATAGGCTGAAATATTCTTGCCGCAAAGTAAATTTATGCGATTGATTGATTAATCTGTCAGGTGTGTGATGATTTAATAAACTGTTTAAATCAATCAACAAATCAATTCATTCAGTCGATTAATCCAAATTAAACGTCAACATAGTTGTAGCGTAAGCTTATACCCCGGTTCGCGTTTTCCCGAATCACATTCGGAGTCGCCTTTTGTCCTATATACTCGCTCACGTAACTCGTCTTTGCCACCCCCCCTCCCACCCCACCCCCTCACCCACTTCAATTCACTGGCAAAGTTATCTTCCCGAACAACCTCAGTTTTCTGACTCAATGATTTAATTAACTCTCAACCCACGCGACGATTATAATTGCTTCGATCCAAATAAATTTCACACCATAGCAGGAGATTGCCTTTTTATGATCCTTATGCAGGCAGCTCAGTAGGTCGTGACCTCAGCTAGACTGACCCGAGAGCAGGATACGAAACGTTTCAAGCTCTATAGCCACAGCATAGGGCCTATATCCTTTAGTTAAGACTCAAAGTTCCCTTCCTGGTTGATATTTGGTTGATTATCAATCGTAATCGAAAACTTGGTATCCTAAAGTAAAGAGCTATTCCGTCAAAATGACAGCTACCAATGCAGTGCGGAAATTTTAAAAAAGTCGAGAAGTAAGAGGGACACATCACCCCCCTCAACCTCGGACGCTCGTTCACGATGTGCGGTTCTAGTTCGCCCCCCCTCCCTAACCCATAACGCCTATGCATAACAACCTCACCCGTCCTCACTTGACTTGCTGTTCAGTGCTGGAATGGATCCTATATATTTGTCAAGGCCCAGTTTGAAAGCGTGCCCCTAAAAGCCACACAGTTGAATTTTTAAATTTTTTATTTCACCCGAGGTATATAATTATAATTATGATCCCTCATTCATTAAAAGAATACTAAAAGCTGTGTTGTTTTGTTGTTTTAATTACAACTATCCATTATTATTATTATTATTGTTATTATTATTTTTATTTTTATTTTTATTATTAAAAACTATCCATTATTATTATTATTGTTATTATTATTATTATTAATATGATGATTATTATTATTATTATTTGTTTGTTTATTTATTTATTTTTTTAGAATTTTTAATTTAATTGCCCTGAGGTATTTCGTTCCCCAGGGACTTATATAAAAGCAGTGTATTTTTTCTGGAACGATTACACCTCATCCCAGGGGCTTCTATCCCCCCTAAGCAACCGGGCGCAATCCATTTTCTTCCCCTTTTTTCTGGACCGGCCTTCCTCTATGTATGCAATATAATGCAATCTAGCGCATGCCCTCCTCTAGTAGGGACTTGGTATGGGGAGGGTATGTGCCCCTCCCTATACAGAAATTTTTGCGATTTCCGCATTACAATTTCAGCATTTTAAGCTGTCCTCTTAGCAAAATTACTCTACTGTTTCAGTGGAGGAATTGCTGCCAAAATTGGGCAGCCATAATTATGTTTTGCGCCTCTGATCAGTTTGCACTCGAGATGCTTTACATACATTTTTAGAGCACAATGCAATACAATAAAATACAATGTAGGTCCTACATTGTTTCCCCACGTAATAATGATGTTGCTTTACTAAGTGTTCAAGGACCAAATTTGACTGTCTGAAATTTGAAAGATAACACTGGAGAGAAGCCATTTAGTTGCGCAAAATAGTATTTATATTAACATTATTTTTATTGTAGGCCTATTATTTATTAAAATAGTAAAAACATAATTACAATCATGTAATAGGAAATTTTTAAAGTATATTATAGCTGTTATAGCAGTTCATGTAATTCAAAAACGCAGATAGTAGCCTAACTAAAAACTCAAAGTGTATAAAGTGTATATATTTTGCTAAAAACTATTAGGCCTACCATTTTGTCCAAATTTATATGGAGGGGAAGTATTTTCTGGGGGGATCTTCCTCCTAGTGATTCCTAGATTGAACGCTGCACTCCATGTCCGACCTTCCCCCCCCCCAACCGACGTGAATTTTGGCTGTCTTCTGATTCCCCCCTATAGATATATATATTTTTCACTGGGCGCAAGCTGCGCCCGTCATATATAGGGATAGAAGCCCCTGCCTCATCCATATCGGGCGTGGGTCTTATGAAGGTGCCCCTAAAAGCTACGGCGTTAAAAAGCTGCATTGTGATAGAGATTTATTATTATTATTATTATTAATATTTTGATTGCAACAATCCATTATTATTATTATTTTTATTATTATTATTATTATTATTATTATTATTATTATTATTATTATTATTATTATTATTATTATTATTATCATTATTTGTCAGATAGTAATGAGTAATGTTCACTCTATTATTATTATTATTATTATTATTTTTATTTTTATTTTTATTTTATTTTTTTTATATTATTATTATTATTATTATTATTATTATTAAAAACTATCCATTATTAATAATAATAATATTATTATTATTATTATTATTATTATTACTATTAGCCTACTATTAATATTTTGATTGCAACAATCCATTATTGTTATTATTATTTTTATTATTTTTATTACAACTATCCGTTAATACTTTTTATTTATTTTTTATTTTAAAATTTGCCCCGAGGACTGTCAGGCGATGGGGCTGTCAATGCAAGATGCTGTGCATCGGGCAGAAAACAGAGTGAAATGGAGAGCTTCCATAGATGAGCGGCTTATGCGTGCTGGAGCATCGCCAAGGCCATAAGTCAAGTAAGTCGTACAGGATCTCTCATGGAGTTCACTACCGCCTTATATAAAATCACAGTTTGGAAAGGCCCTATTATTATTATCATTATTATTTTTATTTTTATTATTATTATTTTTTTATTATTTTAATTACAACTATCCATTATTATAATTTTAATTACAACTATCCTTTATTATTATAATTATTTTTATCATCATCATTAGTGCAACTTTAATTAAATAACTTTAATAACAACTATCCATTATTATTATCCAGCAACAACATTCCATCGGCTTCGAGCATTCGAGTCTGCATGGTCCTTCCATTTCAGACGGTCAATTCATTGCGATTAGCTCCGGTCGTCGCAGGGCCTCTGCCCCCGGTCGCCGCCCCTCCTCCTCCCCCTGCTCGGCTGGCCGAAGACGGCTGGCGGATGAGCTTGGTTTCGAAGTCACGTCCAAGTTCGCTCGTTAAGGAGTGGCACTCGGCCTGAATGTTTAACTCCATGGTGCTCGAACCCTTTGTTCCATTGTCACGCCCGTTCGTTCCCTGCTGTAAACAGTAATAAATATAACAAAACAAAGCACAACAATGCAGAACAACTGGATCGCCTCTAGTTGTAAAAACAATTATTAACCTTTACACCTGTATGCGATGTGATTTCTAGACTATAGTTAAAACCCGAAGACACTAATGACAATATCTATTCAAAACAGGAATATGTTCTCCATATAGATAATGGTAACATTGTAACTTGCTTGTAGGAATTAGAAGTGAAAAACTGCTGAACGATGGAGCAAACGAACGAATGAGCAAACGAATGAACGAATGATTGATTGATTGAATGAATGAATGAAAGAATGGTTGAATGAATGAATGATTGATTGATTAATTGACTGACTGAATGAATGATGATTGAATGAATGAATGAATGAATGAATGAATGATCGATTAAATGAATAAATGATTGAATGAATGATTGAATGAATGAACAAACGAATGAAGGAATGAAAGAATGATTGACTGAATGAATGATTGAATGATTGTTTGAATAAATAAATTAATTAAATAATTAATTAAACATGGATGAACATAATTATAATAATAATATTCGTTTAATTTTAAACTGAGCAACGCAGATTTTTTACAATTAGCCTAATCATAGGATGAGAGGATAGTCACACGTTTAGCTGTTTGGCAGCCGTGTACAAGGCTACTGACACGTCCTACTGCTGCTTTTACCAACACTATCTGGCGAATGTAAGGCTCAGCATAATGCCTTACGAGGGGTAAGGGGAAGCTCTCTTCACACCAGAGTGTTTCCATTACCCTCCTTCGCCCCTCCACGATGAGCGAATTGACGAACGGATGAACGAACGACTGAATGAATGAATGAATGAATGAATGAATGAACGAGCGAATGAACGAATGACCGAAAGAAGGAATGCACAAAGAAACGAATGTATGAGCTTGTCACAGAAAATGCAATTTACTGGAAGCTCTTAAGCTTTTTCTTCTGATAGAATTGGAATTGCCAGCGTAAACAATTTCTAGCGGTCATTTTACGACATGCACCTCCTCGTCAAATGGGATTTACTGTTCGTTGAGAACGCTTCACTCGTAGAAGACGGAATGGTGCAACCCCCAACCCCACCCTAACCCCACCCCAACTCCACCCCACCCCAACCCCAACCCCACCCCACCCCTCCCCTACCCCACGCACCCACCATCCGCCACCGTTAAAAACAGATTCAGGTCGACGGACTATAACCTAAATTCCAGTCCGCTTTCCAGGGATGTATGATAATAGAAGCTGGAAGACAGGATTAGGGTGAAGAGTTCGGAAATGACCATGTGGAGAGTACTTCATGGAAATCACGGAGCTGGAAAGAAAATGGAGCGAACAAAGACTAACGCGGGGTTGTGCAGTCGGCCTATGACAGCCTGACAGGTTGTCGAGTCCGGTTTTGATCGAATACGTGGAGGAATGATATTTTTTAAAATAACCAATCCTGCACGGATAAAGAAAGAACAGAAATTTGGGATGCTGTGATTAGTGTGATATGGCGCTGGTACGAATCACTGAATTTGTTGGCGTCTAAAATCTGAATTTTTACATACCAAAAAGTTCATATCTCTCAATAATACTGGGGCTTCTGTATATCTGCACGCATCTTAACAATGTACTTCTTACCTACCTACCTACCTACCTGGAAAATATAAGACATCCCTCAATTCGTGGCCTCTGAATAGGCCTATGCCTGTATTTGTTAGTTTCTTAAGTCTTAATTTCTGCTCGAAAATGAGATCCCCTTTAATTATTCGAGGCTGTTGAATTTTTACTGCGCTTACAACTTGGTCTTTTTACCGTTCGCCTGACCGAGTTGAGACGAGACAGACTTTCCACTATCGACGATCTGTTATTGAAAGGTCGGCGGTACAACTCCTCGGCCGTTGCGTGGAACAATCGGTCCTCCAGCAGTCTTTCTTTCCTACGATATCTAAGAAATTAATTAGTAAATCATTTACTGAAAGAGCATCGACACCATTTTGAAGTCTATGTTATATTAGACTCTATTATACAGAGGCCATAAAAAGTGGCTCCCTACGGTTTTTAGCCCATATTTTGGTCAAACATAAGAATTTTTCAATGAAACTTTACAGTCTTAAAGGTAATTCATATTTACGTACAAATGGTGAAATTTTAACAAAATATTTCAAACAGTAAAAAATTTATATCACTTTTAGAGAGGCCGCCCACCGTTTTTTGACGATTCAAAAACGAGACGCAACAAAAAGTAACGAAAACATGAATTTTTTATTAAGTCTCATCTCAAATAAAATCTAAGCCTATGGTGAGATGTAGTGTTTGTCATCAAGGGCGTTGGATTGGGTCTTATTCCTGATAATATTTTCAGAATAGCATCAGTGCAGAAAAGGAAATGTACTAGTTCCATCTTCAAACAAAAGCAGCTGTTAATTTAGCTGTGTCGACTTATATTAGAGAGGAGGTATAGGAGGAGCTGTAGATTAAATCAGACACAAACAACTTTACGTTCTGATGTACAGAGTTCGCTTTCTTGCAGTAGTACCTCTGTGTTGGGAGACGCACGTTAGCGTATTGAACACGACTACACGCACATTTCAAGGATTAAAAGATTACCTACAACTAGTAGCCTGTGTCTGACAATCACTGGCCGTTAAGACTTAGGCCTGTAATAGCCGCCTACTGAACCTCAATGCGCCCTGACGGGAGTCAGGTGCTGGTACTGAAAAGATAAGCTCACTCCGGCTTCGACTGCTATAATCAAGCAACGCACGTCAAAGCCTCTCACACTATCTTGCTCTAAGTCGCTCAAATGTTACTTTTTAGCCGTGTGGGGGGTGACTCTGAGCACCTCTCTTGAAGAGTTGCTCTAAAGATCTTATGAATGCGCATGTCTGGCGGGAGAGACCATTAATGCCGACCTAAGCCGTTGGTTATAAATAAGCGACGAATCACGTGCGAAGTTCCTATAAAATGAACTAAATAAGAGGTTTCTATAGTTAAGCGACCGGGTGCTTAAAATGAAGCCGTTCGCACCTGTGGAACTGCAAGTAGATCTAACGTGCGCGTCGATATAGCAGCACGTGATGTGTGCGAAAACGTCGTTCTTACAAAGACGGTAAACCAGGGGTTCTCTTTTTAAGGGGTGCGCTTTAGTGCTTCAAACGAATGCAGTTAATGCAGAGGATCAGGGTTGTAATCAAGGGTATACGCGGGTATACGGCGTATACTTACCTCCGGGAAAAAACGGCATCGTATACTAACCGCGAAAAATCAGCGTATTATAAGCTTACTCGCCTCACAAAGGGCGTGTGGGTATAGGCCTACGCACGAGAAAGGCAAATGATATTTAGGTGTATTTTTCACAGAATCCGGAGCGAATGACTAAAAAAAGTCGTCAGGTTTTTCGGACGGGAAAAATGGAAAAACTTTTGGCCGGATGACTAAAAAAAGGAAAATGAGGAATTTTTGCCGGATGACAGCCGTCAGAAATTTTTTCCCCGAAAAAGGCGGTTTTTCTCCCGGTCAGCGTGTACTCACCTCAAAATTTACCAGTAGGCTACAGCCCTGCAGAGGATGTAACTGGGAATTAGTTGCAGGGTATTATAGAACGGGGACACCATTTACCAATGTGAAAGCTAATGCGAGAAATTCTTTTTGGAAGAGGGGATTTAGTAGAAGGAAAGTATTACTGAAGAATAGGCTACTCAGTATTCAAGCATGCGTACACAATCATATTCTTGATTGCTAAATTAGATTATTTGGAAATTGATTGTATTGGTTTGGTTTCGATTATGTTACATCATGTCACATCTTGTATCTTAGACTATATCTCATCATATCTTATCCAGTGCAATTGAGATCTATCATATCATAAAATTATCATAATTTATCATATCATATTAGCATATCATAATTATCACATCACCATATCACACATCATATCTTATAATATCATATCCTATATATCCTATTCTACCATATAACAACTTTTTATAGCATCTTCTACCTTATTATCTTACCATATTCTGTTGCATTCTATAATATGATAACGAATCGACTAAAATCATATATCATCCTACCATATATCATTTTTCATGATAGTTACAAGGTATACATCATATTTCACGCATCATGAATCGCAAGAACCATGACCGCACTTTTTATTGAAACCAAAATTAAACGAGTTCATCGGCAGATGTAATAAGTTACAAACACAAAGTTTGCCTCAAAGGGAGATCCCTAAAAGGTCCGAAGCCCCACTAACAAGGATCATCCTGGATAATCCTAGGCCCTATATAACATATCGAATATATCATATAATCATATTCCTTATTATAGGCTAATATATCATCATTATTTGGCATCATATACTATACGGTATCCATTTTGTTGGATTGGGTAGACTTGAATTGAGTTGGTTTGGTTTAGATGAATTCAACCTGCAATATAGGATCTGCATTACACTGCTTCCAACTCGCGCAACCAAACCCTCGCACCTGCTTCTCTAGCTCACCAACTCCGCAAGCAGCCATCCTCATAAGTCAGATGTTAACGAGCGTCTCGTGTCCGCAGGAAGAAGCTTTTAACATGTGGCAATGCGCCTTGGGAATTAACGGTAGACAGCGAGGATTTAACGAAGTCAGAAATCGACTGGCAGACGTCTCTGCCTATGTCTTATGAAAGACGACGAGGAGCCGGTGTCACGGAATATTGTATCCCCGCTTAAAACTATCCGGGGATGGAATATACCGGGTATAAAACATTCTATCACAAATATTAAAAAATGTGTATAGCCTAGTTCAAACATTTATGTTGTAATCAAAATTTCAAGTGACTCTAATTGTTTTAAGTGTCCCAAGCAATGTTCAGAGCAAGGCAACTCGATTTTATTAAACAAATTCAAGTCCTGAGAACATTTAGAATATTCAGAACACCTAAGAACACTTATAGTCACTAACTTTGAGTAGCTATGAGTGTTCTTATGTGTTTTAGATGTTCTAAGTGCTCTAAAATCAAAGCAAACCAAATCATCTAGAAGGCATAGACATACCTGTTGGTGTCATTGGTCGAAAGAAAGCAGATAGAAGTTAATTTGTTAAAATAAACACCAGAGGAAGTGACTTGGTTCAACTTCTCTTCATCTGGGGGGATAAAATTATTACGGAAGATACTCTATTTCGTGACAGCGGCTCACACGCTCGCCCGTCCTTCCTTCCTTCCTGACTAAAGATGGCTGTCTCTCCCCGACATGCAAACCTCCTCAGGTATATCACCTGGTATTGATCGCTCCCCTATTCTTACAGCGGTCATCTTAGCGGCTTATGTTGACGAGCTCGTTTGCTGTTCGTTACCTGCTGCATGCAAGGCTATGGTTTGCTGTCCATCTGCGTGTTGTGCTCTATTTGCTTGATTGTATTTCAATTGTATGCTTGGTTGTGAGGCTCTGTGTTTCGCTCTTTCTCTGCTTCGCTGTCCGTTATAGCTGTTTGCCTGATCGTCCTTTGGTATTTCTTTATTGCCTCGCTCGCTTTTATGAGATGACATTATATTGGCTATAAATTATAAAGATGCTAGTACACAAACTTATTAAGATTTCAAGAAATAGCCTACGATATTGTGGTATTATACACTAGTTACAAGAGAGAATTATGTTTTCAGGGAAAATATTTATGAAAATGTATGGTCATTCTTAACGTTCGCCTCTGTTGTCGGGCTCATCTGTCTCTCTCTTTGTCTCTCCGTCTTTTTTCTTTGTTTCTTTTTTCTTTGTCTCTCTGTCTCTTTGTTTCTTTGTTTCGTTGTATCTTTCCTTTCTTTCCATCCGTCTCACTCCCTTCATTTCTTCATTTCTTCATTTCTTCATGGCTTCATTTCTTCATTTCTTTATTTCTTCATTTCTTCATTTCTTCATTTCCTCATTTCGTTTTTTGCTTCATTTGCTCAGTTCGTCTATCCCCCTCTCGCTATATCTTTGTCTCTGTGTCTGTCTCTGTATGTGTAGCTGTATCTGTACATGTATCTGTCTGTCTGTATTTCTGTCTCCCCGTCGGTCTGTCTCTTTCTCTCTCTGTCTCTGTCTTTGTCTCTCTCTCTCATCATTCCTCATCGCAACAATTTCTCCCATTCCGCCACAAGCTCGCTCGCTTTAAAGTCTAAGCCTACATAGAGAACGTCCTCTTCTCCGTTCGAACCCAATCTCCCAATTTCTATCACGCTCTCCAATCATCTCCCATTGCCATAAAGGTTCCTCTCATCTGAAACAAAAGATGCATCTCCTATCACTCTCTCGCTCTTTCTCTCCAATTATCTTCCATTTCTCTCACACTCTTCCTCTCCAATTATCTCCAATTTCTCACCTACACTTTCTCTCCAATAAGCCCCAAATTCTCTCCAATAATCTTCAAATTCTCACCTACTCCTTTCCTGCGATTACCACCCATTTCTCCCTCTCACCTGAAATAGACGATCGTCGACAGAACTGCAGCCGCAACGAACAGAACACATGTACTAATGGCTGCAATCGTCTGTGCATTGTCTTTTTGAACGCCTTGTGCCGACCCTGAAAACAAAAGCATCGTCAGTACGGACTCAGTAGAAATACCTCATTAGAAACGCTCATCGTCACTAATTCTTAGAAATCCTCGAAAGGGCCTACGTCATTCGTTACCCCCTTCATCCTTCATGGGCGCCCGAAGATATTTTTGCAGGAGGGGTAGAAACAGGGGCGGATCAAGGGGGCCAATCCGGCCATGCCCCCCCCCCATTTCAAAAATGCATAGGACGTGGCCCCTCTCTATTTGGTTCAACAAGCATTAAATCAATGCAACGGAAGAGAAAATAACGTCGACCAGATGACTGATGACTAAAAAAAGGACATCAGTTATTTTGACAGGGAAAATTGGTTTAATTTTCCAGACATTTCGGCCAAACGACTAAAAAAAGGTCATCAGATTTTTTCTGCCAAAGATCACCGAAATTTCTGTATCCGCCCCTGGGTAGAAAGGCTATCATGGTCACAGTTAAATGATCTGTTTAGTTATTAATAGTGCTTGAAAAATGCATGACAGGAAATTAAGAATGTGGGTATTTTCATAAAGGTTTATAAATGCAAATTATTTTTAACGGTTTCATTTGGTGCATAATAATTGGTGTCTTTAGTGGTTTACCTTAAAGAAATTTGTTAAAAATAAACAAAAATTAATGGTAGTTAAAATATAATCATGTCAATTTTCCCGGGGCAAATGTGCATGCGCCAATGTTGGGAGCTACATGTAGAGTTTGGTCAAAGAACATATAAATTCTATGGTGATTTCATCAATGAAGAAACTTGTGTATATGTATACTATATAATTATGTGAGTTTATGGCTATGATTGATGTGACTGTCCCCTGTTGAACATCGCATTTTAATGCTCCTTTTACAGCAAACATTTCAATACACATCAGGTCTATTCAAGAGCGCTGCACCGAGTCAGAGAGGTTGTCAACAGAATTTGTCAACAGAGGTTGTCAACAGGGGTTGTCAACAGAGGTTGTCAACACGTGGGGCGCGGTGGTCTAGTGGTGGCGTCGTTGCCTTGAAGCCGGAAGGTTCGAGGTTCGAATCCACCTCGCCGCGTAAGGACCTTGGGCAAGTCCTTCACTCACAATTGCTCAGCGCTTCGGCGTGAAACTCCGATGCAGTGTCCGCTCTGCATTCGGGAGCGCCTCTGAGTAGAAGGAGCTTGAAGGGGCGCTATAACAAGTACGCATACAAACAAACAAACAAAGAGGTTGTCAACAGAGTTTGTCAACAGAGGTTGTCAACAGAGATTGCCAGCAGAGTTTGTCAACAGAGGTTGTCAACAGAGGTTGCCAGCAGAGTTTGTCAACAGAGGTTGTCAACAGAGGTTGCCAGCAGAGTTTGTCAAGTCCGGTCGCCAAAAATACCATGAGAATGGCTGCAGGTAGAGGAGATACGTGGGCGAGTTTCGTCGAGAACGAGAAAGTTTGATGATTGCTTGAGAATTGACCATCTTGCCCTATTGCATACTACGGACGCCCACGAATTAAAGTAGGAATTCTTGAAGAAGTGGGACCTCGATTTTAATGGAAGCCTTCAGGAATGATAGATTGCCCGAACAATAATTGTTTCTATGACAGCCAATCATCAGAATTTATATAGCGCCCCTTTGAGATTTCTATTCATAGGCAGCTATTTATTTGCATAGACTTCGATATGGTGCA
The DNA here is from genome assembly GCA_949752735.1 of Lumbricus terrestris. Classification (NCBI taxonomy): domain Eukaryota; kingdom Metazoa; phylum Annelida; class Clitellata; order Crassiclitellata; family Lumbricidae; genus Lumbricus; species Lumbricus terrestris. The sequence goes on along the minus strand of OX457050.1, from coordinate 7,581,599 downwards.
AAACTTCCATTAAACTACTGGACTATTATAATGATGCTTCTCACATTATCATGCGCATTTCAGCCCTCTAAGGAAGGCGCACAACTATTATGGGAGTTCTCTTGAAAGGGCATAGGCTATATTATTTAGAAATATCACGCAGTTACACTATGCGAGAGAGAAGAAGCTTAAATTTGTAGGCCACGGAATTAATACGATTTAGTCAGAAGCGAAATGTGCAACTTACCAAGACTAATTTCAGTGATTTTTAGTGGAAATTGGCAAAGATCGCCCGTCCATTCGTTTGTGCAGCTAAAAGCAGAATCAATTCAGTGTAAATTAGAATAAATCAGAATTTATATTACAGACGACCAGAAGAAACTACGAAACTACTTCATTTGTTGTCTGGTTGTAGTCGTTAAAAGTCGTTTACTGTCTACGCTGACGGTATTTTTAACTAGAAAAATTCTAAGGTAAGGCTATAGATAAAATCGGCGTAAAATTCAACGGCATTTAAGGGATATCGTTAAATAAAGCGATTATTGACTTTCTATTAAACACCTTTTTAACGGTCTTACCTACATATATAACTGCATTATCCAAACGAGCGTAAGCAATTTAATGAAACTTCTTTCAGCAATGTTAAGATCCACAAAATAATGAATCACAGAAAATGTCTTAGGCTTACAATATTATTGAGATTCGTGAAAATTTCAGACTTCAGCATCCATTATGATTATGGACTAAATAGAATACACGCTCAGCGCGCTCCAAGGGAGTTGCTCTTCCAGTTGGTCACCGTTCCACTCATTTATGTAGTGCCTTACACCAGCGTCTTTTCCACATTATGCCATAACATAATATGCTATTCCGACTGGTTTTTTTTATACTGTCCTTATAACCACGTGTCAATAAAAACCTTTATGTAGCCATTGCATAAAATGATTTGGATCACCCTGGATGGCATCGTACCGTGCCTTCTTGAGTCCGCATAGGAATCCGTTATAATTATGTCACTCATTTGAAATTCAAATCTGGATTAGGATCGCATTGGGAAGCGTCGTCGTGTGCAGCTGAGGAACGTGCAACCCCAGATCCCGAACGGTCCGTTTGCATCCTACTCAGCCTGCCTCTGAAAAAACTATAGCGCAAAGCGAACCGGTGACTATTTGCGCATGGCTGCATGTGTGTATTACTCAGAGGCGCTCCCGACTACACCGCATTGAAGTTTCATGTCGAAACGCTAAGCAATTATTGCGAGTGAAGGACATGCCCACAGGTTTCTATGCGACGACATGAGGTGGATTCGAACCTGCAACCCTTCGGCTGCAAGGCGACGAACATATCCACTACACTCCACCGCGCCCCACGATGGACTGACGTTTGAACCCCCAACCCCGGCAATTCTCACCCTGTCTAGCACTCGCAGACAATGGTAATTTATAACTTCTATGATGCCCGTCTCGAGTAACAAATTTAGGAACGAATGGCGTATACCAGAACAAAAACATCTCATACCTTTCGAAAAGAAGCCAAATAATTTGGCGCACATATTAATTATGTTAGGCTATTGAATATGATCCAACGGGTGATTATTTTGATACATAACGAATACACAGATTAAATAATTAGTTAGAACGTTGGTCCAGATTAATTAATTACCTATAATTATAATTATTGACCATGGGACAAAGATAGACAGAAACCAGAGAAATTAATTATTAACGAACGGAGGAATTAATGACGAATTAATGAATAAATGAACTAAGGTACGAATCAATTATTCTACGGTAGTTTTGTTAATGCCACGCGTTTCAGATCCGTGTCACGGTACAGGAAATAAAATATTGTTAAGGTGTTCGGATCACAGAGTGCGAAAGCTATCGACAAAAGTATTAATTCCTGCTTACAGGTGTAGGTCGCATTTATACCTGGATGCGCATTAATTACCTTGACAACACGCTTTATGCAGACTAAACGACAGAGGATATTTCTCGGTCTATACTACCCTCTGAGATTCCTAATATAATCATGACGACAATCCGGGAATTTCTTGCGCATGCGCGATGACCTTTAAAATGCGCTTGCACGTTATTGGTAATTTTGTAGCGCGTGTGTGTGCTGGAGCTAATAATATTTCGTAAGCGGAACAGTTCGTTATAATGGATGAGATTGGAATCTTTTATTGGAAACGTCTAGATAATCTCTCAACGATGATTATATGCTTATATTATTAACGACAATAATTGCAGGATCGCTAGAGTTATTAGTGGAAACCATTAGTAAGCTGTATTAGGCCTACATGTATATTTTAGTCGGCACTATATTATTAGTGCCTGCCGCAAGAAAAATTAGTTCATTGGGCTTTTACGTATCAATTGCAACTCAGCATAGAACGTTTAGGTAGTTAAGTCCTGAATGAATGAATGAATGAATGAATTAATTAATTGATTAATGAACGAACGCACGAACGAACGAATGAACGAACGAATGAACGAACTAACGAACGAACGAACGAACGAACGAACGAGCGAACGAATGAATGAATGAATCTCTATTCGTCATAAATACTATTCCTGTCATTCCTCGTCTTATTCAAACAATACTAAAATAATTTGTTTTCTTGTTATCTAGAATCCAGTGAAAGAGAAAAAAGCTTTGTAAGCAACATTGTGTAAATGCGTCAATGCATCTTTTCATTCGTTCGTCGCTCAGTCCATCTTTTTGTCCCTCCAACCCTTCCTCCCTCTCTCCACCCATTCCTAACTCCTCCATCCCTCCCTCTCTACCCTACAGGACCCATCCTTGCAGCCGAATCCAACGATTAATCAGAGAAAGGGAGAAGAAGTAGGTGTCGAGACAGAATACAAATCCGTCCATGCATACAATCATCGGCTAATCCATCCATCCATCTTTCTTCCCACCCACATACTTAATCACACACACACCCATCTATCTTTCCATCCGTCCACCCATCCATGTTCCCATCCAATCACCCATCCATCCACCAACCCACTCACCCATCCATTCATCCGCTCGTCCACCCATCCACAAACCACACACCCATACACAACCCATCCATCCACCCATCCATCCAATCACCCATTCCCTCACCCATCCATCCACACACCACACACTCATTCATCCATCCATCCCGTGCACCCATTAATCCATTGATACTCCCACCAACCATATAAATCCATCCACCCATCGATCCATCCATTCACCCATCCAATCACCAATTCCCTCACCCATCCATCCACACACCACACACCCATTCATCCATCCATCATCCACCCATCCAATCACCAATTCCCTCACCCATCCATCCACACACCACACACCCATTCATCCATCCATCATCCACCCATCCAATCACCAATTCCCTCGCCCATCCATCCACATACCACACACCCATCCATCCACTCATTTATCCATGGATAAAATCACCCACCAAATAAATCCATCCATCCACCCACCCCAACCCACCCATTCCACTGTAACTAACCTGCATAAGACTGCAGCCGCCTCCTCCTCACCTTCTTCCACCATCGTGCAAGACCCTCCGTTCATGCAATACGTCACCTCTTCCATCTCTCCCCCATCACCAGTCCTCCTACCACATGACACCAGACCCATCTCCGTCCGCTTCTCACGCGCTGATAGGATGTTGGAGTCGGACCCGACACCTGGTGAACGCTCGTGTGCTGCTGCTGCCTCTTGAAAACCACCGTCTGCAGAAACATCAAAACGGTCATCATCACAAAATAAATAATAATAATAATCACCATCACCATCATCATCATCATCATCATCATCATCATCATCATCATCATCATCATCATCATCATCATCATCATCATCATCATCATCATCATCATCATCATCATCATCATCATCATCATCATCATCATCATCATCATCATCATCATCATCATCATCATCATCATCATCATCATTATAATAATAATATTAATAATAATAATAATAATAATAATAATAATAATAATAATAATAATAATAATAATAGTAATAGGCTAATAATAATTTTTTTGAAATCCCGAGGGATCTGAGATACCTCGGGTAAAAAAAAAATAATAATAATAATAAAAAATGTAAAATATGCTAACCTTCCCGCAACACATGATTTCGTCCCAATTGCTTTTGAAACACTTGGCCCCATAAACATATCAGGCATTGAATTTCTAACTGAACTTGGCCGGCGTCTGTCAGTGGTTACTGGAAATCCTCTCGAAACCACGCACCTTTTCCAACGCCTCTCAATTTGTACGCAAAGATTTAACGCTGTGGCATTTCGAGGCACTTTCACGCAGTTGTACTGTGATGAGGGCCGTTAACTCTTGAACAAAGGACTTTTGTGCTGCTTCTTGTAAAACATGTTACGTTTAATAAATGATTATCCAATAATAATAATAATAATAATAATAATAATAATAATAATAATAATAATATAAAAAATAATAATAATAATAATAATAATCATAATCATAATCATAATCATAATCATAATCATCGTCGTCGTCGTCGTCCTCACCCTCGATATCATCATCATCGTCGTCTACTACTACAACCACAACTACTGCTACTACTACTACTACTACTACTACTACTACGACTACTACTACTACTACTACTACAACCACTACGACTACTACTACAACTTTTGTTGCTATTACTATTATGATTATTTCGGCGTTTTTATGTGCCATTGTATAATAAGCAAGCATCAATCGATATTATTTTCTGATTGACGAACGTGTTCAATGTCAAATGTCTCTGCATTCAGAGTGCAGGTCTACTGTCACAGGAGGTAATCAGATAACGGAGGATCGAACTCTAACACTGCCAGCTGCAAAGTCACCGCTACAACCAACCCGCCACCATGTCACCCACACCACACCACACCACCCCACCCCACCCCATCCTCTCAAGGCCCGAAAAGCACACGCAACATTTTCTGCAAATATTGGTCTAGACTCTAGAAAATCACGCATGACGAGCGATAACGACGGTTTCCCCTCAAATTTCTTCCAGTCAGTCCATTACCGGGGTAGACAACCCCAGGAAAACCCGCCCACTCCAGGCCCAATAAACACGAGCGTCCTTATAATGGCGGCTGCAGGATCAAGGCTCAAACCGGAAGTAAACGACGCGAAAATGAAAGAACGGAACAAAGAGCGCGCGTCATTCGAGCCAAAACAATTCTCGTCTTCCATCGACGAGATCTCGTTTGTCGCGCGGGAAAAGCAGCTTATAAGACGTGTGTGTGTGCTTCCACCTGTCGACGATTACCGTAGTCGCCATCATCGTCTGCCACTTCCGTCACCATGGCAACCGTTCCAGGCGGTTAATTTAGCGCCAATACCTGCGTCTTGATCTTGGCTAAGACGTGTCTGCTTTCGGTCGACTGGTGTTTTAGGCGCGAAACGACAAGTGGGTCTCTAATAGGTGATTGCTAAGAGGCATTTCCGGCGACGGTGAAGTTTTGACGCTGCGTGTCGCTACAGTCAGTAACTCCATAATTATTATTATTGGTGCTGTTGAGATGGTTCGCTAGGAGGTTATCGGGCCGTATATATACTGTATATATATAATATTATTCCCAAATTTATATTTTCTAATAGTGGGGCGCGGTGGTGTAGTAGTGGCGTCATTGCCTTGTAGCCGGAAGGTTCGAGGTTCGAATCCACCTCAAGGCGCCACGTAGGGACCTTGGGCAAGTCCTTCACTTGCAATTGCTCAGCGCTTCGACGTGAAACTCCGATGCAGTGTCCGCTCTGTAGTCGGGAGCGCCTCTGAGTAGTGAGCTTAAATGGGCGCTATAACAAGTGCACATACAAAAATTATAACTTTATATGCATACAATAAGGTATACTTATCCTTTACATGCATTATATTCAAATTCCATCTAGAAATTGTGTGTATCTGACTGTTTTTATATCCACCCACATGAATAATATTGTCTCGCAACATCTATCTCTCTGTCTGTCTACATAATTATGTATCTGTCAGTCTGTCTGTGTGTGTGTGTCTGTATGCCTGTCTATTTCTCCATCAAGCGATCCATCGCGGTACTATGTATAGCCCCCTAATGAGCGCCTTAACTTTGCCGGCGGCATCCACCCATCCAGCAGGGGCGATCCGCTTAATACTGTAATCAAAACGCGGGCAAATAATATCGTCTTAAGCATGACTGACTACGCCTCTCTATGAGTAGAGCCTTCGAGCTGATTTATTTCATTTCCGTTGCCATGGTTACAGTTTACCGCGCATAATACCAGTACCCATAATGCTTTGTGCGGTTTCCATGGTGAACGATCAACCGCGCGGGCGAACGACGACTTCAAAGTTAGTCCGATTGCACGGCTTCCCGTAAGTTTCGTGATGTCAAAGGCAAAGTTCTGCCCAGAGTCGACTGATAGCGAATACGGTGGCAACTTGGTTGTTGTATTGGGCGTATTCTCACAGTATAAGTAACAAACAATTTGTCGACTTGCTTTCCTGCCTGTTGACTAGTTTTTCTGGCTGGCGCCATTTTGACAGAGCTACTTCACACTTAAGTTAATGCAGTGAAATGATCGCCTTTACAACGTTGCTAGGCAACAGTGTGACGTCGTAAACGCCTCACTACAAAACGGCGTACTACTCTAAAATTGGTCACACATTCTGACAGCAGCAGAGGCTTTGAGTCGACGTACTGTTTGTTATTTGTACTGTGGTGTTATGTTCTTTGCGATCTAAGAGGAAATTTATTATTTATGTCTCACTAGACTTAGTCTATTTAATGGGTAGGCTATGTTATGTGGTAAGGTTTCACTGGTTTGGAATAACTTTCTGGGGAACTCTTAAAACCGCCAAGCCCTTCTCGAACTTTTAATGATTAATACGGGCACACGTCAGCAAAAAATAATATATTGTCTTGCAGAAAATTATTGTCACTTAGTTTTTTGTTTATCAAGTTTGTTGTTACGGGTCTTCTAGCACTTCATTGTTGATCACCCAACATCTTACACTGTAATTAACTTGCACTGTTTTTTCTTTCCTTAATGGTCTATCATTGTCTTCGTGCAATAACTTTATTAGGTCAATGGTCAGTTTCTGTTATTGTGTATTTGCTGTTTTCAACGGCTTATAAATAAATTATCTTGTGTACGATTATTTTGGACCAATAAATGAAATGAGAATAACGTGAATGAAATGCAGGTAATGTTTTTAACGTGGTGCTTAGAATCATGGTATTAGATCATGTAGGATAGTTAGATCAAGACGGGTAGTATAGCATAGTATAATAGTTAGATCAAGGGTGTTTCGCGTGATATAAGTGACGGCGTTTCCATATGTCGCGGTAGGCTATTATACCTTTGCCTATTTTTTACTCTTGACCCGCGTGCCTTAATAAGTTATGGCCTGCTAAAAATGCTTTGAAATTTATTTTTTAATAACTTCTTTACATTTAATTTAATCGGTATCCCAACCATGAAAGTGACCCAAATAACCTGATCTCCACCTTTCAAATCCACATCTCAATGCCACCCATCTTAACAGCTACCCTGCCACCTCTGATCCTCTGATAATTAATTAATCGGACTACGACCTTCATCGAATTACTCCATAGGACAACCCTTCTGACTGGACAAAGCGCTCGTGAATAAGCTGGTGCCCTGCGCTTGGCTTTCGAGTGGCGCTTTAGAAATTATGGAGATTACAATAACGATTACCATTACGAACACCATCCGCACTTACATGTAGTCTAGCCCTAGCCGTCTGTCTAAATCCTCGTATGACTACTCTCCCGATCTCGACTCTTCCCTGTCCACTTTGTTTTGATTGAGCGCCTGTGAATAAACTGCTTTCCGCGACTTATTATTTCTCGCATTTGCTGTATATAGCGCCCCTTCAAGCTCGCTACTCACAGATGCTCCCGACTACATCGCGGACGCTGCATCGGGGTTTCACGCCCAAGCGTTCGAGCAATTGCGAGGGAAGGACTTGCTCAAGGTTCCTGCGCGGCGACTTGAGGTGGATTCGAACCTGAAACCATCCGGCTCGAAGGCAACGAACCAACCATGGACTACACAATCGCGCCCCACTTAGCTGTATGTGAGCGCTGTAGCAGCATTTCTGAGTTTGCGCTTACGATTACGGATTATGATTACAGCCTAAGATTACAGCTTACGATTACAGCTTACGATTACAGCTTACGATTACAGCTTACGATTACAACTTACTATTATAGCCTACTATTACAACCTACGATTACAACCTACGATTACAACCTACGATTACAGCTTACGATTACAGCCTACGATTACAGCTCTCAACAGCCTAATGCACAAATGAGACAGATAACTCGACAGTATATAACTAACTCGTCAACTGAATTACCGCCCAATCGATGTCAACGACTCGCCTTACCTGTGCAATTACTCTGACGACGTCGACTATGTAATTCCAAGAGACGACACGACGATATATGACGTCGTCGTCTTCAGATGAACAGATATCGTCGCGAGAGGACTCTTCAACTGTCGTCTTCGCTCATCCACTAAAGACCGCGCCGCTGAAAGGATGCTGCGCTCTTGTCGCTCGCGTCTTGTGCTTGCAACGCGCGCATTGCGTATCGCTATGGCTCTGTGTGCCGGTAGCTCAGTGCATTCCGGTGTGTGTGTGTGTGTGTTTGTATGGGCACTTGTTATAGCGCCTCTTCAAGCTCCCTACTCAGAGGCGCTCTCGACTACAGAGCGGACACTGTATCGGAGTTTCACGCCGAAACGCTGAGCAATTACTGCAAGTGAAGGACTTGCCCAAGGTCCTTACTCGGTAACTTGAGGTGGATTCGAACCTGGAACTGTCTGTCTGCAAGGCAACGAACATACCCACTACAACACCGCGCCCCACCTGTGTGTGTGTAGGTATGTATGTAGGTGTGTGTAGGTTTGTGTGTGTAGGTATGTATATAGGTGTGTGTAGGTTTGTGTGTGTAGGTATGTGTGTAGGTGTTTGTGTGTAGGTGTGTATGTGAGGTGTGTGTAGGTGTGTATGTGTGTGTGTGTGGTGTTGTATTTATTGTGAAACATGTTGGCGCACTGCGGAACCAATTGTCTCGACGCCAAACAAAAGTATGACACTCATGCACTCATCCATTTTCACCGACTGACTTACTTACTCACTCACTTGCTCATTACTCTCTCACTTGATCACTAGTTCGATTATTAAACCGCTCATTCACTGATCCATTTGCTCACTTGCTCATCGTCCAGTTGCTCATTCGCTCACGCGTTACTATTCAATCACTTAGGCTGCTAAAAACAGACAATAATTATTATAATGAAGCGAGATACTTCTGAAAATTTCTAGCGCCCACACAAATTCAGCCAATCAGCCAACCAGCCAGCCACCCAAATGATCGTAATCGTAAATGTAATCATGAATTTATATAGCGCCTCTTTAAGAGAAACTCCTCAGAGGCGCTCCTCAGACAGCGCAAAACCATATTAATATTAAAAGAGAATGGTTTTCAAACGCGTGCAGAAAATGACACAGAAAAACCAAGAAGTTCATCGTAGTGACTGCCAGCCTGCTAGGTAACTTATTCAAGAAAGATGGACCGACCATATAGCGAAGCTTTCATGCAACACTCTGGAAGTTCGAACCATATTATAGGGACAACCAGGTGACCTTGCGTGGCAGAGCGAAGGAATCCAACAAACTGTTGGTTTGGAAATAGAAAGCATCAATAAACAGTCAATTCATTCATTCATTCGTTTATTCGTTCATTCATTCATTCGTTCGTTCGTTCTTTAATTAATTTGTTCATTCAATCATTTGCTCGTTCGTTTGTTCAGTCATTCATTCGTTCATTCGTTCATTCATTCACTCACTCATTCATTCGTTCGTTCATTCAATCATTCATTCATTCATTCATTCATTCATTCATTCAATCAATCATTCATTTGTTCATTCATTCATTCATTCATTCATTCATTCATTCGTTCATTCGTTCATTCATTCATTCGTTCATTCATTCATTCATTCATTAGTTCGTTCATTCATTCGTTCATTCAGTCATTCATTCATTCAATCATTCGTACTTTTTTCAATCACCGCTGTCCAGTTATTCTCCTTGAAAAATAATCGCCAGCGTCGATGCTTTTAAATGAAAATATTATATCATGCTATAGTAGTCAGCAGCGAAGCGAGTCTGCATGCGTTTTGATAGATCGCCCCACTTAAATCACGCGTTTCTGAATGCTGCTTTGCAGTATCGTCAATGAAGATAAACATCATCATTACCCTGTCATCATCATGACCTTTATCGTTATCACCATCGTCACCACCACCAGACCGTCGCCATCATCATCATCGTCGTCGTCATCATCATCGTCATCATCATCAACACCAGCATCATCATCGCCACCGTCATCGTCGTCATCATCATCAACTTCTTTTTAATTATCATCATCTTCGGCGCCGCCACCGTCACCATCATTATCTTCTTCACCGTTGTCGTCGTCATCGTCGTCGTCATCATCATCAACAACACGTGCGCATACATAAAGCATCAGAGGAGAACGAGACCGATTTATCTATTCGATGTGTCATATCACGCACTCGCTAAACCCTCCAGTCTTAACTCGCTCTTCCGCTTCTGCGAGTAAATCTCGTTTTTCTCTTTGCGCACGTACAAAAGAGAGGTAGTCAAATATACAGAGACAGACAGAGACAGCTTGAGACAGAGACAGACGGAGGCAGAGACAGACAGAGAAAGACGGAGCCAGACACAGACAGACACAGACAGAGAAAGACACAGACACAGACAGACAGAGACAGACGGAGCCAGACACAGACAGACACAGACAGGCACAGATAGACACAGACACAGACAGACAGAGACAGACGGAGCCAGACACAGACAGACACATACGCAGCTAGACACAGACATACACAGACAGAGCCAGACAGAGACAGACAGAGACAGACAGACACTGACAGACAGAGACAGACAGAGATAGACAGAGACAGAGAGAGAGACAGAGGGAAATCAAATTGTAGTTGGACAGAAACGATAGAAACTCACAGAACAGACAGCGACAGAATAAACAGGTATACAGAAAGTTTAAAAAAAACAGACAAGCAGCCAACCAGCCGAATGATCAGTCGCAATCGTAATTCATTCATTCATTCGTTCCTTCCTTCCTTCCTTCATTCATTCATTCATTCATTCATTCATTCACTTCCGGCTGAGTAGATAGTCTTCAAGGGGCGAAATTTAAAAAATCCTATTAAATAGTCAGGGACGTAGAGAAGGCACTAAAAGCACCCGACAGGAGGACAGACAGGGATACATGCAGGCATACAGACAGGCAAACAGATAGGCATGAAGGCAGGGAGGCTTTTTGGAATCGTAATCTAAAATTTGTAAAGCGCCACTTTAGTAGAAAAACTCATTAGTGGATAGAGCAGCAGGCAAGCAGACAAGCAGACAGATAGACAGACATACACGTGGAAAGTGGATTATGAATGGCGCGTAGACGAACAGAAGCATTGAGATGGACAGATACTTGGAGAGATGATCAAAAACACGAGACGGACAAACAGAGACACAGACAGAGACAAGGACAAACAGACAAATAAACAGAGGGACAAAGACAGGCAGAAAAGCAAATACCGACAGAGACAGAGAGATACAGATACAAACACAGACAAACAGAGACATACTGAGACAAACAGGGACAGGGCAGACAAAGAAACAGATAGACAAACACGCAAAAAATTAATATGCTTGATGATGGGGCATTAGGAGCAGTGGTAACCAGGAAATGCTTTCCAAGAATAACGTCCATCATATTATTCCCCCATGTAACCGAACACCCCCGCAACCTGGCATCAAAGTCTTTCTCCTCAACCTATTGATATACCCGTTCGTCGTTATACCCCACCTCCACGCCCCACCACCACCCCTTGCCCCATATGGCAGTGGGTAGTGTTGTTTTAATATTGCCCCAATTTTAGTTTTAGTTTTAGTTTTGATTGTTAGTCTTAATTTTAGTTTTAGTTTTAGTTTTAATTGTTGCTGAATATTAGTTTTAGTTTTCGTTTTAGTTTTATGGATCAATTTTAGTTTTAGTTTTAGTTTTCGTATGCCAATTTTAGTTTTAGTTTTAGTTTTAGTATGCCAATATTAGTTTTAGTTTTAATAATCTGGGGCTACACACTCGTTAGCAGTGAATACCGTTTCGTTCCTTGAATAAACTATATTGATACAAATCAATACGAAGATGTGCTGAACATAAAACGTGATCATTATGTGAAATGTCATTTGCTGCCCAATTGATAAATACCTCAGCATTACAGTTCATAACTTTTTTGGAATTAATACAAAATTTTATGACAACGATATATGCAGTTGCTCACCACAGGAAGGTCAAAATTACGTATCAACCCTGATCATATATGTAAATAATTATAGTGTCCCTCAGTGATATTTTAGTTTATATTAATTCTACTTCTAGTTCTTATTCACTTCTGTTGACGTGATTTTACTTCCACTTCTAGTTCTCAAATAATATCACTTCTGGTTCTTATTCACTTCTGCCTGAAGCAATTTTACTTCTACTTCAAGTTCTCAAATAATTTTGCTTCTTTCAGTTACAGTTTTTATATAGTTTTACCTATCCGTGCACGGTGCACTTATCAGTTTTTATCACTCTTTGATATCCCAGGTAACGGCCGAGAGAATTATTGTTTCTGCTATGCATGTGGAGTCCATAGAATAATGATAGCATCATTGGCGTGAAGAACCGGTACAATGTAGGATGCAGGGTAGATGCCCGCTATCATCCCAAAGACCACTCAGTCTATCATGCGCTAGAATGTTTGATAACACTAGTCTGGATATATGAATGCAAAGAACTAAACATCCCAAAATGGAATATTGTAATGTTAAGTGAATGAATGAGAATAATATGATATTGTGCGACTATTCACGCAGTTCTAGCAGGATTTTACACAACTAAATAAAGGTCACAGGCAAAGCATATCAATGAGAATATTTTATGACTGTAAACTCTAAGACTTACTCTTACCTCGGGTCAAACAAAGTGGTCCGTTTCCTTGTTTGGCCTCAAAATATATTGCTACAGAAATTCTCCTAGACTAATAAATTTCACCCTGGATATATATCATATATCAGATCCTGGCCAGGGACTTCTCTTGGTTTCTCTCTCGAAGGGCAATCATATAGGCTGAGTAGGCTCTTATCTACACCAGAGACGACTAAGTCTTATACTTTTCATAGCCAGCCACAGCAAGACAGAGTCTTCCTTGCCAGCGGACAGCCTTTGTTCACTCTCACGTGCCTCACCATTGTTTCTCCCTATTCACTGGCCAATCATATCTTACCTAACTCCACTGGTCACCCTGCCTGTCGGCCCTGCAAGGCTTCCTCAGACAATCACTGTCCTGCATTACTCTGATTTGCATATTAATAGCCCCTAATCCCCAAACCGGTTTGGACAGGTTTAGAGCCATAATTATGACCCCGCGTATACAGGTAAAACGACCCACTTGTGAGTAATCTCCTTCCACACAATACTAAAATACGCCATTTGCACAATACACACAAATAAGGAAAGTAAGGTGAAATTACGAGTAAATTATTTAGTTTTCGTTTGGCCATATATCGTTTTAGTTTTCGTTTGATCAATTTTCGTTTACTTTTAGTTTTGATTGCTGCTTATTTCGTTTTAGTTTTAGTTTTCGTTGTCAGCGTGTTTTAGTTTTAGTTTTAGTTTTAGTTTTCGTTAACGAAAACGTTTCATTTTCGTTAATTACCCTTTTCGTTTTCGTTTTCGTTAACGAAAACAACACTAGCAGTGGGGTACCATCCAAGGCAAAACTCGGAAAGGGAATGCTAATATGCATGAATGCAAACTTACAGACATACACATAAACAGTCAGATAGGCAGACAAAACAGACGTACAGAGAGACAGAGAGAAAAACAGACAGATAGACAGACAGATAGACAGAGAGAAAACAGACAGATTTCCGGGACATACAGATAGACAGACAGAGAGACAGAGAGAAAAGCAGACAGATAGACAGACAGATAGACAGACAGATAGACAGACAGAGAGACAGATAGACAGACAGATAAACAGATAAACAGAGAGAAAAACAGATAAACAGGCAAACTGACAGATGGGCAAACAAAATAAACAGACAGACAGATAGACAGACAGATAGGAAGACTTGTTGACAGACAAATACACAGGCTTCCACAGGACTGACATATAAGGGGAGACAAGTTCAAAGTAACATCACCACCAGCAACCCATCCACTCCACCCCATCCACTCCTCCCCATCCACTCCTCCCCATCCACTCCACCCCATTCAATCCTCCCCATCCACTCCACCCATCCACTCCTCCCCATCCACTCCTCCCCATCCACTCCTCCCCATCCACTCCACCCCATTCAATCCTACCCATCCACTCCTCCCCATCCACTCCTCCCCATCCACTCCACCCCATTCAATCCTCCCCATCCACTCCTCCCCATCCACTCCTCCCCATCCACTCCTCCCCATCCACTCCACCCCATTAAATCCTCCCCATCCACTCCTCCCCATCCACTCCTCCCCATCCACTCCTCCCCATCCACTCCTCCCCATCCACTCCACCCCATTCAATCCTCCCCATCCACTCCACCCATCCACTCCTCCCAATCCACTCCTCCCCATACACTCCACCCCATCCACTTCTCCCCATCCACTCCTCCCCATACACTCCACCCCATCCACTTCTCCCCATCCACTCCTCCCAATCCACTCCACCCCATCCACTCCTCCCCATCCACTCCACCCCATCCATTTCTCCCCATTCACTCCTCCCCATCCACTCCACCCATCCACTCCACCCCATCCACTCCTCTCCATACACTCCACCCCATCCACTTCTCCCCATCCACTCCTCCCCATACACTCCACCCCATCCACTTCTCCCCATCCACTCCTCCCAATCCACTCCACCCCATCCACTCCTCCCCATCCACTCCACCCCATCCATTTCTCCCCATTCACTCCTCCCCATCCACTCCACCCATCCACTCCACCCCATCCACTCCTCCCCATCCACTCCTCCCCATCCACTCCACCCCATTCACTCCTCCCCATCCACTCCACCCATCCACTCCACCCCATCCACTCCTCCCAATCCACTCCACCCCATCCACTCCTCCCCATCCACTCCACCCCATCCATTTCTCCCCATTCACTCCTCCCCATCCACTCCACCCATCCACTCCACCCCATCCACTCCTCCCCATCCACTCCTCCCCATCCACTCCACCCCATTCACTCCTCCCCATCCACTCCACCCATCCACTCCACCCCATCCACTCCTCCCCATCCACCCAATGATCATTTCGATGTCACTGGAGGTTTTGTCCAAGGCAGACAGGCGTCGTCTGACAATGAAGCATTGTAGTCAATACCAGGCACAGTAATCTTCACATTAGGGATTCAGTGAGTAGAAAGAAATCCACAGCATACAGCATCCCACATTGTCATCACACACAATCGAAATTTCTCGGTGGCAGACATATCAACATATATATTATATATAATTGTATATATTATATTATTGTAAGCATATATATGTATCATAATTATACAGGCGATCTGCGGCCTGTGAACGTGCTGAGTGCCGACGTCTCAGTGCAGGCAATCTAGCACAAATATGCCGTCGACCTGGACAAAATTGCTTCAGACGCAATTCAAAAGGTTTCCTAATTTTCTTTATAAATAATTATCGTCGTCTGTTTTCTCCGTCAATTTCACTGGAAAAATTTTTTCGAAAGCTTTTTAACGGTTTCCTGCTCAGAATCTTTTGCTAGGTAACATATCGAAAATTCGTCAAAATCCGACAATTGGGTCATTCGCACCCTCCCTCCCCCCCCAATGGGTTTCAAAATATAATGCTTTCTCGTGCTTTTCACATTGGTTATCGGGTTGTTGACGACCTCAAAGTGCTAGAAAGTGATGTTTCCAACAACAACATTATTTTATACATCCATTAGTTGCCACTCGGAGCACATTGATAAGTATACTTGTGCACTCTTATGTGCACTCTTAGTAAACTCTGGCGGTTAGTTGGAGCATGTGCCTATGGTGCTCTAAGCAAAAAACCAAAATGACCATTTTTATGTATGGATGATTTAAAACAGAATAAAAGATCATTGAGTTTCTGCATCAAGTGCTGTTCGTTACAGTTCAGGTTATCTAAGTCCAGTGTGAGAGAATTGTGGAAAAATAACTGGGGGGGGGGGCTGGACCTTGATCCACTTGGAAAAACAGATTCTACTATGGACTCTAGGAAAGACTGGGAGGGTTGAAACCCAGCCGCTCTCCGCAATTCTCACCCTATCTAAGCCATTCTCTATCCCTATCCTGATTCCTCCTCTTCTATCCTACCTCTTTCGTTGCTTCAATTCTAAATACCATTCACTTCAGCCATTTAACCATATATTGCTAGCCAGCTTGAGCAATAGACCATTATCTGGAACCGATTTTGCACTACCTTCCTATCAATTCTGTTTTGACTAAGCGCCAATTGCGAATAGGTTGGATTAGGTGCTTCGCTTGTTTGAGCGCCGCAGATGTCTTGTGATTGCGATTATGTATCAAGTAGAAATAAGAAAGTTGAAGTTAGATATGGAAACATTCGCAGTGAGGCGCCACTGTTGTTAATATTCTGTGTGTTCTCGGATACATCAGGAGACTGTTTCTGTCTCCATTCATCTATCTATCTATCTATCTATCTGTCTGTCTGTCTGTCTGTCTGTCTGTCTGTCTGTCTGTCTGTCTGTCTATCTATCTATCTATCTATCTATCTATCTATCTATCTATCTATCTATCTATCTATCTATCTATCTATCTATCTATCTATCTATCTGTCTATCTGTCTATCTGTCTATCTGTCTATCTATCTATCTATCTATATGTCTATCTATCTAACTAACTAACTATCTAACTATCTATCTATCAATCTATCTAACCATCTAACCATCTAACCATCTATCTATCTATCTATCAAACCGTGCGTCCGTCCGTCCGTAAGTCTGTCTGTCTGTCTATCTGTCTGTCTGTCTGTCTATCTATCTCTCTGTCTGTCTATGTCTCTCTGTCTCTGTCTCTGTCTCTGTGTG
Organism: Lumbricus terrestris; assembly: GCA_949752735.1. NCBI lineage: Eukaryota > Metazoa > Annelida > Clitellata > Crassiclitellata > Lumbricidae > Lumbricus > Lumbricus terrestris. The sequence goes on along the minus strand of OX457050.1, from coordinate 7,564,393 downwards.
TGTGTGTGTGTGTGTGTGTCTCTCTCTCTCTCTCTCTCTCTCTCTCTCTCTCTCTCTCTCTCTCTCTCTCTCTCTCTCTCTCTCTCTCTCTCTCTCTCTCTCTCTCTCTCTCTGCGTGTTACTATTTCTGCTTGTACACCTTTCTCTATCTCTGCCCTGTCCATCTATTGACCGAAATTAATCCGTCATCACCTGACATCTCGACCGAACAGAGAAATATATTTTAGCATCGATCAAACAGATGAGAAGAAACATCAGATTCTCCTCTCGATTATCAATCTGAAGAATGCAACAACAACAGCAACAAAGCACAGACGATCACACGCACATACATAACACAATAATGCACACACACACACACACACACACACACACACACACACACACACACACACACACACACACACACACACACACACACACGAACCTGTCAACAAGTCTTGCACAGATGCACACATAATATGCAAACATTTGCATGCACACTCACACCCCACACACTCACCCCACACACGCTCACACTCCCACTCACTCACCCCCACCCCCACACATACTATAATGTGCATGTATACAAACACATGAGCTTCACTGGCTTCCTGTTTCTCAGCGCATCCCCTCTCGAGTTCCTGCACAAAGTTTGGCGGTGCATTCTTCATTGCGCTCCATTAGACTTGTCTGATCTTTGGCGACTTGTCTCTCACCTCGCAGCACGTCGAGCTTTGGTTCCGCTTTTGGGAACTCTTCGCTCTTCGCCACGGGGGCCTTGGTTCCGCTCTTGGGAACTCTTCGCTCTTCGCCACGGGGGCCTTGGTTCCGCTCTTGAGACAGTTGGGGGCGGATCGACGAATTTGTTTGCTTCAATAGAAGTTGGATTGCTAAAATTTTGAAAATGCCCTAACAGATTGAGATTTGCCGAGTGGAGGTTTCAATAACCCGTTAGTAGCAAACTCTTCTTCGCACGTTTTAATTCCACGTGGATCAGAGTCTGATCGCCAAAGTCTATTTTTCTGTAATTCTCATAGTGTACGCTAATAATATTCCCATAATAATTATAGGCCTATATTTACGTACATTAAAGCTTCAAGTCACGATTTTTCGGACTATTGTTAAACGTCTTGCGCTATGTCAATGCGACTTACGTGACCTTGAGTGAATGATCCTCTGTATCTTGTAGGTTCAGTGAACTAACATGCAACGACCTTGTCTACAAAATAAAAAGAATAAATGGCCCGATATTAAGACAGAATTCCTTGTTTTGTCCTTTTGTGTGTGCGACCCCAGAGCGCCCACAGAACCAAAAACTCGACGAGATTTCATGCGTCCATTGTTTTTGAAAACGGTTTTAAGACATGATTGCTAGCGGCATCATATTTATAAATATAATCTCAATTTTTAGGCGTTTTGAGTTGTTTGAAGAGGCGCTATACAAATTGCAATGAACGTCTGGGGTAGAGCTGTCTAAGATGCACTATACAAATTGCTATTGAGAGATTGGAGAAATCATTCACCAATAATATTATGTTGGAGTCTTCAGATAAAGACGAGCTCAAAGTCGGATTAGCGACAGAAAGTTTGCATCACCATTCACCAGTGATAATCAAAATCAATTTTTTTTAACCCAACGTAGGCCTAAACTAGCGTTACACAAGTAATAGGATATTACCTCATTCGATAATGACATTGAAGATGTGGAGCAATATTGACATAGGCGCGGTGATGTAGTGGTGGCGTCGTTGACTTGAAGCCGGGCGATTCGAGGTTCGAATCCACCTCAAGTCGCCGCGTAGGTACCTTGAGCAAGTCCTTCACTCGCAATTGCTTGGGCGCTTCGGCGTTAAACTCCGATGCAGTGTCCTCGCTGTAGTCGGGAGCGCCTCTGAGTAGTTAGCTTGAACGGGCGCTATAGAAATGGAGAAATTAAAAATTTAAAAATAGGCGCTACAAAAGGGTTAGTAGGGTCTATATAACGGTGGCCAACCTAATAATCATTATAGAGTTTGACAAGATGACAAAGGTTTGATCAAGAGAAATCCGCGTCATGATAACTTAACTAATTACGGCCACTCACGCAATGACAATACAGTGTCCCTAATTATAATGGTTGCATTAGTGTCCAAGCCGTTCGTTAACGAATCAAACAAGCCGTCGAATGAGCGAAAGACCGAACAAAGGAACGTGGGAACAAAGACGTTAGTTACCAAAGTAATTAATTCTATTATAATCCAATAAGAACCGCCCGTGCATGCATTTGCTGGGTGGGGTAAAAACAAACCTTAGCGAAACACACCGTCAACAGTTTTAACGAGCAGTTCAAACGCGCAAACCTCACGCAGCGAAAACATCGACATCAAACGTCAGATCTCTCTGCGACTAAAAACCGAGTGCGCCATTTAGCAAAATAAAATTCACGCGATTTCTTTTGCAACAGTTACTGTCACACGATAGTTGAGAAAATTGTGAGAAAAATAAAATCAGAAACTGAGCAGCTCTCGTCCGTTTTTTCCAGATTGGAAATTTGAAAGTGCATGCTTGGTCTTGCTGTGGCTGATAGGTTTACTCGTTCTGGCCACGAATAAGTTATCGTATAGTATAATAAGCCTGTTTATATATAATTAATTTATTTTACCGCAGGTTTTATTACAGAAGTCAAGTGAATTGCAGCTTTGCATGGCGCAACAACATTTTCATTATTTTCTTAATCTTACGTTAGGTCGAATAGTTTATAGACCGCTGTGTGTGTGTGTGTGTGTGTGCTTGCGTGCGTGTGCTTGCGTGCGTGTGCGTGCTTGCGTGTGTGGGTGTAGCCGCGTGCGCGTGTGTGTGACACTTTTGTGTGTGTGTATTATATAATTATATCGTTTGCCAGAAGACTGAGAAGAGGAGGAAGAGGAGGAGGAGGAAAAAGAAGAAGAAGAAGAAGAGGATGGGAGAATAAAGAAGAAGAGACGAGGAGTCGAGGAGGGAGAGGAAGACAATAAGGAATAAAAAATAACGTACAGTCCCCTCATGCAAGCGTCATCACTCTCTTAACCTCGGCATATAAGAGACTGCAGCTCATACCTCTCCCCTGCATCTTGAGCTGCACAACGTCAGTGTGCGGCCTGTGTGCTCGTCTGGCTTTATAAGCGACGCAAGAGGAACCAAAGAATCTGAAGACAGATTTTTGCACTGGACCGAAATTTCACCTCGAAACTCTCTGGCGATTGTGCATCATAGCATGGTTTGCAATGGAATTTTTAGAGCTGCACAATCTCTTCTTCACCTTCCCATCCTCTGTGGTGAATTGCTCCCAATCGGATAAAAAGCGATGCGTTTTTTACTATTTCTAGTTGCACGGAAGTGTTTTTAAAACTGATCAAATCAGGGCTGTTTTTAAGAAATTTTTAGAACTGCACAACCCCTTCTTTCCTTTCCCACCCTCCATGGTAAATTACTTCAAATCGGCGGAAAATGAAATTTTTGGCTAATTTTAACTGTACACAAGTGCTTCTACAACTGCACAAATCCATGTAGAACTGCTCATTTTGTGTACAACTGCACGTTAAAAAAGCCCTGGATCTAATCATCCATCTAGCGCTGCACAGTTTGTCAAGAATTGCACCTGTAAATTCCCTGCACCATGGCATTACATTCATTCACATCATGATGAATAACACGAGGATTAAACATAAATAGAAACAATAATTATTACATCGCGTTTCGAATCAATGTCCTCATGCCGGTGCATTTCAATTTCTCTTCGGGATCGGCTCGGAGCAATCTCTGGCTTATCTGCGACCGAAGCGTTTCGAGTGAATGCAGCCATCCAGCCATTATGATCATGCACTCATTGAGCGCTACAATCTGATGACAAAGCAACAATCGATTGTCCTGAATAACCTATAAGCGAAGTGTTCCTTGCTCCGGTCCATGTTCCTTGCACGGTGAACGTGAATCCCTTGGGGAATCCTGAACCCGGGCCATTCAAACGTTACTATGGGAACGCACTGACCAATCGCTATCGGGTCGAACAATCAGATATAGTCACGTGATGTCTGCCATTGAGCTTCCGGCGGTCGTTCACAGACGTCGCTAATGGCAACGGCGATGCGCGGTTTGAGATCTAATACAGACGCTGTTCCAATCAGCTTAAAACATGAACAAGCATGATTAGATGCATTTGAGATAATACGCATACTTGTATGCATAAACTAAGGTCTATAATACAGTTACAACTGTTATATATGTATATGCATAATTTATATACTTATGCATGTAATTATAATAATTATGTAGGTATATTCGTATAATTCCAATAAAATCGGCAAAACACTGTTCGGCGTAAACTTACATTAAAATTTATGGCATGGATACTTGCTGTAGGGTTGAGTTTCTTAGTAGGCCCAGGCCTACATGCTTTTATGTTAATTCTTGGGATAAAGTTCAGCGGGACTTTATTCGGAGGGTGATATTGGAGTCAGTTACTGAAATTTACGTATTATTATGGATCTCGCTACTACAGTGTGCAGTGGGCAAAGATCAAGGAGGCATGAAGTTCGTTTCCCTTAACAGCTCTACATGTAAACATCACGAGGTCAGTCGCTTGTGCAAACGTTTGAGCCGTCGGAACATCAGGATGTAAATAACGCGCACGTCTAAGCCTGCGTGTGTGTGTGTGGGCGCGTATGTTCACATGTATGTGTGTGTGTGTGTGTGTGTGTCTGTGTGAGGGGGCTGGTGTACTTTTTATATAAATAAAAAATTATTATGTACAGATACACATTGTTGCGAACTGCCAAGGCGGTAAGATTAATGAAAATGAACGTTAGAAATCCGAACGCGTCGGTACTATACATGGTGGGCATTGGGCAAGCACAAATGAACCGAATGTATTAATGCTGACCCTTTCTGTGCAGTAGTTTTCCCGTCCAGATTATTCTCGAACTTATTCTTATCTGATCTGGAATTGATTAAACATTTTAATAGAAAATCCTGCTGTATATGTATTTATGCATGTATACATACATAATTACATACGTACATCCATACTATGTACGTATGTAAAGACGAACATATAATATACATACGTACATACTATGTATTAGGGTGTGTCTAAAAATTAAAATGACGATGCTAATATCGACCAATATGATTTTGTGTTCCACCTTCAGAAATATAGATATCTGCCAAATTAGATGAAAATCTGAAGAGATTTAGGACTTGCTCAAAGCACCGGAAGAATAGCCACTTATGAGACATTGTGACACAATGTAATTTTCACAGATCCAAGCAAAATTGAACGCATAACCATCAGATATAAGGCAAAATCCAAAGAAGTACTGTAAGTTGTCATAGTATATTCCTCTTAGTACATTTGAAAAAATCTGGCCTTACATGACCATTGCAGAACAAATTGTTTCTCTCCCTTATTTCTGACTAGGACTTCATTGAGTCATAAGAGTCATAAGAGTCATTCTGCCAGATCATTCGTCACTCTTAGGTCGGGTCAGATATGATGATTTAATTTTGCCTCACTGTGTGATTGTTCTGACTACCATTGTTGCGAGTCTCAATCACGAAGAGAGTAGCCCAATCCGAGGAACTGGAATATTTTGGTGGTGGCTTAGATACAGTAGGAAGCCTCTCATGATTCCAGATCATCAAATTCGTTGCGCATGCTGTAGTCTATGACTCGTAAAAAGCTGTGGCCAACCAGGGTCTCTGACAAAATCAAAGTGTCGGAAAAAATACTGTTAGGGAGACAGGTAAGACTTCTCTGGCGTGGTTAAGTATGGATTCCCCTTTAGGCTTCATTGTTTCAGGTACAGGTGAAATGGTACTTTGCGTTAGACTAAGATGCTGCCACAGAGAGTGACACCTCAAGTAAAGGATTCCATACCTTTTCAGTGTATGATGGTCAAGACTATCTTCTCTGTGCTCTGACGTTGCTGAATGAAAAATTGATAACTGAAAAGCCACAATTTGATCATGTAAATCGCATATGCCATCCAACGCCGTCGGTGAAATGCACCTGGTTACCTGACCTTTATTCCCTTTGGTGCAATTCATCCTTGGAAAATGACTATTAGCTCTAGTAGCTCTTGACTAAAGACTTCCAATACTGGAGTTCTTGCAGAATCATGCAGAGAAACACTTTTCCAGAACAATTTCAGAGGCATGGTATCGATGCCATCGATGGCAAGGTTCAACAGGTCCTTTCCCAATTTCGCTTCCAGCTTCATGCATATGCCGCCCTTGCAACTCACATGGCCAGGATTTTGTATTCCAATCCCCAGCTTCAGATCTCAGCCAGCAAGAATCTGACATGATAATAGCTGTCACTGAGTGGAGTTTGGGGATGGCCAATAGCTTGGTAACATCCTTATGAAATATATACCATTGTCTCTGTAACATCTGGCATGATCTTGTTATTCAAGTGAAGAGTAAGGGGAACCTTTGGCTCAGAAGAATCTCTGCTGCCAAGGCTGCAAGATCATCTCTCCCAAATTGAAACGCACAATTGCTACTGTCTCTTATACGTTGTCATCCCAGACTCTGATTCCTTGGTGTATGCGTAAATTGAGCAGTACCTTGCATGGGAACCTCTCCTTTGTGAAGACAGCTTCGCATAGCTGAAGTGCATTATAGTAGTGCCTATCAACTAAATCTGAGCTTTTTTGTAATCAATTTTGCATTGCGTCAGCCATATGACACAAGAATTAAAAGCACCACTTCCCGCCATTTGCAACACATGACCAGTGACAAAAACAACATCACACCAGTAACGACACGATCGTGAATGTTTATTTGGTATGAACTAGTCACTGAGAAGGTTTCTAAAGCATGCATGCAGCTCGCATGTATTGAAATCGTAGATTCTAATGCTTGCAATGCAACCGCGTTCCTAACTTCAGTCCTCTTGAGCAAGTCCTAAATGTTCAGCTATCGAAATATAATTTCAGATATTCAGTTTACACATGATTTGGCACAATAATTTCATTTGGTCGTTAAAAAATCTTTTATTTGAAAATTTCACATGTACCTTAAAAACACCCTACTATGTATGCATGTACGTGTGTATGACATTGTATGTATAATTGTATAATTACGTTAGTAGTTACCGTGTGTATCTACGCATGAATGTGGAGGTTTATAAGCATCTAATAAACGTGTGAATGTACAATTTTTTTACATGTATACGTAAGTAGATATACGTATGCGTCTACTGGCGTGACTGTCACTTCAACTGAACGGATAATAAAGACAATTTATTGTGACGCCGTCAAAGTTCTATGCAAAGAAAACAAAAAGCGAGAAACATGGTATGTGTGTGATAATGGATATGATCCGGAAATGACGTAATGTCTTTAGGGATCCTCTCGTCTAGTTCACCATCTGCGTCAGACACTTGAACCGCCCCTACAGACGTGCCGCAGCAAAGGCGGTTGAATGACAATGTCGGTAATTGCATTTCGTCTGCTTACTTTGAAATCGCTCGGAGTCTGGGTCCAAAAATGCTGCTCATTATGGTGGTGGTGGTGGTGAGGTGGTGGTGGTGGTGGTGGTGGTGGTGGCGGTGGTGGTGGTGGTGGTTGTGGTGGCGGTGGTGGTGGTGATGGTGGTGGCGGTGGTGGTGGTGGTGGTGGTGGTGGTGGTGGTGGTGGTGGTGGTGGTGGTGGTGGTGGTGGTGGTGATGGTTGTGGTGGTGGGAACGACGACAACGACGACAATGACGTTGACGATGATGATGATGATGATGATGATGATGATGACGACGACGATGACGATGATGATGGTGATGATGATGACGATGATTATAGCGCATCTCCGTGGTATCAGCTGTTGGTTAAAAATTTGATGTCATTGTACTTCAAATGTGATGTGAGTATTTATATTCCTTCATTGGACTTCTCCAATCTCCATAGCATAATTATTATTTTAAGGAAAGGCAATGACCGTGCTGTATAAAATATAATTCATCTGCATTTTTGACCAAATTATTTTGGAACGATATCGGTATCTGTTAATACTGTCTGCCTGCATTGCTCTCTGTCTGTCTGTCTGTCTATTTGTCTGTGTGTCTGTCTCTGCATCTGTTTGACTGTCTGTCACTCAGTCTCTTTCTGTCTGCCTGTCTGTTTGTCTCTGTCTGTCTGTCTCTGTTTGTCTCTTTCTGTCTCTCTGTATCTGCCTGTCAGTCTCTCACTTTGTCTCGTTCTGTCTCTCTGTATCTGCCTGTCCGTCTCTCAATCTGTCTCGTTGTCTCTCTGTATCTGCCTGCCTCTTTCCTTGTATAAATACGCCTACACACATCATATCTATCATTTCTGTGCTTTTGTGCTCCAGAATTATAATATCTCCCACCGTAATATCGGATGCGCTTTTCTGCGCGTGGTGTTTTGGGCGTCAATGATATTTTGAGAGCAAAAAGCATCAGGCCGTAATGATTCCGAAAGTCCAATTACTGTCCACCCACGAGGATTTCTATATAATTGGAATAAATGCCTTTTTATATGCGTATACATTCTATCCATTAATTGTACTGCCTGTACGCGTAAACAATGTATAAATATATTTATGTACGTCAGTATAAAGTAGTATGTTTATACAATATGCATGTATATAGGCTATAATTTATGTTTATGCAGCCTACGTATTACAAAAGATAGCTTACTTGTACCATTATATATCTTTACGTGGGCCAATATAAAAATATGCATCTATACATATTTATAATAATATATAATGTAATAATTGCAATTATGCGAATGCATACCTGATGGTATGCATACCTGATGGTATGCATACCTGATGGCATGCATACCTGATGGTATGCTGTTGATATACACGACTAATATGTATGCGTGCGTAGTGGATCTCAACCGACCCCAACGGTCATTTGAAATGACCGCTAACCTCAACCTCGCCATAATTATCCATTAGGAATGACCAAGGACTCTCCATTGCATTGTCCAACACAACTTCGTCCAACATGTACTTGATGCCCTCAGGGTAGTCATACATAGATCAGTTAATCCATCCATCCATCCATCCATCCATCATCCATCCATCAGAAGTAGAAGTATAGTTGCCGTAATAATATTATAGGCCTACTACTGCTTTCAACAAGTCTGCTATGGTGTTCGTTGCGGTTTCGACGCTTGGTCGTTGCCATTTGGTCTTCAGTGATCCTGGAGTAAAAATTAACGGAGTCTGTTATCACAACGTTATGCTGTCACAACATCTTCCACCTGTTATCAGAAATCTATTGCATCAGAAGGCTATTTTCTTTTTCGATAGAATAGTGCCAGCCTACAGAGCCAGATAAACCATCGAAATGTTAACAAGAGAGACACTACACTTCATTTCTCCCACATTATGGCCTCCGAATAGTCCAGAATTAAATCCTGTCGCTTATAACACCATCTTTATTTAAATAATCAAACAATACTACTAGTCTTAGAGTTTCTTCACAAACTGTTTTAATGTTTGAAGTACTTTGCTACAAAAATCCAAAAGAAAATTGCACGTAAACTAAAATTTCCGCAGATGAAGTTCAGAACTTCATATCTTTCTATCCGTTCAAATTTATAACATGATGTGTTGGAATCATATTCGTGGTTCAATATTATTCTCTAAACATCGGTAACATTATATATATATTATATAGTATGATTAATTATCAGGCAATAGAAATAATTTTTATATAAAAAACAGTTTGGCTTACTTTTTATTGAACCACGGTGTATATAATGTGTGTTTTGTGTGTGTGCGTGTGCGTGCGTGTGGGTGTACGTGCGTGTGGGTGTGCGTGTGAGTGCGTGTCCGTGTGCTTGTATGCGCGCGCATAATTATGTTGTTTCCCGTGATCGCCCGCGCCTACATGTAGCGTAATCGCACGTCTAAATGTATGCAGGTGGGGTAGGTGTAGAACGGTTCGTGGCTCATGCAGATGGGCAGAGGTGTATAATTGTGGCGTGATCATATGATCATTGGGGTGTTTCTTATTCTCAATCCGCTGAAACGGCTTTCCATACTAAGCCCATCGTTGTCTCCCTCCATACCAGGCTAATCCCCCGAAGTATACAAATACGCCAGATAAATCTTTCGTCTCCGGTTTCGTCGGGGTATGCGCAGAGAAACACCGATTCGTATTCCGTTGGAACGCGCTCCTCCGACTATACGATCGCAGACGACTTGGGTGCTCCGGGGAGGGGAATAGCGCGGGTGGGTGGTGGGTGTTTGGGCCGGGTAATTGAGTCGGGGTTTGGGGTGGGGGTATTATAGATGGACGAAACTGTAGTTGTTTGTTGTTTGGGGAATATGCTGCGATGGCTGAATCTGCCCGTCATGTAGATGAGAACATTTTGTCCAATGTTTCAGAAGTATACATCTGAAATTCGATTTGGGTCAACTATGACCATTAACACACACACACGCACGCACACGCGCACACACACACAACATACACTCACACACACACAACACACACAACACACCACACACTCACACACACACATACACGCACACACAACACAAGGCAACATACACTCACACACACACACACACACACACACACACACACACACACGCACGCGGGCGGGCGCGCTCACACACACTGACACAAGATTAAATCGAAGCAAAAGTAACGAGTGCAGAAGATGAAGATGCCAGTACATGTATATATTAACCATTGACCAATAATTGTTATCGATTAGAGTGTCGTCTGGCTTGTGCAACAAAGACTACGGGTTCGATCCTCGTACGAGGCGACTGCACTGTGTCGGGGAACTTAAATTGATGAATGAGGAAATCCTCCACTCTCAATTGCCAGCACCATCATCAATGTTCAGTCCTATATGATTGTGAGTGCTTTCCTGAACATTGGAGGGATGGCGATTTCAAAATACTATTGCATTGCATTGCATTGTATTGTATGGGATATTCAGCTGAGTCACTGTCGACTGTGGGCATTGTGCTGCTCCAGGACATCCACCCAACATTGAGTGCAACGTGGCCATGCAGATTCGTATAAATGTCCAACGATATTGACAAGTAAGTATGATTGCTTCTCTTTGGCAGAGCTCGCTCGAATCTATTTCAAGCGTGGAATAGTTCATTTTCACCGCAAGGGGTCAAATGAGCTTTGAATAGATCACCGATATGTACAGAATGGTAAGAGCATAGATATAACATGAAATCATACCATGCAGCATATACATTATAATCTCAACATGACTTTACGTGAACAAAACATAGCGTACCTTAATAAAGCATAACCATAGAACTATATAATACAGAGCATGCTCACGAACCTCTTGGGACAGCTTGAAAAACAATGTTCTGCCGACATTGCCAACAAAATGGCGGACTTTAATCGACGATGCCAGCAAAATAATGGCGGACATTAATCGACGATTCCAATAAAGTGACGGACCTTAAATGTCGATGACAACAAACAACATATGTAAGGAAATCCGTGAAATCGGCAAATACAAAACGACTAAAGTTTCCGAGAATCAGGCATCTTATTCGGCGGCTAGTCGAACTACACTTTCATCTGCGTGGAGGCCAGTACAGTAATAAAAGCTTACGATACATGTGCAGTTAATGATACCTTCAATTGTTATGCGCGACACATGGTCGAGGGTGATTATTGGGGATTTAAACCCCCGTTAATACCGATTGTGTTTCTCAAAATAATGCTTACAGCTGCATTTAGGAGCTGTTTAGGTGTTTCCGGGAAAACAAAATCTCCTTTCGTTTAATGAACCGAAGTGCCAACAAAGTACGCTTTTCCAGACAGAAGATAGACTACCGCATGGGAATAGCGACTGAGGGGCGGTCAGTCAGGCAGACAGAGAGACCGAGAGCATAGGAGACCGAGAGACAGAGAGTCAATCAGGCTGACAGTTAGTCAGTCACCAGTCATCAGTCAGTCAGTCAGTCAATCAGTCGGTCGGTCAGTCAGCCAGTCAGTCAGTCAGTCAGTCAGTCAGTCAGTCAATCAGTCAGTTAGTCAATCAGTCAGTCAGTCACCAGTCATCAGTCAGTCAGTCAGTCAGTCAGTCAATCAATAAGTCAGTATATGAGTGAGCCAGTCAGTCAGTCAGTCAGTCAGTCAATCAATAAGTCAGTATATGAGTGAGCCAGTCAGTCAGTCAGTCAGTCACGAGTCAGTTAATCAATCATTCGAGCATTTGAGCATGGAGAGGAACACACACATACACATACACACACACACATTGTAGAAAAGGGACCAGGTCTGTTGAACAGAGAAAGAGACGTACAGAAAGGACACCAGAAACACAGACAGGCAGGCAGGCAGACAGACAGACAGACAGACATACAGGAAGGTCGACAGACATTTGGACGTGCAGATAGACTGACAGATAGTCCGGCAGGAAAGCAGAAACAGACAGACAGACGAAGATACACGCAGACCGACAGAAAGATAGGCAGACATACAAAGAGCCAGGCAGACAGACGGACAGACAGACAGAGAGTTACAGAGGAGGCAGACAGACCAAAAAAACTGAGACTTCTTCCGTTCATACGATTTCATAAATGGATGTCACGACTGGTCAAAGCATCGACATAATTCCCATAGGGAGATGTTACACCCTTCTCCCCTATAATCTGATCAGTCCCACACTGCAGCACCAGTCCACACTACCCCACCCACACTACTCCACCCACACTACCCCACCCACACTACCCCACCCACACTACCCCACCAGCACTACCCCACCCACACTACCTCATCCACACTACCCCACCAGCACTACCCCACCCACACTACCTCATCCACACTACCCCACCCACTCTACCCCAACCCCACTATCCCACCCACACTACCCCGCCCACACTACCCCATCCACACTACCCTATTCACACTACCCCACCCACACAACACCGAACACTACCCCACTACCGTCTCATTTCCAGGGCCGTCAACCGTACGCGACTTCCAAGACGATCTGCTCACCACTCCGTACCTGGAACATTAATTCAATTCACAGTCGCTTCCAAAGGGACACACCACACACATGGCGGGTGAGAGTCTGTGGAAAAAATATGCTGTTCCATGGTCTATGTCTTTTTATCAAAGGACGCGGTAATCTGTTGTATCCATGGATACGATCCATTGTTCCTTCGTCCACGACATTTTAATATTTCATTGTTCTTGCAGCAGATGTTGTCTTTCATCCAGAAGATATTCAAACGCATCCTATGAATATAATCTCATTCTTCAGACAATAATTATTAGTACTTTCTTGTGCCGCACGGCGCATATAAACAATCTCGCATGGACCTAAATATTTTAATTTCTTATTAGAAGAGAGAGTAGATTCTGCAATGAACCATCCTGATTCCCTTGAGGCCCGACGCCATGGTATTGTGGGATCCTTGATTCTTCGGATAAAATGATGATGATGATGATGATGATGATGATGATGATGATGATGATGATGATGATGATGATGATGACGATAATAATAATAATAATAATAGTAGTAGTAATAGTAGTAATAATAATAACAATAATAATAATAATAATAATAATAATAATAATAATAATAATAATAATAATAATAATAATAATAAGGATAACAACAATAAGGATAACAACAATAAGGATAACAGCAATAATAAGGATAACAATAATAATAATAAAAACAATGATATTGATAATGATAACAACAACAACAATAATAATAGTGATGTGATGTGACGTGACGTGACGTGATGACGATGACGACGACGACGACGAAGACGACGACGACGACGACGAAGACGATGATGATGAAGGTGATGATGATGATGATGATGATATTAATAGTAATAACGATAATAATTAAAATATAATAATAATAACAACAACAACAACAATAACAATAATAACAACAACAGCAAATATTATAATAACTATAACAATAATAGTAATCATCATAATATGGACCAAAATAATAATAATAATAACAGTTGAAACTGCTGAATAGAATTTCATCCTCCTAACCACATTTGGCCACAACTTGAACTTACCTAATATTAACCCTTCTTGACTATTTACACCCAAGACACATGGTCGCACATGGTCGTTCTTATCCAAATAAAAAACATGGATATCAATATGGGAGGATGAGTCTAGCGACTGATGACCTCAGTCCCAGCGGGAGGGCGCGGGGTGGGTGGGTGGGTTGGGGAATCTTTGGGGATGCCTCATTGCAGCAACAAATCGTTTCCTTCTGCGAAGTGTAATCATCCGTCGCGACGGCGAAGTGCCAGAAGTGGCGGGAAAAGGCAGACGATAACTTATCTGTCGCCATCTGTCGACTTCGAGGCCTGTGGGACCACGTGATCATGCGCCCTTGCAGCTGTACCCTGCCGAGAGACCCACAGCCACGAAGTGCGATCGGTAAGAGGAGGTAACCATACCGCACAGGGTCTGGTAAGATCGTTGCATCCGAAGTGTTTCAATCTAGAATCCTAGATGTTGAAGAAGAGGCAGGCTATAATGAGGTGGTCTCTTCCTGTAGGTTTTAACATTCTTCATAATAAATATTCACATCACAGAAGGTTCCTATATGCAGTGAGGCACAAGTGACCAGATTTCATTGTGCTACTCTTGTATACGAATGTACGTATTGTCAGTGGCGTAGCCAGGAATTTTGATGGGGGTGGGGGTTTATGGCCGGAAACCTTGTTTTTGCCATTTTTCTTACCTAAATGGAAAAATAAACCTTAAAAACCTTTTCCCCGGAGTCAATGGGGGATTTTAACCCCCGAAACCACCCTGCCTACGCCACTGTGTATTGTACTCTATACCTTGTAACTGGAGTGTCGCAGGGAGAATCTACATCAAGCAGCCAGGCCCGCAGAGAGAGAGAGACAGACAGACAGACAGGCATGCAAACATCCGAACAGACAGACAGACAGACAAACACTGGCAAATACCAAAAGAACCCAACGTATACTTTTGTAAAGTCAATGATTTATGTTAATATACCTTTTAAAATATACTAAGAATTATCACTGACACTTGACTACAATCAAATGAAATTCCAATCCTCTGAATCTACCAATCAACGCAAAAAAATCAATCAATAACTATAATAACGCACAATTGCACACCTGTTAAAACCGCAGGTAATAATTTGAAGTATTGTAATTCCATCAGCTTTATTGAATATTGTGTTCGATTAAACATAAATCGATATCCTCATCAATTTCGTCACTTTCCATTTCTTCCAGTCTGCTACTTGTGACTGATTCTTCCAACCGAATCTCCTTTGCTCTACCATGTAGGCCTGCTTTCAATCAAGACACCACACTGTCCTTCTCTATCGTCCTCGCCAGGAATCGCCCTGTACGCGTCTTGTTCCATATACATGTAGCACTGCGTAAATCTAGCAGCCCCGGATGCAATAATAATCGAGAAGGAATTAGACAGACAGACAAACAGACAGACAGACAGGTAGTAATAGACAGACACGCAAATATATTGGATTTTTGGCGTCAGAATTTAATCGATAAGAAAGACAGATAGCATAAAAACAGACAGATAATTAGAAAGACAGATAGACAGACAGACAGACAGACAGACAGACAGACAGACTGTCAAAGACTGTCACAGCTCAAGACGCTGCTCCAAACCCTTATTCAGTCAGTTAATGCAGTTGCTTGTGGTCTTGCTCACGGTCGATGACGTCAGAAATCTGTGTTCGCTGAAAAATGGCTTGGACAAAAGTATTCTGTCGGTTCGAAATTTAAAATGTTCGAAACTGGAGAAAGGTGAGATTTTTGGATGCACGGGGACCCCTAAAACCTGGTTAGGGTCGACCCCGACCACCCTCGAAGGATTGGATTCGATTGCTTCAAAACTGTGGCCGTGTTCATCTAACACCACAAAGAGGGTGTTACTAAAAATATATGTATAAGCCTATAAGATGAACAAACGTCGGTCAGTCATTGAAGAGAGTCTTACCTTTTTACTCTGTTTTCATGGACAGAATTTGACGGTTCTGGAGCGCCATCGTCCGGTCATTCGGTCATCTGGTCATTCGGTCATTTGGTCATTCGGTCATCTGATCATTCGGTCATTCGGTCATTCGGTCATTCAGTCATCTGGTCATTTGGTCATTCGGTCATCTGATCATTCGGTCATTCGGTCATTCGGTCATTCAGTCATCTGGTCATTTGGTCATTCGGTCATCTGATCATTCGGTCATTCGGTCATTCGGTCATTCGGTCTTTATCTCGGGTCCTTTATGGCGGGATCTTCCCTTCAGGGGCTCCAATTGTTTCCCTATAGGCCTACTTCTAACTCTCTGGACATCTTGGCACTTACTTACTCTTACTATTAATCATTATGTACACTGCATAACGTGTAATTGATGTTATTTCTTGGGAGCAATAAAATTAGAAAACTTTAGAAAACTTTCGTGATTTCGTTTTACTATCCACATAAATTCTTCGTTCAAATCAAAGTCGACCACATAGTGTTAGGGTCAATCGGTCGCTTCGGTCGCTTCTTATGGTCAATCGGTGATTTGGTCATTTTCGGTTAATTGACCTATCGGTTAATCGGTTCGTCAGTTAACCGGCGTTTGATTTTTCGGTCTTTCGGCTCTTCGGTTTTGGTTAATCGGTCCTTTGAATAATCGGTTCGGTTAATGACCGTTAATCGATCATTCATTTAGTAAATTATTCGGTCAGACAGTGAGTAAAGTTCGGTCGTTCGTTCGGTCAGTCAGTGAGTCAGTAGATTCCTCACTTGACCCGTCGTCCGGCCATTCGGGCGTTCGGTCGGCCGATGACTCGCCCACCCGCCCGCCCGCCCGGTGGGCCGTCGAGCCGTGGCTTTGGTAGCATCAACATCAGCCGCCTATAATGCGTCGCAGTGTTCACATGGTGATGACTTGTCCGTCCGGCCGTGAGTCCGTCCGTCCGTCCGTCCGTCCGTCCGTCCGTGCGCCGGTGCGTTCGTCTGAGCGACGTCGTCTGCGCCGCATTCTAATGGCGCCAAATGGTCGATATATGCTGTCGGCAGGCGGCTCCAGCGAGCAGACGATTGCGCCGCCGCCGCCGCCGCCGGCCTGTGGCCTCCTCCGAGGCAGACGACGCTCGCGGTGATGCTGTGGTGGATGCGGACGATTTGCTGGATACAGATATTGCGGATGATATTTGCTGCGGCCAGAGGAAGAAGGAGAGCGAACGGCGAGAATCACGGACGATGTGCGTGAGTATACATGATGGTCGAAGACGCGTGGAGACAACGATACACGTACAGAGACAGCCGTAGACATTCACAGACATCAATGGACGTTCATGGACACACACAGATATACGCAGACATCAGTAGACGTCCGTATGCATCCATGGACATCAACAGATAGCTAGATACATCCAAAAACATCCACTGACATCCGTAGACATCTAAAATTCATACACAGATATTCACAGAAATCCACAGATATTCACAGACATCTACAGAAATCCACAGACACACAGAGACATCCACAGACATCCACATAAATCCAGAAACATCTAAGGACATCCACAGACATCCACAGACATCCACAGACATCCATAGTCATCTACATAAATCCAGAGTCATCCACTGGTATCCACAGACATCCACAACAATCCAGCATAGAAAGACAGAGGAAGAATGGCTATAAAGGCTAAATGAAAAGATAAATCATTGAATGAATAGATGGCTATGTGCATAGATAGATGTATGGACAGATGCGTAGATGAATAGATGGGTGGATAGATGGATGGATAGATGGATGAATAGATGGATGGATGGATGGATGGATGTATGGATGGATGGATGGATGGATGGATGGATGGATGGATGGATGGATGGATATATGGATAGATAGATGGATGAATAGATGGATGGATAGATAGATGGATAGATGGATGGATAGTAAGACACACAGGCTGACAGATAGAGACAAAGACACAGGAGAACAGCCTGTAGGATTGACTTAATGCGAGACTGTATAGTCGACCAAAGGATGCATGGCATGAGGTGGGACGTGCCAAATCGGGAGTGGAAAGAGGGAACGTAATGGAATAAAGACGGATGGACGGACGTGATAGCAGGACGGAAGTGAGCAGCGGACGTCCGGTTCTATATTCATTACGGACTAATTACAACGAAACTAATTATAAAGTATACTCCCCCTGTGGTAGCGATTAAATTAGTTCTCATTTAACCGATTGATATGTTGATTCTGTCTTGTTTCTCGTTACCAACGTAGTTGTTAGCACTAGATGAATTTGAATTGAGTGCAGTCTATTGGGAGCGTATGTTTCATCGTTACTGTTTCCAGCTGTTATGATAAGGTAAGGTAAGGATTAAAATGTGATTTAAGGTAAACGTAAGAACAATAACAATTATTAACGGTGCTATGATGAACGACGTTATAATCAACGTTGTGACAAAATTATAGTTAATTAACATCGCTATATTTAAAGTTGTTGCAATTCCAGATGACACCATACGCAGTAGAGATGTACGTGTGACCTTGACCGCCGGAAGACTCGACCTTCCTCTACACTGACGAGAGTCTCAACTAAAGTAGCGCTACAGAAAATCTGAAATCACTCTCCTCCTCCTTCTCCTCGTCTTCCCAACGTCGCGTTGTCGAACCCTCCCCAACCCCCATAATTCCTCGCTCCACCCCATCGCCCCACTGCCCCACCGATGGACATGTTCTGCGGGGCCCGTGTCCTCAGCCTCGTGTCCCTAACGTTCGGCCTTGTCGCCGCTGGGGCCCTGTCCCTGGCCGTGGCCACAGACTACTGGCTCTTCACCATCGAGCAGGTGATGCCGGAGGCGGAGAACATAACGGAAATGGAGGCTGAACCGGAAACGGAGACGACGTCGGATGTACAAGATCAGCCCATCCTCGTTCATCTGCATTCCGGACTGTGGAGAGCGTGCATCATTAATAACGAACCAGATATAGGTGAGTCTAATCTAATCTAATCTAATCTTATCTAATCTTATCTTATCTTGCATTTTCTTATCTTATCTTTTCAAATAGTATCACCTAACATTGTCGTATCTTATCTAATCAGTGCTTAAAGTGTGGAAAAATAAGCGCCTGGACGCCCCTTATCTTTCCAGTCTGTGCTCGCCAATAAGTGGCTGGAGGCACTCAGATTTTCAAAGAAGTGCATGGACGCCGTCCATGACCGTCCAGCCCCACTTTAAACCCTGTATCTAATCTTATCTAATTTTATCAAATCTTATCTAATCTTATCTTATCTTATCTTTTCCTATCATACCATATATTTTCTTGTATCTTATCTTATCTAATCTTATCTCATCTTGTCCTGTCCTGTCCGGTCCGGTCCTGTCCTATCTTATCCTATCATATCCTATCCTATCCTATCCTATCCTATCCTATCCTATCCTATCCTATCTTATCTTATCTTAGCATAGCTTAGCTTACCTTACCTTACCATACCTTGCCTTACCTTATCTTACATTGCATTATATTGCATTACATTATCTCATCTTATCTTATCTTACCTAGGTTGGATTTGGTCTAATCTAATCTAGCCAAATCAGATTTCATATCAGCTGGTCGTAACTATGTGACCTAATTCTGTTTGTTCAAAGCAAATCTTATCATCTTATCTGGTCGAATGCGATTGTGCCTTCCAACTGGGTTTAATGTTTGCTGATGGCTGTTGTATTACTATGTTAGTCATGTCGTGCCACATGTATGTCATCTTATGTTAATATATCTATGTGATGTTACATAATCGCATATATTTCTCATGTTATGTGATGTGAGTCAGTAAGTAATAAAATATTTATTGACGAGCCATAGATGTACGTTGAATTATGTCATGCCATTTTTTAATTACCCTGTCTTGTCATGTCATGTCAGGTTATGTCAGGTTATATCATGCCATGCTATGTCATGTCATGTCATGTTAAATCATATCATGTCCTGCCATTTTATACCATGTCTTGTCATGTTTTGTCATTTATGTCAGATTATATCATGGCGTGCTATGTTACGTCATGTTCAATCATGTCATGCCATGTCATGTTATGTCATGTTCAATTTGGTCATGCCATGTCATGTTGTGTCATGTTCAATCTTGTCATGCCATGTTATGTCACGTCTTATCATATCAAATCATCTCGGGCCATTTTACATCATGTCACATCATGTCATGTCTAATCATGTCATGTCGTGTTATACCACATCATGCCATGCTATTTATTGTCACGTCAATATCATGACATTCTTCCAAAACTGGTCAGGTCTTTAAATATACCCGACTGTTGCCATTCCATGCTGGGTGCGTTTATCAGCGGAGGGAGGATGGACGGTGGGTTCAACACCGCTCTGTCCAATCAGCGATTCCAATTATCGCGTGAGCGATGCGTTGTCATAGCAACAATTGTCCCTTCGCTTCCGGTCGACGATACAGCAACGGATAAGTCTTGCCAGGAATGCCAGTCATTAGGATGGACTGACAGAATGAATGAATGAACGAACGAATGGATGAATGAATGAATAAATGAATGAACAAATGAATGAATGAAAGAACGAATGAATGAATGAATGATTTATTGAATGAATGAATGAATGAATGAATGAATGAACAAACGAATGAATTAATGAATGAATGAACGAATGAACCAATGAATGAATGATCGATCGAATGAATGAGTGATTGAATGAATGAATGAATGAACGAACGAATGAATGGACGAATGGATGGACGAACGAATGAATGAGTGATTGAATGAATGAATGAATGATTGAATGAATGAATAAGTGATTGAATGAATGAATGAATGAATGAATGAATGAATGGATGAACGAATGAATGAATGAATAAGTGATTGAATGAATGAATGAATGAATGAATGAATGAATGAATGAATGAATGGATGAACGAATGAATGAATGAATGAGCGAATGAATAAATGAATGAATGAATGACCGAATGAATGAATGAATGAATGATTGAATGGATGAATGAATTAACGAATGAATTAACGAATGAATTATCGAATGAACGAATCAACGAACGAATGAACGACATAGGGAAGAGAGTGGATGCGGACAGGGTACGGCGGGAGAAATTCTCGGGGGGTGTCGCGCCTGGGTTGGTCCGTGGCGCGCGTCGTTTCCGTCGGTCTATCGTCCGGTGAATCCCAATGGTCGGCTTTCGGGGAAGCCAAGCTGCGCCAGCGCACGCCAGCGCAATCGACGCTGTGAGACTCCCGTTTGGTGTGGTGTGAAATCGACACCTCGCGAAAAAGTGTCCGACTGCTGTAGAGACCTGAATTACAGATTGTGTCATTTGGGTTTTTGTTCTCTCTCAACCGCGCAGCCAGAAAAAAATTCGGTGTTTCATTTCCGGGTTTTCCAATAAGGCAGATTTTAATTAAGAGTATCAGTGATGGAGAAGAGGGTGACCAAATGGGCATAATAATCGGAGGCGGCATGCTGGAGTGGAAAGAAGTATATTCAACTCGTTAGAAGAAGGAAACTTATACTTAATTCGGAAGCCTGATGAAGAAATGAGACTGCCTGGAAAAAGAGACCAGGTAGGATACGGTGCAAGTGGCGAGAACACAGAGAAGATCGAGGATGCGATGGATCGCCAACATCAGAATCTCGATGGAATTGTCATTCGATGGAAATGTCAGACAGAGGCAGACGACAGAGAAAGATGTAGAAAACTGTCCCATAAAGCTGCCAACCCACGGACCAATGAAGGTTGAAGATAAGACAATGAACATTTGAGCGCCTCTTGAATGGGGCGCTATATTTATAAATGCTCTGAATGAATGAATGAATGAAGGAACATAGTCGCAAATTACACAGAATTAATGTTAAAATTATATATTTAAAGAGCTATGAGTCTAAAACCCATATCCCATAAATTCCCCAATGTTTGTCAGGTAGAGCGCATATGAAGAAAGAATGACGCACCCTCGCAAATTAATTTTTTTTAAGTGCAGAATTTTAGGGGTTTAGCCACTCTTGGCGCGCACCTTTTGAAAGTTCTCTCCACCCCCGAGAATGCGAATATATTTAAAGCACCCGGCAGCCGTCAAACGAAGCCAATTTAATTGACAAGTCCAGGAATTCTTTTGAGCAGCTTGCACGGCTAAAATGTTTCTTGGGAACCAGGTTTTTACAGCTTCGCAAAATCCAGTTCTAGGAGGAAATTTTTTGGGGAACAATTTTCTCGGAACTCTTTTACACCGGAACCGATTTCGTCGCAGATCCATTTTGACTAATTGCCTTTTCCATTCGGTCGCATTCTTGCTACGGACAAGTTATCTGGATTTTCTGCTGATCACGCTAATCGTTCGTTGCCAGTTTGTCGGCGTTGACAGCTTTGTCATCGTTAGTTTCGTATAATATTGGGTTGTCAGTGGGAAATTTGTCGGCATCGCAATGAAGTCATGGGGGTCTGCTTTAGCCATCCATCCGTCCATCCTGATTTCCATGAGATTGTCATAATCATCTCCGTTCATTTATCTTTCGTCTGTGATTTTTTTCTTCACACTATATGGTCGTCCTTTTCTGCCGTAGTTAAACTCTCCCTTCTGCTCTGTCTGTCTGTCTGGGTATCTGTCTCTGTCTCTGTCTCTGTCTCTGTCTCTATCTGTCTGTCTGTCTGTCTGTCTGTCTGTATGTCTCTCTCTGTCTATCACTGTCTCTCTCTATCTCTGTGTTTTTCTCTATCTGTCTGTATGTCTCTGCTTCTGTCTCTGTCTGTCTGTCTGTCTGTCTGTCTATCTGTCTGTCTCTCTGTCTTTCTCGCCTCGGCATTGCGCTCACACTTTCTTTCTTTCGCTCTTTCTCTCTTCGTGTTTTCTTCGTTCATTTTCTCCGCTTTTCTTTCAATCTTTCTTCCTTCCATTCCTCCTTCGTTCATTTTCTCTTACCTCATTTCTTTCTTCAAGACATTCTGGCTTTCTTCTTTCTTTCAGTTTCTACTCTAAACCATTTCTGCACTCATTTCTTACCTCATTCCATCCATCATTCCTTCCCTCATTCCTTTCATCATTCCTTCCATCATTCCCTTGCCAATTGCTTATCTCATTCCTTTCCTCATTTATTCATTCATTTCATCCATCATTCCTTCCTTCATTCCTGTCCTCATTCTATTTCTTATTCCTTCTCTCATTCATACCCTCCTTCCATCCGTTCTTCCTTCCTTCCTTTCCTTATATTCGTTCTCCTCTGCTTCGCTGCAAAGCAGGTCAACAAAGACCAAAGAGGTCATCCGAGTACGATAGTTGTCGCTCGTGTTTGCCCACCCAAACACTCTCAACCGTACAGAAGAAAACAAGCACACACACACACACACACACACACATACACACAAAAAGCAGACACAGACACACCGACACAAACAGGCAGACTCACAAACAGACACACACGGACACACACGCACACAACAGACACACACACACACGGACACACATTCAAGGCTGAGTACAAAGAGTGGCGTTTCGTGCCATCATCGCTAGCAATTGCATGTCATTCTATTGGCTGTAGGCCTACGCAGACGAGGATCTTAGACGTTGACCACTGCACACTGCTGCACTGTGTTAGGTCTATCTCAGCCTCTTTCTTATTGTGTCCGGCCTTGATCATTAGAAATGGCTGTCTGTGTCTTTGCCTGTGTCATTGTCTCTCTGTCTCTCTGTCGCTGCCACTGTTTCTGTCTTTATCTCTGTCTGTGTTTCTCGTTGTCTCTGTTTCTCACTCTGTATGTCTGTCTGTCTGTCTCTCTCTATCTGTCTTCTCTGTCTCTGTCTAACTCTGTCTCTCTCTGTCTCTCTCTTTCTCTGTCTTTCTGACTCTATATCTGTCTGTGTGTGTCTATCTCTTTTTTTGTCTGGCTGTCTCTGTCTCTGTGTGTGTCTATCTCTTTCTCTCTCTCTGTCTTTATCTCTGTCTGTGTGTCTCTCTTTCTCTGTCTGTCTGTCTTCTGTCTGTCTGTCTGTCTGTCTGTCTGTCTGTCTGTCTCTCTCTCTCTCTTTCTCTCTCTCTCTCTGCATCCTTGCATCTGTGGATAGAGAGAGACTGGCTCCTCAGTCCTCAACAGTCGCTTCCCTCTAATGGATTTGTCTTGATGGAGTGACGGTGCATAAGCCACATATAGCCATCTATAGCCATCGTCTCCCTGATGTGGCTTTCGCGTGTGGCGCTGGGAAATCTCGGAGCTTTGCGTCGCGTTAAATCACGATTGACTCGGGAATAGGGACGAGACAATTTCCCACGGGAAATATTGCTTCACGGTCAATTATATGGCGACGCTCTGCACACGGGTTATATAATGAGTGGCTAGGCACATGCACGCAGACGTACAAACGGACGCACGGATAGTATTGCCCATACGGTATACATACACAGACAAAACTGGCACGGATGCAAGCATACATCCTAACTTGCAAGGATACTTGCGTCCATGCAACAGATTTTTTGTGAACATAATGTGGTTAATCTCTAATTGCAACATAGAATGGTGGATAAATCAAAGAACGGATGGTGGATGGATGGATGGATGGATGGGTGGATGGGTGAGTGGATGGATGTATGGGTGGATGGGTGGATGTATGTATGGAAAGATGGATGGATGGGTGGATGTATGTATGGAAATATGAATGGATGGATGGATGAATGAATGAATGAATGAATGAATGAATGAATGAATGAATGAATGAATGAATGAATGAATGAATAAACGAATGGATGCATTAACAAGTGCATGAATGATCGATTGAATGACTGAATGTGTGAGTGAATGAATTAATGAATGAATGAATTGATGAACAAACGGGCGGGAACAAGGCAAGGAGTCGAATGATAGATGGATGAATAAATAAGTGGATGTAACGATCGAGTTAACGAGTTCCATAAAAAGATTCACGCACAAAAATAAATACACAGACAGACAATCAGGCATCCATCCAATCATACAAACAACATGACACTCATTAGCTATTCAATGGTAGAGGCAAGAAATCCCCATTTGCCATCCATCACCCTGTTTTCCTTGCGCTGCAGCCAGTCTCTCGAATCATAATCGTAATCGTAATCCCCAAATTTCTAAAGCGCCACTCGAAAGTTAAGCGTTGGGCTCCAGCTTATTCACGAGCGCTGTGTCTAGTCAGAAGGGTTGTCCAAAACAGTATTCGGGGAGAGGCCGTAGTCCGATTACCAAAGAATCAGTGGTTGCAGAGTAGCTCTGTTAAGGTGGGCGGCGTTTAGGTTGAGAGTTGGAAGGCGGAAGATCAGGTGCGTTGGGGTAAGAGTGCCTAAAAGAGGCGAAACTTTAGTTTCGACTGGACAGAACAAGGAGACATGGAAAGAGGAGGTTGAAGATGATGATGGTGGATGACCATGAAAGATGGAGGAGGAACGAAGACAGAGGGTTAATTATTCAGGAGGCAGATCATCATTCCAGAGGAATGCGATTATTTCACAATTTCCTACCTTTGAACGGCTAAAACAGCCTGAAAATTAGTGCCGTATTACATGCATACATGCATACATACATACTCACATACATACATACATACATACATACATACATACATACATACATACATACATACATACATACATACATACATACATACATACATACATACATACATACATACATACATACATACTCACATACATACATACATACATACATTCATACATACATACATACATACATACATACATACATACATACATACATACATACATACATACATACATACATACATACATACATACATACATACATACATACATACATACATACATACATACATACATACACACACACACACACACACACACACACATACATACATCCGTTCGAGGAAGCTGAACCTATTCATGCCATACGTTCTCCATGCCTCGGCAGCCCTTCTCTCTGTCTTAAGACGAAGATGCACTGTGTGTACGAGCCACCACCATGTATACGACCAACTGATGAATAATTCATGGCTGTGGGTCTGATGACCTGCCGTGCAAAGCCACGCTACAAGCTGCAGCACTCGACCAAAACAATATCATTATGCCGAGGGCAATAATTATCTAAAAATAGCGCAGCGTCCAAATGTAAACAAATTTGCGTTTTATGCAAATGATTCTTCGTTCCACAATCAGCGTCTTGTGGGAACAATTTCGCGGATGGAAATTTTCCGTAAGCGGTCGCGTTTATCATTTTTCTTACCGGCGTAATGGCTGGCGACCAGGTTGTCAGTTTTTACTCACCGGGTGGTTGGCGAAAAATAGGCCGACATGTACGCGAGTGTGTCGTTTTTCACGCCTCTAGAAATAGGAAAGAAATTCTAAGAAAACAGGAGAATGAGTTCAATTTTTTTGCAATTATAACATTGGGTGGAGAGGGTTTGTGGTAATGGTAAAGAGAAGGTAAACACTCTGACGCGAAGAGCGCACGGTTGCAGGTTCGCTTCCCGCTACTCTCCATGCAAAAGGTCCACTCAACCTTCCATTCGGCAGTTAGTAAACTGAGTAGTAGGGCGGGATGGTGCCTTGCATTGTATTGTATTGTATCTGACCATTTATAAAGCGCTTCTCGCAGCAAGAGCCTTTCAGAAGCGCTCCCAGTGATGACACCTTGATGGCTGCCGACAGATAAATGATTCAACTCCGGTAATAGCCTCTAATTGTTCAATCGTTCAATACTGATTTTATGCTTAATCATACTGCACTGTAGTTGTGTCAGTTTGAAAATTAAACGAGGATCATTATTGTAGACCCACATGAGCATTTTTTATGCACCTTTGGTAACATGAACCGTTCGGAGACGCTCCCAGTGCGCAAGGCTTCTTGAGATCAGAATCAGGTTATGAGAAGAGAGACGGAGGAGGAAAATGCAGGGCGAGCAGAAGGAGAAAGCGCATTCCAAAGAGAAGGACCAATAATTGAGGCTAATGACCGAGACCGTGCCATAGCACATCTGGTAGAAGAGTAGCACTTTATAAGAATGCGGAGTGCCAGAAGAATTTATTTCGATTAGATCGAGTTGATAAACACTAGAATGCGATTTTGTTTAACCATTATATGCAATTAAATCATTAAGAACACAGCAGTATAATTATGTGTACATAATATACATAATATTTATACATAATTATATATTTGTGTGTATATATATAGATTTGTCCTTGATGTTCATTTTTTAGTCTGAGCTGTTAACAGATTTCATTATTTCCATCCCAGTTATTTCCATTCTCTTGAAAGCATAATTAGACTATAGGACTACATGCAGTGTGTATAATAATTATTATATCCGGCTTAAAATCAATAGTTGTCGCCGATGAAGAAAACTTAACTCTTGTTGTCCATTGATCCTTAGTTCGATCACATATACATGTAGTATATTAATACTCAACGTGGTTCGATCTTTTGAAATTTAAAGCGCTTCGGGAAATATTTGTGCCATAGGAAATCGTGGAGTTATTTTTATCTCTCATTGCCAGTCCTCAGTGTTTGGTCATAGTCCTCCTGCTTGGGATGGAATTCAGGTTTATGGGAGGAACGGGTAAACGGTCATTTCTCCAAAAATTTAAGAAAAACATACCAACTCCAGTAATTTGAAATCAGATTACTTTCGCTACATTAATATCTGATTACCTTTTTTAGTAATTTGCTACATTTACTGGAGGGGTTGAATATGTCACATGTAGCCTTGTTCTGGGTTGGGGACATTGTACATAATTATATAGTCTACATGTGAACGATAGCTCACTATTTCTTTCTGGGAGTAATGTCGTTCTTGGGGGGGGGACTTCGTCTAGATTAAACGCGGGCCACTCCTCAACACATTGCACTCTCTTCCAACGTTGGTTCATCTCTTTAGAAACATTCTGCCCCTACTCAGGTTACTCCTCTTGGTCTGCTCAGATTCACGTGTTGCGTTGCGTGATTCATGTCTCAGCGTAAAATTAATTAATCAGAGCTCTGTGTGGAAAGCTGCCGTTCGTAGCATAGAAATAGACATTCACTCTTATTGCGTATATATGATTAGAACTTTCCTTTTTAAAACCTGAACGTGAACACTTTAAACAATCAGTAGGCTACGGGCACGCATAACAAAAAATAATATCTAGTCCTGCAGAAATTGTTTGTCGCCTATAGCCTTTTTGAATCACGTTTGTTGTTGCTCTTCTTCCAACAACCAGTACTGTAGTTGTCCTCCCAGCACCTTACAGGGATTACTTTGTTCTTATAAGGGCCCATACCTATAGTGGGATTTTCTTC
The DNA here is from genome assembly GCA_949752735.1 of Lumbricus terrestris. Lineage (NCBI taxonomy): Eukaryota > Metazoa > Annelida > Clitellata > Crassiclitellata > Lumbricidae > Lumbricus > Lumbricus terrestris. The sequence continues at coordinate 7,536,110 of OX457050.1, read as the reverse complement.
CCTTCGGGGGTATACCCATTGTATCCGTGCATTAATGTTATCAATAATCAGTTTCTCTAATCGTATTTGTCCTATTCAACGGTTTAGAAATTATCTTTAAAAATACGATTATTTGGGAGCAATAAATGACTGATATGATTATATTCCGAATATAACCCACAGGTAAATATTCAAGTAGGCCTAAATATTATTTCAGAATTTCTTTGATCGATTCTGTGTTACTCTGTTTATTTTGCGGCCATCTCCACAGGAAACCCTCGAAATGGAAAAAGAAAATTGTTTCTGGCTGTGCTATTATACAATGTCATGCTGCCTTAGCTACTAGAGTATTCGTTCACTCTTATTTCGTAGACCTATAGGCCTATACAGTCAGAATTTCCATACATTATTCAGAGAACTGCACTCACAAATGTTCATTCAAACTTGCTAGTTCTGATCTCAGCTTCAAATAACTGCAGACATAATCATCATCCTTATTTTGACCAATTCCTTTAGCCCGAAACTGGGAATTTCTAGTAACATTTTCGGAAGAAAACATCTTCTACCGTAAGCAATTACAGCGCGGTAGCCTATACATACGCTAATAATAGCGTCACTAATAGACAAAGCTACTACAACAGGTCCACTCCGGCGCTTTTCTTTCGATCATTACATAACATTACCATTAACATTATATCACATCGTGTAGTCTACTTGTATGTATACACCTGACAGTGTTACTTCATCCGGCTCTAAATGGACTGCCTTGTGACGAGGAGGAAGAAAACGAAATTTTTGGGCACTTCAATTCCTTCGCTCCGTGATAATTGGAATTTCGTCCGAGGAAAAATACTCTCGTGCAACACTGGTTGTCTGAAAGCAAATGGAACCAACAAAGAAACTGCTAAGACGGTCGGTCACTCAGCGCTGCTATACACTGGCAAATTGCTCAATTTGTCCAGCGCATATAGGGGAAGCTCCTATTCACGACTGCTTTAACACAGCTTCAGGCTTGTCGCGCTATAGGACTTACGAATGCGATCATTCGCGAGATTTCTGGCTCCGATAAGGCATTCTAGTCTGCCTGCCTTTTCGAAATAAACCAGGCTTTTCGGCCACTGCTGCTGCCTTTCTGGCTGATCTATGTTCTAATGGCGTTCGGCCTGTAATGAAGCGAGCCAATCAAAGCCGCGGACCGCAATCAACGCTGTCCAGAATTGCCCAGTCTCCCCTATAAAACTCGTTACTTTCGACGTCTTATTTGGAAGTTCAGTCGATGTCCGTCCTATACTCGGCTTGCCAGTCCCGTGCCAGGATAAAAGGGGAGGGTGACACTAATCATCTTTCTTATGTACTGGTTGGGTAGCAAAAATGCTGTACCCGCAGACCCCTAAATTACAGCGTCATTGAGTGTAGATACTAACAAAACAGATTTATGTGGAATGCGAACGTATAAAGCATCGTAAGTTGTTGTGTGGTATTTCTTTTAGTGTTTCACGGTCGAAGTTGAAATTGCATTCGGAATGAACTTGCTGTTTGATGGTTAGACGGTGATAAAGACAGCTATTTAGTCTGGAATGACTTGCTATAGTTGGAATCCAGTTTATTGTCCTTGCTGTGCAATGTGCATTGTGTGCAATTATTATGAACAGTTTTAATTGCTGCTAATATATTTTCATTGCGTGTATTCTACTGTTTTGCAGTCTGTATTGTGTCGTATCGCATTGCATTGTATTGTATTGAATTGCATCGTTTTGTATCGTATTTCATCGCATTGTATTGTATTGCATCGTGTCGCATTGTATTGTATGGTTAGTAGCCTATTGTATTGTATTGTGTTTAGTGTAGATGGCCCATTGCCGTGTCATAATTTTTTACCACAGCGGTCACCAGTCTTGTATTATCAAATAACAGGTAGCCGACTATAGTAAAGTTTTAGTTTTCTCTTTAGTTTATGTTCTATTTATTATTATACTAAATCAAGAATTTTGGTTGTTATTATTTATCGTTATAATTATCACTATATCATGAGTTTCAGCTTTAGTTTTGTTCAGCAATAATCTAAAATTTTGTTTTGCCTTGCATTTATTATGTTCCAATTTTTGGCTTTGCTATAATAGTATTTCAATCACTATATCTTGCTTGTTACATGTTTAACGACACTGCCATATCAAAGATTATTAGTGTCGCCTCCTCCTTTATCCAGGCTTGGGACTGGCACTGGCAGAGAACAGTGGCGGAGTTCCAATCAATCACTATCGCTGGCAAATGCTTTTTATATCTTAGTGACTTACCTGCACCACGTGGCGTAAGATTAATTTCACACATCAATCTCTCGTCCAATATTCTCCCAAAATGAGTCATCCGCACCTCGTAGCGTACGTTTAATTGCAGTAATCAATCGTTGCCATCTCACGATCCTTTGAATAAAATGTCATATCGCAATAGTTCCTCTTTGTCCACCTATGACAGAGACATAGAACTAATGATTGGCATTAACTCTTCTACGCTCACCTGTGCTGTCAGCAGTCTTCATGAGAATAGCATAAAAAATTATCATAATATTGGCATTGTATTATGTAAGAAGCGCTGAGATGCGTTACATTGCAAATCAATAAATTATCTGTAATAATTATTATCAATTTATGGTGCATGATTTACAAGGCTTACAGACGTACTTTGTCCTTATAAGGTGAAAAGGACTGACTCCAGTCCTGAGATGTATAGGGACCTTGAGTAAGTCTTTCATTCACAGTTGCTCAGCGCCATCGGTTTATACTTGGAATTTATATAGCGCCGCTTTCATAAATGCGCTATAGTATCTCTGGAACTGAGTATGTTCTTGAAATTTGAAAATTGTAGCGTTGAATATAATTATTATAGGCGTGATTAATACAGCGCTGTATTTTCTATTTTCTACTTTCTACTTCCTATTTCCTATTCTCCATTTCCTAATTCATAATACCTGATATATAATTCATAATTCCTATTTCCTAATTCATAATACCTGATACATAATTGATAATTCCTATTTCATATTTTTTATTTCATATTTCACATAATATCCTGTTTTGTATTTCCTAATAATTCATAATACCTAATACATAATTCAAAATTCCTATATCCTATTTCATATGTCCTATTTCCTTTTTCCTAATCGTTTGGAAAACGGAAATAAGGGACAAAAATAACACCTGAGATCCAAAATGGGAATGATAAGTTAACTTTGGGGAAGGTAAAATTAGAATTAGGATTTATATTCAAGAACACAGATCTGACTAAAACTCAATAATATTGGGAATTTTTTGCATGCGAAAATAATATTATATCACTTGATGTAGAAATATAAAATGTATAGTAGTAGCTAGTAGGCTATATTATATAATGCTTAGCATGCATATATATGTATCACTAAATATAGTAGGCCAATGTGTAGATCAGCGGTTCTCAACCGGGGGTCCGCGGACCCCTGGGGGTCCGCGACCATCTGCCTGGGGGTCCGCGAGCACGTCCTGAAAATTACATATTTCTTAGTTAAAAACATAGAAACAGATAACTTTTTGTCAATTTTCAATATTTCTCCTTTTCAATGGCGAAATGAAGCTAATAATACGCTGATTAATTACAAATTCATTTGTTTTAGATGGGTCAGTTTGTAACCGACTCTAGATTTCGGGATGCTTTTGAGAGAGATTCTTATAGAAAAAAAACACAGCCAGTTATTCATTTGAATAAATAACTCATGAGTTTCAACTTTGGCTTACCTGGTTGGCATTTTTGAATTAACTGAATTCCTCTACGCAAGTGATGCAAACAAATCTAATCACCCTTAATTAGTGATAAAGTGTACAAAAATGCATAATGAAATTTTCATGAAAAAGTCGCACAGTACAAAAGAGATGATCTCTGGTGCAAAGTGGTTGATAACTTTGACACATTTTGATCAATTGCATGAATTCACATAAAAATAAAGAAATGCTCAGATCAATCAACCAAAATTTGTTAATTTAATTTCCGGTCAATCATAGCTGGATCAGTTCAACTTCTAATTTGGTAATTTGAACGTTCATAGTTTTTCGTGAACTTTCAGTCAGTTTCTTGCAAACTTTCATTCGTGGAATTTACTAACCTCAGAATTGAACCAAATCATTGAACTGCCTAGTGACATTAGGCCTATACATTGAAGATGTACGTTGCATCCGTGCATAAGTTAGCTTGATGCATGAGTGTTTCGAGCAGATAACCTGTGCTCGAATATTCATGCCCAAAGCTTACAATAAATAAACTATATTTTTTCTAATAAATTTCAAATAATCTTATCAGTAATATAATTTTGTACTACAGGATTGCAGAGGCATATCTTTGCTATATTACAGCATACATGTAGGCCTACTATTATATAGGATTATAGAGTCGCACAGTCACGATAATGCGCCAAAGGCACCAAATTTCGGTGGCGGGTCCGTGACCGGGACCAAAAATTTAAAAGGGGTCCGTCAGTGTGAAAAGGTTGAGAACCACTGGTGTAGATGACGCTAATACATCGTCGTATATATAATTATACAAAATTATACATTATGTACTTGCATATAAAAATTATGTGCATTATGTAATGCATGTATATGAAAAAATTCTCTTACTCATAACGCCCGTGGTTATCGAAACCATAAATATAAATATATATAATTATATATATGTATGTGATTGTGTGTGGCATGATATTGCGACGCCTGAATAGACGCCTCTCAGGTCGTTATTCCACTTCATTTTTTATTCCCCGGTGGTCGGGCGAATCTACGGCTGAGAGCATCTCCTCTGTTGTTGTCCGCGAGCGATGCTGCCTTTGTGTGCTGCGCTGGTAACCTGTCAGATTTTTACCAACAGGTCGACAGTGTTTTTCTTTTGTCGTCGCCCGGCATGCAGCTTCGTGATGTCGGTTGTCGACCCACACACACACACACAGCTCTGGACTACTAACAGTCACTGCTCTGACTTGTTGAAGCGCGAGAGGCTGATGTGTTTGTGGATGGGCTGGTGTGTGTTTTTTTAGATTGGATGTTGAGTGTTTTTGGAGTTGTTGGGGTGTACCATGCTTGTCTATTATTTCTTTTGTATGTCTTTCTCTCTCTCTCTCTCTCTCTCTCTCTCTCTCTCTCTCTCTCTCTCTCTCTGTGTGTGTGTGTGTGTGTGCGTGTGTTCATGTCCCTGTGTCTGTTTGGCATCATGTGTGTCTCAGTCCCACCCCTTGGCTCTCAGTCTCTGTCTGTCTGTCTGTCTGTATGTCTGTCTGTATGTCTCTCTCTCTCCCCTTCAATATCTCTTTCATTCAATATCTCTTTCTTTCATCCCTTCTTTTTTCCTTCCTTCCTTCCTTTCTTCATTCCTCTCTTGCTTTCTTTCTTTTCCTTCCTTTCTTCCTTCCTACCTCCCTTCCCCTCTTTTTCTCCCTCCCTCCCTCCTTTCCTATTTCCACCCCTCACTGTCTCTCTTTCTTTCTTTGCCTTCTTTCCTCACTCCTTCCTGCGTTTATTCCCTTCTCCATCTCATCCATTTTCAATCTTCAATCCTTCCTTCTTCATTCTTCTATCCTATCCCTCCATCCTTCCTACCCTCATTCCGTTCCTGTCGCTCACGCTAAGCCAAGTCACGACCTGTCATCAGTCACCCACGTCTGCCTATCTTTATGCCTCTCCGTATGTCTATCTCCATCTTTGCCTTCCTTCCTTCCTTCCTTCCTTCCTTCCTTCCTTCTAACCTTCCTTCCTTCTTTCTTTCCGTCCTTCTTTCCTTCCTACCTTCCTTCCTTTCTTCCTTCCAACCTTCTTTCCTTCCTTCCTTCCTTCCTTCCTTCCTTCCTTCCTTCCTTCCTTCCTTCTTTCCTTCCTTCCTTCCTTCTTTCCTTCCTTCCTTCCTTCCTTCATTCCTTCCTTCCTTCCTTCCTTCCTTCCTTCATTCCTTCCTTCCTTCCTTCCTTCTTTCCTTCCTTCCTTCTTTCCTTCATTCCTTCCTCTCTCCCTCCCTCCCTCCCTCTCTCCCTCCCTCCCTCCCTCTCTTTCTGTCCCTTCACACAAGTGCAGCCAAAAGGTATACCCTCTCTCTGCCTCTCTGTCTGTCCATCTGTCTCTCTGTCTCTCTTTCCGCCTGACTGCGTGTCTGTCTGCCTTTCTGTCTGTCTGTCTGTCTGTCTTTTTACATCTCCGTCTGTCTGTCTATCTGTCTGTCTGTCTGTCTATCTATCTGTTTACATCCCCGTCTGTCTATATGTCTGTCTTTCTGTCTTTCTGCCTTTCTCTCCGTCTGTCTGCCTGTCTGTCTGTCTGCATTTCTGTCTGTCTGTCAGTCTATATGTCTGTCTCCCCTCTCACGCTCTCGTCGCCATCCGTCTGCGCCATGGACGAATCGACTTGGACAAGTTTATGCATAGTAATGGACATAAGAACATCGCTCACTCGCGACCGTCTTCATGAGTCGGACGTAGGCCGTCAATACTCATTTCTCTACACAGGCAACAACACGCACACACACAAACACAAGTACACACACATACGCATACACACATACAAACACACACACGCACAAACACAAATACATATACACACATACGCATACACACATACATACACACACATATACACACATACACACAAACATACATACACACGCACAAACACAAATAGACACACATACACGCACAAGCAAACAAACAGCAGCACACACCCATTTCAGCAATCAGATAGAAGATATTCGTCGGATTAGCAAGACCAGTTCAACCCGTTCGACATTATTTATGTTGGTCTATGTAATTTATGTATGTATGTATGCAAATACGTCTGTGTGTGGGCCCATGTCCTTGTACTATCCAATGGTATCCATATGTGCCTGTATGAGTGTGTGAATATGTGTGTGTCGATATATGGTTTGTATACGTGTATGACGGCATGGATGACGGCATGTATGTATATGTTTGAGAACCCAATTCGGCATGAATATATATTGGTGCATGTTTTTATGTATACGGAATCATTCGGCCTCTAAGCCTAAGCTGCTTTAAAATAATGGTGATATTTGTAGGGGACATGCCTGCTCGTGGATTTGTCCTCTAACTTTAAGCCAATAATATGGTCATATAATTATGGTAGCGAAATACATTGGAATATATTATATTCCGGGGATCATAATTATTCGCTACCGTCTGGCATTTAAGACTTTGAGGTCACAGGTCGTTTGCACGTCGACGTCATAGCGTACGCACCGACTAGCTGCACTGAGTCACACCACTAGCTAGTCGCCAATAAATGACTCTGTTTTACAGGGCTGGTTGTTACTTGTGAACATTTCCTGGTCATCCATTTAAAATATCAGCCATAGCTGTTGCCCCACTTAAAATTCCATTTCTAACGCTAAAGATTATGTTCTGAATTTCCAACGGCAATTTTTTATTTTGCAAACTTAATTATTCGTCAATCTGCTGGTTTCATAGATGTAATAATTGAATGCTTTAATTTGTAAACAAGATGTTAAATTTTCCGAAACTCCGATTATCGTCCAAATTTTTTGACTAGGCGGTCAAAGAAGAAGCAACCGGTCCTGTGTATGCAGAGTCCGTGGGCGACAACTAAGAGTTTACGACTTTCGGTATACCCTATGGGCGATTAGCAAGTCGGACGCTAAATTGGTAATGACGCTGTATTTGCCATTGCAGTCAGTGGCGGCGCCAGGATATCAATTTGGGGGGTGAATAAATTTTCCTTTTTCATCCGCCAAAACTTCTCAAGACCTTCTTTTTTAGTCATCCGGCCGAATTCTCAATCTCATGGAATTTCATCCGCCACAATTTCTGACGACCTTTTGTTTAGTCATTCGGTCGGAAATCGTGGAAATATTTCAGTTGTACATGTCACAAAAAACCGGATGGCCTTTTTTAGCGGGGCTTAGCCCCGGGTTGCCTTTCATAGGGGGGCCCTAGCCCTCCTAGCGCCGCCACTGATTGCGATATCTAATTGGCTATAGTTATTGCGCATGCGCAAGAGGTATTAATAGACCGCCTATAGAGAAATAAACAAAGATTGGATGGCGGTTGCTCGTGTTGTTTCGAGATTTATTGCAATAACTTCGCGGTGAATTATTAAGAGACAAGTAGCCACAGCATATTTGTCAGATGACCCGTTGCGTGCAATATTCATGCCTCTCGTCAGGGTTTAAAGTGGGTGGAAACGCGTGGGAACGGCGTTCTCCCCGCTCTTGAATTTCTTGGTTACGTTCCCACTGCTCACCATGCATACTGCATAGACTCCGGAAACATGGGCGTTCCCAATAAAATTTCATCAGCGTTCCCACTGCTGACAGTTTGCGTTGCCACTGCTCGCCCAAACCACTTTAACCACTGCGTCTCGTCACAGTTAGTGTAATTAATTAACAAGTAAATCATTCAAACAGGAGCGGCGTGAACCATGGTGAACAATCTTTGACGTCTCAAACTTAGTCGAAATGGACGAATCGCGACAGCCACCATTATGGGCGCCCGCACATAGGGTAAAAAAGGGGGCACTTGCCCTCCTGGAAAATTGAAGCCTATTTTTCTCACTACTGCTTTTGGGGTTTATAACAAATTTCTTCGCATTAGAGAATTAAAAAACATACCTTCAACTAATACTTTTCGATTTTTAGACAAATTTACTTGCAAAGAGAAACAATTCATATTAAAAAATTTTTAAAGTGAAACTGACAAATTTACATCAAGAAACCTCAATGAAAAATACCCATGCATGTTCTTAACTCCCTGCTTTACATTTTTTACCGCTTGCTACAAATTTTTTTAATATTGACCATCGTGTTTTGCCCCTCCTGCAAAAATTTCTGCGGGCACCCATGGCCACCATATTGTTTATCCTCGCTAAGTTGCGACTAACCAACTTACGCCACCATCATAATCGTCCGACTAGTGCAAGTCATCGCTCACCTATGACGTCGCTATGCACACATTGCACAGCTAGTACTTTAGCCGAATCAAGAATCTATAGAACTCTCTTCCATAAACCTACTCAGACTTATCTGATAGTCGCAAAATATCCCGATTTAGTCGACGACTAAGACTTACGACGTCGCCATGCATACGGCCCCATCAGCAGCTCATATAATGTAGCGGGTTTTTATATCCATCTGTGCCCTCTGCTCCACCGCAATGATGAGTACATCGACAGCACACTGCCGTCGAGAAGATGACACAGATAACCGCACTCATAATGGCCAAGGCTGAGAAAAGGAAGTCACAGTGCACATGCATGTCTATTTTGTTCCTTCCCTATTTCATTCGACATAGACTGTGTGTGTGCGTGTGTGTGTGTGTATATATATATGTGTGTATGTGTGTGTGTAGGTGTGGGTGTGCGTATGTGTGTGTGTGGGTGTGTGTGGGGTGCGTATGTGTGTGGGTGTGGGTGTGGGTGTAGGTGTGCGTGTGTGTGTGCGTATGTGTGTGTGTGGGTGTGTGAGGTGTGTGGGTGTGTGTGCGTGTTGGTGCAGGTGTGTCAGTGTCACTGCCCGGGTTTTGAACCACCCCAGAGTGCCCAGACAGTCGCGTGCAAGACCATCAGCATTGTCTGCCAGCCAGCATACGTCATTCTTCCATTCTCGTCGTCGTGTGGTCGACTACCCGGCAAAGGGCAGAGAGGGTCTTCTGCCGACCGCCGGGTCTTTTCTACAAGACCGCTGGTCATGCGCATGACTGCACGCTATTTATATTGCACGGCATTGCTGCGCTGCACAATCTGTGGCAGACATACATGTATAGTAGATGGTAGTTATAATTATATATAACTACTAAGTAGTCTATATATATATAAACCGTGCTTTCTCGGTGGTAGGACCCTCAACCTGGAATGGTCTTCCTCTGACCCTCCGCTCTCTTTATAAAAATCCTTCTCAGGCTTTCCTCTCTCATCTTAAGACAGTTTTTATTTGACCGCGCTGAGGTTGGGAGCGCCTCTGAGAAGCTCCTTTGAAGAGGCGCTATATAAATGCATCTAATGAACGAATGAATATATATATATATATATATATATATTGTGGATTATTGTGGATTGTTTGAATTAATTTAATGCCTTTGGTTTCAAACACGCTGGATTGAAATAAACAATGCGTGAATGTAGAATGTGCGTTGGTATGAATGTTGGTATATGCGTGGATGTATGTAGGTCTATGTGTGTATCTATTTTATATACACAAGCATGTTCTTTCATGTTGATTTCTGCAAGATACGAAAACGAAATTTTCTGGAGAGCTTCAAACCAGGGAAGGCAAGGCACATACGAAAATCATGAATGAAACGCGCCTGAAAATAAACAGAAAATGGAGAATGTCACTGCCTAGACAACTAGTCTTGTTCAATTCTGATACAGGACTAAATATATCTTTTAAACTTTTGCTTATGCCAAAATGCGGTTTGCAATTTGTCAATCAATAATAAATATTCTATTCTATTCCATTCTATTATAATTCTAGATATGACGCACGAAATATCACCAATCGCCTATAGCCAATTGTCCGGTCAAAACAATAAAAAAATGTAGGTCATGTCCGCATTGTCGGAACTACTTTTCAACCAATATTTTTACACAAACACATGATATCACTCCGCCCCCCGTCCACATCACAACCTCCGTAATTCCCCACTCGCTAATCACGCGGGTCTCTACCTGCCGCTGTATTTGCTTCTGTTCTTTGACGTCTCACCTGACACGCTTCCTATTTCCGGTCTATCACCTTGGTGTCCGCATTCCGGTCTTGTGAGGATGCTGACATGGTTGCTGCTGCAGATGATATGATGCGAATGATGAAGATGATGATGCGGGCTCTGTTCGGCCTCCGCCTGTGTCTGCTTGGATGCGAAGCCGAGAATGACAAATTGCGTAGCGACATCTTTATCCCATCCTTATATTATATTAATGGAATTTTAGATTACATCAGCGAACTTGTAAGGTGTCTGAAAAGCGTTAAATAAATTACGTTACTGCATGCATGCATAGTTTCATTCATTCATACAGACATACATTATATACTTACATGAGTGATGCACATATACAAGAATAGTTAAACACATACATATATACATACATATATACATGCATTCATGCATGCATGCATACATACATACATACATACATACATACATACAAACATACATGCATACATACATACATACATACATACATACATACATACATACATACATACATACAAACAAACATACATACATACATACATATATACAAACATACGTGCATACTTACATAGCATACATACATACACTTATGTATACATGCATGCATAAATGCTTGGATACATGCACAGTTGCACACATACATACGTATTAAAACATAGGCCTACATATAAAGTTATTGACAATGACAATGACAAACCATAAATATATGATTGTGTGTGTGTGTGTGTGCGCGCACTGTGCAAGCATATACATGTACACATGCGTGGAAAATAAAACGGTAATTTTGAAATTAAGGTAAAAGTTGATGAAAAGTAGAATGCGTCGACGAAATAAACTTTCTTCATTTACATGCATTGTTCGATTTAGGCTTTTGCATACAGAACGTAGTGTCCACTTCTAAAGCGCCGCTCGAAAGCCAAACGCGGGGCACCAGCATATTCACAAGTGTTGCACATGGGCGGAGTTTATCAGAGGCTAAGGAGGGGAGCACCCAGTTTCATTTGTTTACCGTGTAAATGGTTTCTTTTTCCGGACTTAACCCCCCCAAGAAGGCTTTAGCCCCTCCAAGAACGGAAACCAAACTCCGCCCATGGCGCTGCGTTCGTTACATGTAATTCAGATTCGTTTTGCCATAAGGGTGGCCCGAAGAAGGGTTAGAATAAATTATTGTGCAACTGATAGTTTCTTTCAAAAATGTTTCCTCGCCAACGTTGCTATATTCGACAACGTTAGAGTTGAAGGCCACAGTAATGACCATAATAGTGTCTGAGAACATTCGTCATGTGACCGGCCACACTATTGATTTCAGAAATGACTTATGTTACTAACGACATTAACGGCAGAAATAAAGTAGGCTGTTGCATATTAAGACTGCTGGTTGTCGGCTTCGTGTTATAGGACCCTTATATATAAGATCGAGGCGTCGTTTCCTGCATTTGCGATGTCGTAAATAGTAAATTCTTACTGTAATATCGCAGCAAAAAATGTGGTATTAGCTATCAAGCATGAACGAACATCGTATTGTCACGTGGGACTATACATTGCACACTGGCGAACCGCGTTCCCATAACTGCCGCCATTTTGAGTGACATATGCGATCAGGGTTAGTGCCTCCTGACCTAGCCGGGAAAGGCGGAGTGTGTGCGCGCGCGTGTGTGTGTGTGCTTATGCATGTGTGCTCTTGTATCCACTACCTTACGCTGCCTTTCATGAGTTCAAAACCTACCTTCCGGGGTCGCAATGTCTTGTGGGTACATTTTTCAAGACCCCACATGGAATTCATCGGCAATCCTCTGATTTGTGCATATCCAGTGTCCAATTAAGGTTTCCTTCTGGGGTCATGTCCCCATAAAGTGTGTGTATAGTGGGTGAACTGTGTGCACACACAATCCACACACTCTGCCCTGATGAACATTTTCGTGAAATCCGGCCATCTGGTGGGAAATATGCACTAATATATTCATTATGTAGCCTTCCATTAATGCCTTGTAAGTTGGCTATCTGTTAGTGTATTGTACCCTTACAAATTCCATGTGGGTACAATTTGACATTTCACTGCAAACGGGTTTTGTAAAACTACGCCGAAAAAAGTGCCACACACTGTCCCCGCAGGGTTTGCCTGTGGGAGCTTAAGTGTGCAGTTATCCTGTTTACGCTTTCATAGATGATGCCAGATGAATGAGTCATTACAGAAAGGGTTGGCTATGACCCTAGCAGAGGTCAAATCGGCCAGTCGGCGCACAAAGGGCACTGGACAAAGAGCGACACCAGTCTAAGTCTAGGTGTGTTATGATTGTGGAATCAATCATGTAAACGTTTGTCAAAACCTTACCTTTTAGCGTAGCTTACATGCCAACATCAGACCACAGAAACTAGTAGAGCGGCCTGGTGAAAAATTGTTCACTTTGTGATAGAAGCATGAAATTTGGCACATACTATGTCATAAGAATAAAATTTGGCTATACCGCCATCGCAGATTTGACCCCTGGCCCAAATGGCAGCCATTTATCAAAATGGCCGACCAGTTTACATATTTTAAATCATCTCAGCTTCCAGTACACTTAGAATCTTCATCTTGGTGTCTAAAAATACATAGTTAGAGGCAAGGAATACAACAGGGCCATTCAAAATGTTCCCCATGTATTCAATGGCGGCCATTTTCCAAAATGGCGACAGAAATATGGATTTTTCAATTTTTCAGCTTCCAGTACACTCAGAATCGTCATCTTGGTGTCTAAACATACATAGTTAGAGGCAAGGAATACAACAGGGCCATTCAAAATGTTCCCCATGGTTTCAATGGCGGCCAATTTCCAAAATGGCCACAAAAATGCGGATTTTTTAATTTCTCAGCTTCCAGTACACTTAGAATCGTCATCTTGGTGTCTAATCATACAAAGTTAGAGGCAAGAAATACAACAGGGCCATTCAAAATGTTCCGCATGGCTTCAATGGCGGCAAATTTCCAAAATGGCGACAAATATGCAGATTTTTCAATTTCTCAGCTTCCAGTACACTTAGAATCGTCATCTTGGTGTCTAAGCATACATAATTAGGGGCGAGGGTTACAACAGGGCCATTGAAAATGTTCCCCATGGCTTCAATGGCGTCCATTTTCTAAAATGGCGAAGAAAATACGGATTTTTCAATTTCTCAGCTTCCAGTACACTTAGAATCGTCATCTTGGTGTCTAAAGATACATAGTTAGGGGCGGGGGTTACAACAGAACCATTGAAAATGTTCCCCATGGCTTCAATGGCGTCCATTTTCTAAAATGGCGAAGAAAATACGGATTTTTCAATTTCTCAGCTTCCAGTACACTTAGAATCGTCATCTTGGTGTCTAAAGAAACATAGTTGGAGGCAAGGAATACAACAGAACCATTGAAAATGTTCCCCATGGCTTCAATGGCGGCCAATTTTCAAAATGGCGACAGAAATGCGGATTTTTCAATTTCTCAGCTTCCAGTACACTTAGAATCGTCCTCTTGGTGTCTAAACATACATAGTTAGAGGCAAGGAATACAATAGGGCCATTCAAAATGTTCCCTGTGGATTCAATGGCGGCCAATTTTTAAAATGGCGACAAAAATGCGGATTTTTCAATTTCTCAGCTTCCAGTACACTTAGAATCGTCATCTTGGTGTCTAAGCATACATAGTTAGAGGCAAGGAATACAATAGGGCCATTCAAAATGTTCCCTGTGGATTCAATGGCGGCCAATTTTCAAAATGGCGACAAAAATGCGGATTTTTCAATTTCTCAGCTTCCAGTACACTTAGAATCGCCATCTTGGTGTCTACAGATACATAGTTAAGGGCGAGGATTCCAACAGAACTATTGAAAATGTTCCCCATGTATTCAATGGCGGCCATTTTCCAAAATGGCGACCGAAATACGGGTTTTTCAAATTTTCAGCTTCCAGTACACTTAGAATCGTCATCTTTGAGTCTAAACATACATAGTTAGAGGCAAGGAATACAACAGGGCCATTCAAAATGTTCCCCATGGCTTCAATGGCGGCCAATTTCCGAAATGGCGACAAAAATGCGGATTTTCCAATTTCTCAGCTTCCAGTACACTTAGAATCGTCATCTTGGTGTCTAAGCATACATAGTTGGAAGTAAGGAATACAACAGGGCCATTCAAAATGTTCCGCATGGCTTCAATGGCGGCAAATTTCCAAAATGGCGACAAATATGCGGATTTGTCAATTTCTCAGCTTCCAGTACACTTAGAATCGTCATCTTGGTGTCTAAGCATACATAGTTAGGGGCGGGGGTTACAACAGAACCATTGAAAATGTTCCCCATGGCTTCAATGGCGTCCATTTTTCAAAATGGCGACCAAAATTCGGATTTTTCAATTTTTCAGCTTCCAGTACACTTGGAATCGTCATCTTTGTGTCTAAACATACATAGTTAGAGGCAAGGTATACAACAAGGCCATTCAAAATGTTCCCCATGGCTTCAATGGCGGCCAATTTCCAAAATGGCGACAAAAATGCGGATTTTTCAATTTCTCAGCTTCCAGTACACTTAGAATCGTCATCTTTGAGTCTAAACATACATAGTTAGAGGCAAGGAATACAACAGGGCCATTCAAAATGTTCCCCATGGCTTCAATGGCGGCCAATTTCCAAAATGGCGACAAAAATGCGGATTTTTCAATTTCTCAGCTTCCAGTACACTTAGAATCGTCCTCTTGGTGTCTAAACATACAACGTTAGAGGCAAGGAATACAACAGGGCCATTCAAAATGTTCCCTATGGATTCAATGGCGGCCAATTTTCAAAATGGCGACAAAAATGCGGATTTTTCAATTTCTCAGCTTCCAGTACACTTAGAATCGTCATCTTGGTGTCTAAGCATACATAGTTAGGGGCGGGGGTTACAACAGAACCATTGTAAATGTTCCCCATGGCTTCAATGGCGTCCATTTTCCAAAATGGCGAAGAAAATACGGATTTTTCAATTTCTCAGCTTCCAGTACACTTAGAATCGCCATCTTGGTGTCTAAGCATACATAGTTAGGGGCGGGGATTCCAACAGAACTATTGAAAATGTTCCCCATGGCTTCAATGGCGTCCATTTTTCAAAATGGCGACCACAATTCGGATTTTTCAATTTTTCACCTTCCAGTACACTTAGAATCGTCATCTTTGTATCTAAACATACATAGTTAGAGGCAAGGTATACAACAAGGCCATTCAAAATGTTACCCATGGCTTCAATGGCGGCCAATTTTCAAAATGGCGACAAATATGCGGATTTTTCAATTTCTCAGCTTCCAGTACACTTAGAATCGTCATCTTGGTGTCTAAACATACATAGTTAGAGGCAAGGAATACAACAGGGCCATTCAAAATGTTCCCCATGGCTTCAATGGCGGCAAATTTCCAAAATGGCGACAAATATGCGGATTTGTCAATTTCTCAGCTTCCAGTACACTTAGAATCGTCATCTTGGTGTCTAAGCATACATAGTTAGGGGCGGGGGTTACAACAGAACCATTGAAAATGTTCCCCATGGCTTCAATGGCGTCCATTTTTCAAAATGGCGACCAAAATTCGGATTTTTCAATTTTTCAGCTTCCAGTACACTTGGAATCGTCATCTTTGTGTCTAAACATACATAGTTAGAGGCAAGGTATACAACAAGGCCATTCAAAATGTTCCCCATGGCTTCAATGGCGGCCAATTTCCAAAATGGCGACAAAAATGCGGATTTTTCAATTTCTCAGCTTCCAGTACACTTAGAATCGTCATCTTTGAGTCTAAACATACATAGTTAGAGGCAAGGAATACAACAGGGCCATTCAAAATGTTCCCCATGGCTTCAATGGCGGCCAATTTCCAAAATGGCGACAAAAATGCGGATTTTTCAATTTCTCAGCTTCCAGTACACTTAGAATCGTCCTCTTGGTGTCTAAACATACAACGTTAGAGGCAAGGAATACAACAGGGCCATTCAAAATGTTCCCTATGGATTCAATGGCGGCCAATTTTCAAAATGGCGACAAAAATGCGGATTTTTCAATTTCTCAGCTTCCAGTACACTTAGAATCGTCATCTTGGTGTCTAAGCATACATAGTTAGGGGCGGGGGTTACAACAGAACCATTGTAAATGTTCCCCATGGCTTCAATGGCGTCCATTTTCCAAAATGGCGAAGAAAATACGGATTTTTCAATTTCTCAGCTTCCAGTACACTTAGAATCGCCATCTTGGTGTCTAAGCATACATAGTT
This sequence comes from Lumbricus terrestris, assembly GCA_949752735.1. Lineage (NCBI taxonomy): Eukaryota > Metazoa > Annelida > Clitellata > Crassiclitellata > Lumbricidae > Lumbricus > Lumbricus terrestris. Next base: position 7,519,165 of record OX457050.1, on the reverse strand, counting down.
AGGGGCGGGGATTCCAACAGAACTATTGAAAATGTTCCCCATGGCTTCAATGGCGTCCATTTTTCAAAATGGCGACCACAATTCGGATTTTTCAATTTTTCACCTTCCAGTACACTTAGAATCGTCATCTTTGTATCTAAACATACATAGTTAGAGGCAAGGTATACAACAAGGCCATTCAAAATGTTACCCATGGCTTCAATGGCGGCCAATTTTCAAAATGGCGACAAATATGCGGATTTTTCAATTTCTCAGCTTCCAGTACACTTAGAATCGTCATCTTGGTGTCTAAACATACATAGTTAGAGGCAAGGTATACAACAGGGCCATTCAAAATGTTCCCCATGGCTTCAATGGCGGCCAATTTTCAAAATGGCGACAAATATGCGGATTTTTCAATTTCTCAGCTTCCAGTACACTTAGAATCGTCATCTTGGTGTCTAAGCATACATAGTTAGGGGCGGGGGTTACAACAGAACCATTGAAAATGTTCCCCATGGCTTCAATGGCGTCCATTTTTCAAAATGGCGACCAAAATTCGGATTTTTCAATTTTTCAGCTTCCAGTACACTTGGAATCGTCATCTTTGTGTCTAAACATACATAGTTAGAGGCAAGGTATACAACAAGGCCATTCAAAATGTTCCCCATGGCTTCAATGGCGGCCAATTTCCAAAATGGCGACAAAAATGCGGATTTTTCAATTTCTCAGCTTCCAGTACACTTAGAATCGTCATCTTTGAGTCTAAACATACATAGTTAGAGGCAAGGAATACAACAGGGCCATTCAAAATGTTCCCCATGGCTTCAATGGCGGCCAATTTCCAAAATGGCGACAAAAATGCGGATTTTTCAATTTCTCAGCTTCCAGTACACTTAGAATCGTCCTCTTGGTGTCTAAACATACAACGTTAGAGGCAAGGAATACAACAGGGCCATTCAAAATGTTCCCTATGGATTCAATGGCGGCCAATTTTCAAAATGGCGACAAAAATGCGGATTTTTCAATTTCTCAGCTTCCAGTACACTTAGAATCGTCATCCTGGTGTCTAAACATACATAGTTAGGGGCGGGGGTTACAACAGAACCATTGTAAATGTTCCCCATGGCTTCAATGGCGTCCATTTTCCAAAATGGCGAAGAAAATACGGATTTTTCAATTTCTCAGCTTCCAGTACACTTAGAATCGCCATCTTGGTGTCTAAGCATACATAGTTAGGGGCGGGGATTCCAACAGAACTATTGAAAATGTTCCCCATGGCTTCAATGGCGTCCATTTTTCAAAATGGCGACCACAATTCGGATTTTTCAATTTTTCACCTTCCAGTACACTTAGAATCGTCATCTTTGTATCTAAACATACATAGTTAGAGGCAAGGTATACAACAAGGCCATTCAAAATGTTCCCCATGGCTTCAATGGCGGCCAATTTTCAAAATGGCGACAAATATGCGGATTTTTCAATTTCTCAGCTTCCAGTACAGTTAGAATCGTCATCTTGGTGTCTAAACATACATAGTTAGAGGCAAGGTATACAACAGGGCCATTCAAAATGTTCCCCATGGCTTCAATGGCGGCCAATTTTCAAAATGGCGACAAATATGCGGATTTTTCAATTTCTCAGCTTCCAGTACACTTAGAATCGTCATCTTGGTGTCTAAGCATACATAGTTAGGGGCGGGGGTTACAACAGAACCATTGAAAATGTTCCCCATGGCTTCAATGGCGTCCATTTTTCAAAATGGCGACCAAAATTCGGATTTTTCAATTTTTCAGCTTCCAGTACACTTGGAATCGTCATCTTTGTGTCTAAACATACATAGTTAGAGGCAAGGTATACAACAGGGCCATTCAAAATGTTCCCCATGGCTTCAATGGCGGCCAATTTCCAAAATGGCGACAAATATGCGGAATTTTCAATTTCTCAGTTTCCAGTACACTTAGAATCGGCATCTTGGGTCTAAACATACATAGTTAAGGGCGAGTATTCCAGCAGAAGTATTGAAAATGTTCCTCATGGCTTCAATGGCGGCCATTATCCAAAATGGCGACAAAATTGCGGATTTTTCAATTTTTCAGCCTCTAGTACACCTAGAATCGTCATCTTGGTGTCTAAGCATACATAGTTAAGGGCAAGGATTACAACAAAGCCATTGAAAATGTTCCCTTTGGCTACAATGGCATTTTGGGTAGGACATTAGCCCCCGGACAAAAGCCCCCTCCCTATGTGCAAATCGTAGAGTAGGCCTAGTGCCGTAACTGGTGACTTGTCACTGGCATTCACATGCAAACCAAAGTTCTTAGTGTCATTTAGGTCCTAATTGTGGCAGTAGGCCTATAGACTTAGATTTGAAATGAACCAATGGGTATCGTATAGGCCCTATACAGTCTATTTGTTTAGTGTCAAACAACGGTTTGTTAACGTCAGTTATAGGCTACGTCTCAGCTTCGTAGACTTATTAGCGTCGTTTCAATTCAAAATTTGATTCAATACATTACAGAAATAAACGAATGGGAATCGTATACAGTAAGTAGGCCTAGCTATTAGTGTCAGTTTGGCTAATACGAAGGTTTGTTAACGTCAGTTAGGCATTAAACTTTTATCTAGATTTCACAAACTTTGGACTTATCATTTTTTACATTTATGAGAGACTTTACACAATGAGTTGTTCGCGTCATTCCACAATTAGTGCCTACAAATGTTTTATAATAATATTTATGCATATTAAACCTTCAATTAACTTAGCATATTCTTACAATGTTAAATTGATGTGCCATGAATTCGCTTAACTTAGGCCTATTGTTACATTTTGTGCATCATTTTTAGGTAAAGATACCATAGACTGGGGGGGCTAATGTCCTACCTCGGGGGCTTTTGTCCGGGGGGCTAATGTCCGGAGGGGCTTTTGTCCGGGGAAGTTGGATAAAACGAATTTTTGCCTAAATGGAAGCAAAGGGGGGGGAATTGTCCGGGGGTTAATGTCCTAGGCTAAATCAGGGGGGAATTGTCCGGTGGGGTTATTGTCCGGGGAGGGGGTTTGTCCGGGGGTTTTGTCCGGGGGGAAATGTCCGCGCCCCTTGTTTAGACCTGTCTGGTAGCTATGTTTAGCTCCTTCGTGAGGTCATGTAAGGTTCAATATAAATCATCATATACATCAGCGTTTCTCAACCTTTTTTTAGTGGCAACCCCTTGGTAACATTTCGAAAGTTGTGACAACACGCAACATCAAAATTCCTTGAGTTACCCCCTTTGTAGGCCTACTGCAGTTTAAAAAAACAGTAAAAACTTGCCGGTTGTTATGCATTTTCACCCTCATTATTCCAAAACTGCTTTTGGCAATAACATTAATTAGCCTAAGTTTGAGCAAATAATACCTACAGAAATAGACTATGCGCAGCAAAAAGGGGAATTGTCCGGGAGGTTAATGTCCTAGGCTAAATCAGGAAGGAATTGTCCGGGGGGTTATTGTCCGAGGGTTTTGTCCGGGGGGTTGTCCAGAGGGAAATGTCCTACACTCCGCTCATCAAGAGGACAATTGAAAATGTAGGGCAGGCTACACAAACTTATCTAATTAGTATTATCTATTCAGTGCTATGGAACGCATCGTCAAGATGTAGGCATTTAGGCCTATTGTCTTTTCTCAGACAGACAACAGACAGACAGACAAACAGACAGACAGACAGATATTTATCTATATATACAGGGTAGCAGAAGGTTGTGCGGCATATCGAGCGGTGAGGCTCTTTGGGGCCAGATTATTTATTAACAGGTTCAAGAAAATGTATTCACGTAAAGGTTTTAATTTGCTCGTCACATGTTTAACGACACTGCCATGTCAGAGATGATCAAGGTCGCCCTCGTCCTTTATAAAGACTTGGGACTGGCATTGGCAGAGAGCAACCAGTGGCGGATTTGGGTTTTAAATTAATATTGCTTTGCTCCTTATACAGTTATTCTGACATTATATATGCTAACCCCATACAAGTTCTGTGTGTGCAAGCTATGTCAACTGCCCCACCCCAGCGTTTCAGACAACGGGGCCATTGTATTGAGGCCTTCCAGCTGTGAGGGCACTGACCACCGTTGCAGATGTAGGAGATGGGCATAAACTATCAGCCTCCTCAAGTTACACCCCTACCTCTTAGGTCTATATCAAAAGGCTGCAACCTGCTCAAGAAGCCACACTGTTTCTCTCAGCGGTCAGTCAGTGCAGTTATCGCTTGACCTGATTATCCCCCTCCCCCCCCCCGTCGTATCCCAAAATTCGTATCTGGCAGCAGTTTAGCGGTCTGTCTCTATCTACATGTATGTCTATCTCTGTCGCTGTTTCTGTCACTGTCTCTTTGTCTCTCTGTCTGTTTGTCTGTCTGTCTATCTGTCTATCTGTCTGTCTGTCTGTCTGTCTGTCTGTCTATCTGTCTGTCTGTCGTGTGCCATCAACAGCACAGCTATGAACGACGGGTGAATATGAATTTGTCTGTCTGTCTATCTGTCTATCTATTGAGGGTTCGCTATACCCGGCTGCGGGCGAATACTGACCCTGGCCCTAAGCACAGTGGGCAGCTCAGTGGTCTCAGGGTCATGCCTAGGCCGAGGACCCATGTGTAAGCGCTTATACCGGGTCCTTGCCTAGGCCGTACAAACGACACAGGCATATTGACACCTTGCAGAATAATTATTCATAGTGAGGCAGAGTGATTAAAGTGAAGACAGAGGGAGACAGGCAGACACGCAGACAGACACGCAGAGACAAATAGATCAGCTTCAGTCTCTTTGTCTCAAAAGGGAACGGAGAAGGGACTGCAGAGTCCCGCTGGAAAGAGATGATCAGGTCAAATATTAAACGCTAACTGGTTTAGCTCCGACAACAAGAAGTACATTAAAGGCCTACTCAATTCTTCGACCTCTGGATTTACTCAAAAGTTCAGAATTTTTCATGCTCATCAATGCTTCCATCCATCTAACAGCACAAGTCTATTATCTTCGATTTCAATTTGATTACTTTATGCTTGTTTGCGAAACATATAGTAATATAATGCCTATGTGTCCTTCCGTCGTCCGTCCATCCATCCATCCATCCATCCATCCATTCATCCATCGATCCATCCGTACGTACGTACGTACGTACATACATACAGGGTGGGCCAGCATAAATGTCCCGACTTTGCAGGCGTATAACTTCGCCAATTTTTAACATTTATTTATACTTGATGCATCAAATTAAAGGTATTTCACTCTAGTATTAACTCTAAGAAAGTCGAACTGATACTAGTCTCGGTTTTAATTATATGCCCGGAACAGCGCTAGCTACCATATTTTGCTGTCATTTGTGACGCAACCTGGCGCCGTTGACAGACGATGATCGCGTTTCGATCTTAATTTTACGAACTGGTAAGGGATTTAATTCGTTTGAAATGATTAACGAATATTCTAACAGAGGATGGAATAAACAATACCTTGTATTATCTGCTACGGAAAATTAATAAAACAGGACTTTCTACTTGCAAACCATGGGAATCGGAGCGCACGGCGCTCACATCCGCTAACATTGCTCGTGTGTCCGCGTACATTTGCAGTCAAGACAATGACCAGGGCAGGCCCTGCATGCAAATTCAGCGCAAAACAGGCCGTCTTGGAAGCACTGAATAGCGTATTGGAAAAGATTATAGACCTAAAGTTAAAGTAATTTGTCGACGAGAAGTCCCACGAACTCTCCAGCTCTTACGCAAAGAAACGACTGGCAGCGTGCAAGCGTCTGAAGCAGCGCATGGCAGTGCACGGCTGTTGGCAAAATTGAAAGGACGCGGTTTTGCGATTAGAATATACTCATGGTAGGGACCCTACAAACACTCAAAATGATCGTGTCTACGCGCGTTTTAGCAAAAAACGATAGAATTTTCCCGGGAAACGGCGTCATAATGCGTCAGTAATGACAAAAAACGGTAGCTAGCGCTGATCCAAGTATATAATTAAAACCGAGACTAGTATCAGTTCGACTTTTTTAGAGTTAATACTAGAGTGAAATACCTTTAATTTGATGCATCAAGTATAAATAAATGTTAAAAATTGGCGAAGTTATACGCCTGCAAAGTCGGAACATTTATGCTGGCCCACCCTGTACATATAACATACATACCTACATACCTACATACCTACATACATACATACATACATACATACATATATATTACATACATACATGCATACATACATACATACATACATACATACATACATACATACATACATACATACATACATACATACATACATACATACATGCATGCATGCATGCATGCATGCATGCATGCATGCATGCATGCATACATACATACATACATACATACATACATACATACATACATACATACATACATACATACATACATACATACATACATCTATCCAGCCATTTATCAATCCATCTATCCAGCCATTCATTCATTCATCCATCAATCTATCTATCGATCAGTGTTTAATCTATGCATCTCCAAAAAGGAAAGTTGCCCAGAAATGACATTTAACCTGCCAGAAAAATTTGACAAATTAATAATAGCTTTTAGTTGCTGTTTACATTATTGTGTTACACAAATTCTTATAATTTACCGTGATATTATTTACCATTATACGAATAAAATGATACTGGGGGATAATGCCCGTGGGGCTAATGTCCTGGTGGGCTAATGTCCTACACCCTTTGTCTTAGACAATGTCTTCTTAACGTGAATTTAAATTTATTCATGATAGTTGGTTGAGTGGTAAGTGGTTGAGTAGTGTTAGGGAAAGTTGGTTGTATTAATATCATGTAAAATATACAAATACAAGACTTAACATATTCTAACAATTTTCAACTGTGATGTCTAAATATATGGATATTCACCTTAACATAGGCCTATTCTTAAGTTTTTTGCATCATTTTCAGGTAATGATTTCATAGACTGGGGGGGGGTAATGTCCTACCCCGGGGAGATAATGTCCAGGGGTTAATATCCAAGGGGCTAATATCCTACACCCGTTGTCTTAGACGGGGCGCGGACATTTCCCCTTGGACAAACCTCCCGGACAAACCCTCGGACAAACCCCCCGGACAATTCCCTCAGGGTAGGAGAAAAAACCTGGTAGAACATATTGCGTGTAAGTGGTTGTATTATAAAATGCCGGTCCTAAGTACGCAAGTTGAATTGATCAAAAGAATTCTTGTCAATACCGCGATTTTCATTACCGCGCACACAATACCGCGATTTTCATTACCGCGCACACAATACCGCGGTTTTCATTACCGCGCATCTGTTGATTAATTGAAAGACACGTCGTGATAATTAGCATGAAAGTATCCTTTTAATCGCTATATAAGGTGTTTGGCACAAATACAGAGTGACAAGCATAATAACAGTTTAACAGTCTATGGCGTACTATGAACAACCTAATTTTAAATGTTCTTAAAAGCTAAATGCCTTAAATTGGCAAAATAACAGGTCCTACTATGAACGAACTAATTTTAAATGTTCTTAAAAACTAAATGCCTTAAATTGGCAAAATAACTAATTTTAAATGTTCTTAGCTAAAAATCTAAAAAATGTTGTTCAGAAGGGTAGCCACGGTAGAGTTTGAAAGCAATGTTCGGAGATGTTCGGAACCACCTCCTACGATAACATAATAAAATCAACAGATGCGCGGTAATGATCGTGCGCGGTAACGATCGTGCGCGGTAATGAAAATCGCGGTATTGTGTGCGCGGTATTGTGTGCGCGGTATTGTGTGCGCGGTATTGATAGTAAACCGGTTAAAATGACAGCTTAAAATGCTGCCACTGTCATGACAGGAGAACGGACATTAGCCCCCCTGGACATTAACCCCCGGACATATCCCCTTGATTTTTCGTAGGACATTAACCCCCGGACAAACCTCCCCACATGTGCAAATCGTAGAATAATGCCGTGACCGATAAGACTTCTCACTGGCAAAAACATGCAAACGAAAGTTCTTAATGTCGTCATTTAACTACATCTGAGTTTCTTAGCTGCATTAGCGTCGTTTCCATTCAAAATTAGATTCAATACAACAGACAAATAAACGAATGGGAGTCGTATACAGTAATTAGCCTACGAAGGTTTGTTGACGTCATATACGTAGGTCCAATTTGTGTCAGTAGGCCTATAGACTTAGATTTGAAATGAACGAATGGGAATCGTATGTAGGGTCTGGGTGTAGGACATTAGCCCTCCCCCCGAACAAATGCCCCCTTTATGTGCAAATAGTAGAGTAGTGCCGTAACTGATGACTTGCCACTGGCATTCACATGCAAACCAAAGTTCTTGGTGTCATATATATGTCCTAATTGTGTCAGTAGGCCTCTGGACTTAGATTTTAAATGAACCAATGGGAATCGTATGTAGGGCCTGGGTGTAAGACATTGGCCCCGGATAAATGCCCCCGGACATAAGCCCCCCGATTTTGGGTAGGACATTAGCCCTCCCCCCGGACAAAAGCCCCCCCCCATTTATGTGCAAATAGTATAGTGCCGTAACTGATGACTTGCCACTGGCATTCACATGCAAACCAAAGTTCTTGGTGTCATATATATGTCCTAATTGTGTCAGTAGGCCTATAGACTTAGATTTGAAATGAACCAATGGGAATAGTATGTAGAACCTGGGTTTAGGACATTGGACCCCCGGATAAATGCCCCCGGACATAAGCCCCCGGACAGTGGCGGAACCAGAACGTTTCGAAGGGGGGCCAAATAGCTCCTGATTGTGTCAGTAGGCCTATAGACTTAGATTTGAAATGAACCAATGGGAATCGTATAGGGCCTTTAAAGTCTATTTGTTTAGTGTTAAACAAAGGTGTGTTAACGTCAGTTAGGCTACGTCTCATCTTCGTAGACTTATTAGCGTCGTTTCAATTCAAAATTTGATTCAATACATTAGAGAAATGAACGAATGGGAATCGTAAGCTTATACAGTAGGTCGGCCTACTGGTTAGTGTCAGCTTTGGCTACAACGAAGGTTTGTTAAAGTGAGTTAGGAATTAAACTTTTATCTAGATTTCACACACTTTGGACTTATAATTTTTTACATTTATGAGAGACTTTATAAAAATGAGATGTACCAAATGCCTATGTTAAATGAGTTAATCATACAGGCATAGGCGTAGGACTAGAATTCAGATTAGGATTTGTATGTAGAATTGAGGGGTATGCACAGAAGGGGAAACGTCCGGTAGGGGTGTAAATGTTCTAGTCAAAATCGTGGGGGAAACGTTCGGGGGAGGGGAAATGTCCGGGGGAAGAAATGTCCGGAAGGAATATGTCAATTAACTAAACATATTCTTACAGGATGTTAAACTAATGTGTAATGTATAGATACTCATTTAACATAGGCCTACTGTTACATTGTGTGCATCATTTTTAGGTAATGATAGCATAGCTACCCCGGGGGGATAATGTCCGGGGGGCTTTTGTCCGGGGGGATAATGTCCGTGGGATAATGTCCAGGGGTTAATGTCCGTTCCCCGGCTGTAGGCACATGCAAAGTAGGCAGTAATGTTGCCTGGACGTCATATTTCTAGAGGTCGCCAACTTTTCTAGAGACGCCATAAATTTGTTTTAACAATTTTATGTTTTCAATTTCTTAAGCCATGGCCCAAAAATTAACATTGTTGAGACTTCAGTGAAGGACTACTAATAAAATTATAAAAAATACCTATTTTTTATTTTGGCGTGTTAGTCACTGAACCAAAATGCCTGTCGAAATAACCGATCCTCCCATGGTGAAGATGTTGGTGATGTTGGCGTTGTTGTTGTTGATGATGATGATAATGACGATGATGATGATGATGATGATGATGATGATGATAATGATGAAGCCTGGAACAATGGTTGACCTGCATAGGAGAAATATAGAAATAATTGTGACATATATAAAGACAATGCACTTACACAAAAGTAGCGGCAGCAGTGGTTTTTCTGAATGGCGAAAGTGGTTATTAGTAGAATGGAGGGCGTGGTTGCTGGTTGAGTCTCGTAAGTGGTAGTTGGTGGAGTGTTACTATGGGTAGTTGTAGTGTTAGTCGGCTAAGTCGTGTAAGGGTAGTCGATTGAGTGGTTGCAGTGGTTGAGTGGTTGCAGTGGTAGGTGGAGGAGGAGGAGGGAAAGAAGGTGTCAAATGAAGATGATTTTGACGACAATGAATATAATGACAACAATTATTGTGATGAAGATAATTGATGAATACGACAATGATGACGACGACGATGATTGCTTAAATGGTGATAGTTATAGTTGGTTGAGTTGCGGCGGTGTTAGTTGTTTTAGTTGTGTTAGTAGTAGTTGGTAGAATGGTGTTGGTGGTTGTTGGTTAAGTTGTGCCAGTGTTTGTTGGCTGAGTGTAGTTAATGGTTGTTGATTTAGTGGTGTTAGTTGGTTGAATGATATACGTTTTATTATGATTAGAGAGAGGAAGACTAAGTGGAGTGGAAACGGAGTTGTCAAATGATGATGATGATGAGGAGGAGGAGGACGACGACGACGACGATGATGATAATAACAATCGTGATGAAGATGATAATGAGTATGATATTATGATAATGATGACGACGACGACGATGATGATGATGTTGACGATCAATCTGATGACGATGATGATGAATATAATGATTATGATGATGATTACGACTACAATAATGATGAATACGAGTGTGAATATGACAGGGTGGGGGCAAAAACCCAATTTTTTCCATTAAAACGCGGCTATTAATTTCAAACGTTGTACCTAAACAGAATCACCCGGTAGAGGGGTTGGCGAATCTCTTTCCACCATGGGACCAGGGTGAGGGGGAGTGAAACCCTAACTTTCGCTATAAATTTCCATTCCCTTGCCATAGTTTCACAGTTAGACAGATTTTTAAACGGGCCACCTCGCCTCCACCCAGCACACACCAAAATTTCACGGGTGGCGTACCGGTGGAGGTGGGAGTGAAGTGGGGCGGAGGTGGTGGAAGTTGGGGATGGATTGGAGCACACACACCTTAACCCGCAGGGGCCGGATGGGGCAGGGTGGGGATGGAATGGGGCGGTGGGGGAGAAATGTTTTCAGAAAACCCAAATTTCACGAGTGGCGTACCGGTGGAGGTCGGAGTGTGGTGGGGTGGGGTGAAGGTGGGATGAGGGGTTGGAGGGGAAAATTTCACGGGGTGTTGTGGGGTGGGGGCGGGTGAGGTGTGATGTGGTGGGGCTGTGGCCGGGAGTGGGTCGAATCCGAAATTTCCCTGGCAACGCCGGGTGCTCCGGCTAGTACAATATATATATATATATATATATATATATATATATGTGTGTGTGTGTGTGTGTGTGTGTGTCTGTGTGCGTGGTTTCTACGCTTGTGCCATGGTTATGTTCATTCATTAATTTCTATGGGGCGCGGTCATTCCCCTGGACAAATCCCCGATGTTTGATCAAAAGCATCGGTTTCGAACTTCGCACCTGAGTTTGATCAACAGTAGCAGTTTAGAACGCGACCTACGTTCGTTGATTATTTATTGACAATAGGCTAGGTTCGTGTGTTTTATACGCATACTTATTTGTATGAATCTCTGAGCGTTTACCTCAAAGGTTCCGTTGTGAGAGTTTCAGATATAATTAGGGCCTTTATAGGCCTTGGCCTTTAAAGTGTGGCTGGACGGTCATCGACGGCGTCCATGCACATGGGCCGAGTTTGGTTTCCGCTCTTGGAGGGGCTAAATTTGTTGGGCTGAGACTCGGTCCAGAGGTTCAGAACGAGAGGCGCCGAAAAATATTTTCTCGAGCCCCAAAAAGTTGATGACTTTTTTAGTCCTCGTTCTGAAATCTGCCCGGAAAATACTACTTTTCTCGGTCAAAAGGTTTATGACTTTTCTAGTCATTCGTTAGGTTCCGCGTTCGTGAACACGTGAACACAACCATTTTCCCCGAACAAATATCTGAGCCTGCACCTTCTTTGGGGGGGGGGGGGTCTAACCCCGAGAAAAGATACCATTTACACTGTAATTAATGGTCACAAGAGGCCCAGTAATATCAGATGGACGTTATACCTTATACATCAGATGATGATAATATGTAAGAGACTTATAAATTATACATCAAAGTAAATGATCCAAATTCTTTGAGAAATCGTTTAAATAGACCAAAAACAACAAACAAGCAAGGCCACGAGGCAACCCATTCCATAGTGAGGACCCAAATATTTAAATGAGAACTGCTTGATTCTTAAGTGAGCAAGTTCACTTCTGTATGAGTGCGAGTGCCTGGTGAAATGATCATGGATATCAGAGTCCATAGTGAAATAATGTCTAGAAGACATAGGCAATAAGTTTAACCCGTCGGAGGTGAGGTGGGGTGTGACACACCCCAGAGGCATTCTACTCTAAATTTTTAGCGGAAAACATGGGGCCAGTTCTAATTATTATTTTCTACCTTTGTGAATATGAAATTCGGACACCTTACCACAATTTCAGGTAATTTGAACGAACAGTTTTTTTTATTTTGTTGCATATTCAAAGGAAATTGCATTTTTTAGTATACAAACAATTATACATGTTGATTTTATGAGCCATGATTTGGCATGCAAGTGTGTCTTGAACACGTCAATTCTGTGTTGGCATTGAGAAGGCTGACGACAATGATGGCTAAAATATTTTATGTTGTACTATATATATATATATATATATATATATTATGGTTATTCGTGCATTTGATAATGTTGCACATGTGGATCCAACCTTGCATGGGTTAAGTACACATTGGATGGGTTCACCTTCTGGCCATATAATAAGGATTGAAAGCAGATATTTGCTAGTGGTAATCGTCTGTTTAGTTGATTATTGATCATAGAAGAATAGTTTAACTCAACTTAGTATTTTCCATTTGATATCGTGGCTTGAAAATAAAAATATGTATTGGGGTTTGTCAAACCCCACCTCACCTCTGGCGTTACAAATCGTCACCTCACCTCCGAAGGGTTAAACTTGAGCACAGTTAAAAAACGGATGGATCCTTGTGGAGACAAGCGTTTCATCATTCGAATACAGTTACTGTAGGCCAAAGCATGGTCTCACACACAGATATACGTGTGTCTTCACAAAGAATCCTTGTGGAGACAAACGTTTCATCATTCGAATGCAGTAGGCCAAACCATGGTCACACAGCATATAAACATATACGTGTGTCTTTACAAAGAATCCTTGTGGAGACAAGCGTTTCATCATTCGAATACAGTTACTGTAGGCCAAAGTATGTTCTCACACACACATACGTGTGTTTTCACAAAGAATCCTTGTGGAGACAAACGTTTCATCATTCGAATGCAGCCAAAGCATGGTCTCACACACACACAAACGTGTGTCTTCACAAAGAATCCTTGTGGAGACAAACGTTTTATCATTCGAATGCAGCCAAAGCATGGTCTCACACACACATACGTGTGTCTTTACAAAGAATCCTTGTGGAGACAAACGTTTCATTATTCGAATGCAGCCAAAGCATGGTCTCACACACACATACGTGTGTCTTTACAAAGAATTCTTGTGGAGACAAACGTTTCATCATTCGAATGCAGCCAAAGCATGGTCTCACACACACACAAACGTGTGGCTTCACAAAGAATCCTTGTGGAGACAAACGTTTCATCATTCGAATGCCGCCAAAGCATGGTCTCACACACACACAAACGTGTGTCTTTACAAAGAATCCCTGTGGAGACAAACGTTTCATCATTCGAATGCAGCCAAAGCATGGTCTCACACACACACATACGTGTGTCTTCACTAAGAATCCTTGTGGAGACAAACGTTCTTTCGTCCGAATACACTCGGCCAAAGCATGGTCACACACACACACACACACATACGTGTGTCTTCACAAAGAATCCTTGTGGAGACAAACGTTTCATCATTCGAATGCAACCAAAGCATGGTCTCACACACACACAAACGTGTGTCTTCACAAAGAATCCTTGTGGAGACAAACGTTTTATCATTCGAATGCAGCCAAAGTATGTTCTCACACACACATACGTGTGTTTTCACAAAGAATCCTTGTGGAGACAAACGTTTCATCATTCGAATGCAGCCAAAGCATGGTCTCACACACACACAAACGTGTGTCTTCACAAAGAATCCTTGTGGAGACAAACGTTTTATCATTCGAATGCAGCCAAAGCATGGTCTCACACACACATACGTGTGTCTTTACAAAGAATCCTTGTGGAGACAAACGTTTCATTATTCGAATGCAGCCAAAGCATGGTCTCACACACACATACGTGTGTCTTTACAAAGAATTCTTGTGGAGACAAACGTTTCATCATTCGAATGCAGCCAAAGCATGGTCTCACACACACACAAACGTGTGGCTTCACAAAGAATCCTTGTGGAGACAAACGTTTCATCATTCGAATGCCGCCAAAGCATGGTCTCACACACACACAAACGTGTGTCTTTACAAAGAATCCCTGTGGAGACAAACGTTTCATCATTCGAATGCAGCCAAAGCATGGTCTCACACACACACATACGTGTGTCTTCACTAAGAATCCTTGTGGAGACAAACGTTCTTTCGTCCGAATACACTCGGCCAAAGCATGGTCACACACACACACACACACATACGTGTGTCTTCACAAAGAATCCTTGTGGAGACAAACGTTTCATCATTCGAATGCAACCAAAGCATGGTCTCACACACACACAAACGTGTGTCTTCACAAAGAATCCTTGTGGAGACAAACGTTTTATCATTCGAATGCAGCCAAAGCATGGTCTCACACACACATACGTGTGTCTTTACAAAGAATCCTTGTGGAGACAAACGTTTCATTATTCGAATGCAGCCAAAGCATGGTCTCACACACACATACGTGTGTCTTTACAAAGAATTCTTGTGGAGACAAACGTTTCATCATTCGAATGCAGCCAAAGCATGGTCTCACACACACACAAACGTGTGGCTTCACAAAGAATCCTTGTGGAGACAAACGTTTCATCATTCGAATGCCGCCAAAGCATGGTCTCACACACACACAAACGTGTGTCTTTACAAAGAATCCCTGTGGAGACAAACGTTTCATAATTCGAATGCAGCCAAAGCATGGTCTCACACACACACAAACGTGTGTCTTCACAAAGAATCCTTGTGGAGACAAACGTTTTATCATTCGAATGCAGCCAAAGCATGGTCTCACACACAAACAAACGTGTGTCTTCAAAAAGAATCCTTGTGGAGACAAACGTTTCATTATTCGAATGCAGCCAAAGCATGGTCTCACACACACACACACACACAAACGTGTGTCTTCAAAAAGAATTTTTGTGGAGACAAACGTTTTATCATTCGAATGCAGCCAAAGCATGGTCTCACACACACACATACGTGTGTCTTTACAAAGAATCCTTGTGGAGACAAACGTTTCATTATTCGAATGCAGCCAAAGCATGGTCTCACACACACACACACACACACACATACGTGTGTCTTTACAAAGAATCCTTGTGGAGACAAACGTTTCATCATTCGAATGCAGCCCAAGCATGGTGTCACACACACACACACACACACATATATACGTGTGTCTTTACAACGAATCCTTGTGGAGACAAGCAGCCTCCCTGTGTCTTGTCTTTCTATCTCTCACTCTGCATCCATCTCTCTGTCTCTGTCTGTCTTATTTAGAACAGATTCATGCTAATCATCGCAAACTCGAAATTTCTAAAGCGCCACTCGAAAGCCAAGCGCGGGGCACCGGCTTATTCACGAGCGCTGCGTTGCGTTAGAAGGGTTGTCCGTGAGAATAGTCCGTGGTGGTCTGGGTCGAGTTACCATAGGATCAGGCTCAAATGCGTTGTGTTAGAAGGGTTGTCCGTGAGAGTAGTCCGTGGTGGCCCGGGTCGAGTTGTCAGGACAGCCGGGTCTACTAAATAAGTGAAAAAGGACCTTAGGGCCTATACCAAGTATTACAAAGAATTTTTTTAATTTATATCCTGGTTTTAGACTGGGTACGGGTATTTAAACTTGAAAATGGTTTTCTTCTCAGTAGGTTTACTCAAGCTTTTGAATTTGGTGTGCAAGATTTATATGTCAATCAAACTCATCTTAAACTGAAACATCATCGGTATTCCGAGAGTAAAATTATTCTTGTTTGAAGATCACGAGAGTGGACGAAAAATATTTAATCTCACACTTAGAACGCCGTTTTTGAGGCACAATAATTTTCTGAAATCGTGTTATTATATCTAAACAGGCTAATAGTAATAGGGAACTCAAGTATAACATCGTAGTGTGTAGAAAACATAGATAGATCCTTGTACCCACATGCACTGCTTTCGGTAAGGTATGTTTTGGCACTATTCGTGCACACACACACACAGCACACACTCCTGACTCCATAAGACATCCATATGGAGACAAGTGTGTGTGTGTTCGACACAGTAATGAATATTAATTAGATGTGTGCATTTATAATATAAGTAGTTCCTTGACCCCACAGAGTTACGTGTACTTTAAGGCATGTTTTGAACTCATGAATTGTACCCACATGGAATGTCCGCTTAAGGTAGTGTATGCGGGTATGTGTGTGTGCGTGTGTGTGTGTGTGTGCTTATGTGTGTGTGTGCGTGCGTGCGTGTGTGTGAGCGTGCGTGCATGCATCCGCCCGTGAATTGAGTCTGAGTAACCCCTAGTCAAAATTTTGTCGTTAACTTTAACTTTAACCTTACGTCCACTCACTGTTTTTAAGGTTCCATCATGGCGTTCTTAAATGTCTGGATAAGAGCGTTCACGGTTGAAAACTTATAGGCTGCAGTCGTAAATACGTCTGCCGTCGCAAATGCCCATCTAAATCACACGCGTCTTTGCTAAGAGCTTTCTAGTAAGACTATATAATAATAATTAAACTCACATTTTTTAAACATTAATTTTATTTCATAAGTCTTCTACTGTTAATGTCGCGTCTTTGGTAGGCCCTTGCTACAAATCAATTCAAATTTTTGTTTACGAATTATTGTGCTGCTTATTTCCCTGGTAGCCTAAAAATGCTAATAAATATGCATCTTTGGTTTGACATTTTTACAGTTAAGATCACATCTATGGTAAAATCTTAATAATTATGAATTGACATCTTGTTGACGTTTTTAATTCTTATAACAATTTTTTGGCAATATCGTACTAATAACGAAATTTGCATCTTTTCTTACATTTATATTTCTTTTAAGTTTTAACATGTCTTTGGTAAGACCTAACTGATAATGAATCCGGATCTTTTTGACATTTCTAATTCTTATAGCATGTCCCTGGTAAGACCATACTAACAATAAATGTACATCTTTTCGAAATTTCCAATTCTTATAACAGTCATGTCATTGGCACGAATGTGGTATTAATAATTTGCAGCATTGACAAGGCATCTTTATTATAATATCGCGTTATTGGTGAGACTTTGGCTGGGAGTCAGCGAGAATCATGGAAATAAAACGTGCTGTTGATTAAATAAAATTTCTGCATGATATTTGATTAAATTTCAGTAGACCAGATCGTAAAAGATTAGATTAGATTAGCAACGATGTACAATCGATGTACAGTCTTCTACATGCTCCTTAAAACCTTTTTGTTTCACCGGGGTTGGACTGGGAGGTGGGAGCGCTTCTGAGTGGATTTCTTGAAGAGGCGCTATATAAATTCTTGAAATGAATGAATGGATGTAATTGTTTTACTTTCTGGTCTATTATAGGGCGTCTTTGGTTATTGAATTGCATATTTTGGTTTGTTGTGATTGTACACGCTGTGTTCTATTCTCATTCAATGCTAACGCATTGCGTCTGCAGGCTGTTCAATAAGAGTCCATACTTACTTACTTGCTTGCTTTTTCTATTGTCTTTTGCGTTGTTATTGTTGTTATTGTCACTATTATGAAATAAATATGAAACGCGTGCAAGGTCAGACCGATATGTGAATTTAGTGCTCGGATAGTCAGCCGCCACCACAACATAGATTATTAAGAATTAGGCCTAGATATCGAAATCTCTGCTCTAAAACAAAGCGCAGGGCACCAGCTTATTCACGAGCAATGGCGCAGGTTTTCCTAGAGGAGGTGTTATTGGGGGTTTCGTTGGAAGGCGGTAGATTTAATGGATTTATGATAGAAATTCTGGACAACATGGGATTTTTGTTTACAGAGGAAAGCCAGTAGAGTGACAAGTGGACAATATAAAAACTTATTGCACCCGATGCAGTATTTTTCTTTCCGCGTATTAAAGGCTGGACCGCACTGCTTCTGTTGCGACTGGCGTGCTCGACGCGTTTCGATGAGAATTTCCATTTAGTAGTCTTTTCCATTAGCCTAATAACCTGCGCCGAGACTGCAGACCGTCAAGGCTTATTACAACAGCACATAGACCGAGCGGTCGATCACCCGCGGTAAGCTGGTGTGGTTGCACATTTGGATATCTGCGCAAAACGTTCCGGCTGTGCCAATACCAGTGAGATGAAGGTTTTAGTAACCCTGTGTCTTTTATACGAAACCTTAAAAATATAAAATATTTAAGAAAGTGCAAACATGGAAACATAAGCAGTCGGTGCATTCACATGGCTATTCAAGAAAAAACATGACGCTGACGATCGAGAAAAACGTCAACAAGGCTCATCGACGTCACAGCTCTATTTATAGAAACCTAACAACTCACGCTGGTCACGTGAACCAATCAGATCAGTTTAGCGGAACTGACTTCGCCAGGGACCTGATTTCTCGTCACACCGCCGCCCGTCCAGATATTATCCCCTCGACCATCCTATTATCGAAGAATTGACTGGCTAGATACGTCTTGGTGAGGATTTCTAAGGGCGGTCATTCCCTGGAGGCTCGTCCGTAGTGCTTGTTCAGACCTCGAGTTAAGGGTTCCTCCGCCATCTTGTTGCATGTTGACGCATGCACAGTGCTACGGCGATATTAACGTCAAGACCATTACGCGTCAGCACGGTTCGGGTCGACGCTTTACGCATGCGCACTCACGTACTTCCGGCGACGGTGAAGAAGAGGAAGAAGAAGATCTTTATGTCGTCTGCTGACGAAAGGAGGCTGAAGGCTATCATGGTTGGAGGGCAGTGGTTTTGCATTAGCTCTGCAGCTATTGTGATTGGCTGGTCACGGCGACTCACGGGTCTGCTTAATAAGCACGGGTATTTGTCTGTGTCTACGGGTGTGTGTGTGCGTTCTGGCGTGTGTTTGTGTATGTGTGTGGGTGTGTGCGCGTGTGCGTATGTGGGTGCATGTATGTATGTGTAACTGTATGCCTGTCTGTGTTTCCTCTCAGTTAAGAACTGGTTGTACCGGTATTTTTTTTAGTAGTAGAGTTTTAGTAGTAGTAGTAGTAGTAGTAGTAGTAGTAGTAGTAGTAGTAGTAGTAGTAGTAGTGGTAGTGGTAGTGGTAGTGGTAGTGGTAGTGGTAGTGGTAGTGGTAGTGGTAGTGGTAGTGGTAGTGGTAGTGGTAGTGGTAGTGGTAGTGGTAGTGGTAGTGGTAGTGGTAGTGGTAGTGGTAGTGGTAGTGGTAGTGGTAGTGGTAGTGGTAGTAGTAGTAGTAGTAGTAGTAGTAGTAGCAGTAGCAGTAGCAGTAGCAGTAGCAGTAGCAGTAGTAGCAGCAGTAGCAGTAGTAGTAGTTTAGTGCAGTAGGAGTAGCAGTAACAGTAGGAGTAGCAGCTATTAATTGATAAGCGAAAAGTTATCTTTTATTATCAAACTTAGCAAAAGCATAAATTTACAAGCATAGCGTTTATTAAGTCCAACAATAAACTCTGCTCCTATGATATAATTTCTCAACGGACGCATTTTCTCTTTACCGTACAATAATTACATCTCTACTCGGCAACTCCAAATCTCGTTTCAACATCTGTTACAAACACCTAAACAACGACTCACTTATTTTCTTCCCTCTTTACAGCGCAATTAGCTTAGCGAACCGCTTCTCGCTACGAGACAAACACTTATATAATAGGGAAGTTGTTCAACGACTCGATTCGTTCCGTCCGACGGATTCACGTACCACTGGTTCCTTTGTTATGACTGACTTGTTGTCGATATTGCTTCCGACAGCTGATGCCACGTGATTGTCACGTGATTGTCACGTGATTGTCTGTGAGAGGCAGGCGACTGTTAACGCCGATGGTGCTGCCACTAAACGACGGCTCTTCCAAACGCCAGTTATGTCCGCAATATTATTAAGACTTGAGAGCAGATGGCACCAAGCATAACGAGATGAAAATGAATTCGTTTGGAAAATACAAGTAGACCTTCTGGAGTTAATACATTGTAATAATGTAATCGAACTGTTCGTTAACACCAAACAACCGGCGTCGGAGAATATTGAGGAAGAGAAATCTTTATCATATTGAAACAAGCATTAGATAATATATTAAAAGTAATTACTTTTGTACATACGTGCATTCACACATTCATGCATAGATACTTGCGTACTTGCATGCGTATAAACGTAGTCCTACGCGCATACGCTCATGGACATACACACTTCATTTGCATACATTATATGCATACATTATTTATATACATATACAATTTTTATTTATATACATATACATTATACAATTTGTGCATATAGGTGGTAATGTATTTTTCTGAAAATTTTCAGACTCCGTGCATTCAAGCTTTTCATCTGCTTCGCATTAGAGAGTTTGTGTGTATATATATAGTTGCAGTTTAACGTCACTGTGTGGTAACAAAGACCATTAGCGACGCCCTCCTCCTTTATCCAGTCTTGGGACTGGCACTGGCAGAGTGCGACCAGTGGCGGAGTTGCATTAGAGAGTGTATTGCGCAGGTAAAGTTATTGCATAGATCTATAAATACCAGTCGTTTCATTTAGTAGTTGATGCTTGGTTGAAGATGAAAAAGATCAGAAAGTTCAATTCATAAAATACAAGCGATGCCTAATTAATTACCAATAAGCAGCATTAGTTGGTGAATATGCTCAACATTTAATTAGCTAATCTGATCCAATTTGACTGAAGTTAAGTGGAAATGATCTCAGATCGCTTGTGAAGAAAGATGGTGTTACCGTCCAGTTTGATATCATGGAGAATATGTTGGGATGGATCAGTGGCGTAACCAGGAATTTGTGATGGGGGGGTTGGGTTTTTATGACCTGGCCGGATGCCCTTTCTGACACCAACCCAACAGTATTACAGTAAATAAAAAGGGAATAAAGTAAAGGGAATAAAGTAAGAAAAACGATTATTACTACAAGCAATTCCTTTTGTTTTTTTTCTAATTTAAGGGAATAAATAACCTTTTAAATACGTTTTTCCTAGGCCAATGGTGGGGGTTTAACCCCCGAAACCCCTTTGTCTTCGCCACAGGGATGGATGGGCGGAAAGGGAATGAAATTAAATGAAAAAGCAGGCGGAGTATAGGTGGAGGAATTTAGAAGATGGTAAAGGCGAAGAAGAGGAGAGAGAGGAGGAGGCAGAGATAAATGATGTATAGAAAAGACGGATGAGGCTGGAGTCGGGAATATATATTATGGTAGAGACAGAGGCGGGAAGGGAAATGCCTGGAGAAGGAGGAGGGGAGGACTGGGAGGGAGATGATGTTGGGCTGGAGATGGATGGAAAACGAGAGCGGGCGGAATGCTTGTAAGGGGAATCACGGGGAGATTGGGATTGATGGTAGACCTGGGATGGAATGGAGCGGATAGGAGGAGGAAGGGTGGAAGTAAATGCGATATAATGGAACGAAAATGAGGCAGAGGGAAATAGGTGATACATGGAAGGAGGAGAAGACTGTGGAGCTTGCACGGCAGAGATTGATGGAAGCAAGGAGCGGGACTGGAGGACGGCGATGGAACAGGGACCATGGACGACGACACGTGGGTAAAAGGAAGGGATTGGAAGAGGAAGCGGGAACAATGAAGGTAGGGATTGGTGGAAGAGGTTAGAG
This sequence comes from Lumbricus terrestris, assembly GCA_949752735.1. Classification (NCBI taxonomy): domain Eukaryota; kingdom Metazoa; phylum Annelida; class Clitellata; order Crassiclitellata; family Lumbricidae; genus Lumbricus; species Lumbricus terrestris. The sequence continues at coordinate 7,497,194 of OX457050.1, read as the reverse complement.
GACGAAGGAAAGGTAATGGAGAGGTGGATAGTCGGAGTGATTCAGTGCGATGTTCAAAGAGACTGCGAGAGACTCCAGGATACAATGCAATGCAACTGCATTTGATACAAAACAATACAATACAACTGCACTTGATATCATACAATACAACTGCATATGATACAATGCAATACAACTGCATTTGATACAAAACGATCCAATAGAACTTCACTTAATATTTTATCATACAATACAACTGCATTTGATACAATGCAACAGCATTTGATACAATGCAACAGCATATGATACAATACAATTCAAGTGCATTTGATTCAATACAATACGACTGCATTTGATACAATGCAATGCTGACTTCTCCTAACGAAGCAGGCGGACGGAAGGAAGGAAGGAAGGACGGACGGACGGAAAGAAGGAACGAAGGACGGACGGACGGAAGGAACGAAGGAAGGAAGGACGGACCGACGGAAGGAACGAAGGAAGGAAGGAAGGAAAGAAGGAAGGGCTGACCGTGGGAGTATGCGTGGTCATCACACGAGCATTCTCATGTCCGTGTCTCCTGATTGGCGGTTTCGTTGCTACCATCTCCACTCAGATTTCACGGTACGTCCGACGAAATGTTCGTGTCGACGATCCCGTGTGTAGGACGCCGGATGAGGGATCGCCCCTGGCGCCAGGACGTCCGCCCGTCTCGTCCGTCCGTCCGGTCCGTTCGTCGGTCTGAGACTATCGATCGATTGCGACTCCTCCGTCTCAGACTTCTCCTTAGACTTCTACTTTTTTATGGACTCCTCCTCTGATCGCTCTTTCTCCGTCATCTTCTCTTCTTGTAAATTCGTGTCGTATGAGCTGTTTTTCTTCCCTTCACTCCACAATGATTCCTCTTCCTCGTTCCTGCTCTAGCCATTCTCTTCTTCTATTTTTATATCCTTCCCAACCATCTCCTTCTCCTCAATCCCTTTCTCTTTCCGTAGGCCTACATCACCATCTCCCTGCATCTCTTCATCCTCCTATTCCTCTTTCTGTTCTTCCTCCTATTCCTCTTTTTGTATTCTTCCTCCTACTCCTCTTTTCTTCTTCCTCCTCTTTCTCTTTCTCTTTCGCCTCCTTCTCCTCTTCCATATCTTTCTAATCCTCTTTCTCTTCCTCCTCCTCTTTTTCCTGCTTCTCGCAGCTTATAACTTTCACTTTTTTGGTTACCTTCGTGGAGTATGAATCGTATTGTGCAATACGACACAACTGTACTTGATACGATACAATACAACTGCATTTCATACAATACAATACAATACAATGCAACTGCATTTGATGCAATGCAATACAATTCTACTTGATGCAATACAATACAATTGCATTTGATACAATACAATGCAAGTCTATTTGATACAATACAATGCAAGTCTATTTGATACAATACAATGCAAGTGTATTTGATACAGTGCAATACAACAGTATTTGATACAATGCAATGCCAACGGCCATACGACAGAAGCATGTACCTTCTTCAATTTGGATCGGGTATCCAACGGAAATTGAATGTCATCTCATGTTCCCTATGCCCCAGGCTGTCTGTCTATCTGTCTGTCTGTCTATCTGTCTGTCTGTCTGTCTATATGTCTGTCTGTCTTTCTCTGTCTATAGTCGTCCAGCCGCCCTTGACGCCTACTATGCAAGCTTGTTGCATGAAAATCGAATCAAGATGGCGTCAAGATGGCGTCGTGTATCTATTATTAGAACTTGTGATTTGTATTTCCGGTCCGCTGGGTCCATCTAGCGTGCAATAGATCCGTGAAAAATTGTGGTTACGATGGAGCGGTCTTGTGAATATATTTGAAGGAAACAATGAAGAGCAAGAAGAAACAGAAGAAGCATAAAAAGAAAGAGAAGTCTAAGAAAAAGAGGAAGATGGTGGGGGTGGTGGTGGTGGCGGCGGTGGTGGTGGCGGCGGCGGTGGTGGTGGTCGTGATGGTGGTGGTGGTGATGGTGGCGGTGGTGATGGTGATGGTGGCGGAGGTGGTGTTAATGATGATAGTAATGATAATAATTGCGAAAAGACTGTTAGATATATCTATGTAGCACTTCCTCTTCCTCCTCCTCCTCCTCCTCCTCCTCCTCCTCCTCCTCCTCCCTCTGCTCTGTCTGACTCCTCTTCCACCTCCCTCCCTTTCCTTCTCCTCGTCTTCTCATCCGCTTCCTCCTCTTTCTCACCGGTGATCCTCCTCTTTCTCTTACATATATATTGCAGTCCTTTTCTTCTTCTTCTTCTTCTTCTTCTTCTTCGTCTTCTTCTTCTTCGTCGTCTTCTTCTTCTTCCACTTCTCCTCCTCCTCCTCATTCTGTTCCTCTTCCTCCTCTTCTTTCTCTAGTTCTCATTCTTCTCCTTCTTCTTGCTCTTCGACCTTTCTCTATCCTTACTCACCGCCCTTTCTTCAACTTCCTCATCTTCTTTGTCCACCCCTCTTTTCTCTCACTTCTTTTCTTCCTCCATCCTCCCGTCCCCTCCTTCTTCCCCTCGTCCTCCTGTTCCCTCCTCTTTTTCATCCACTATACTATTCTAGAGCAACATCCTCCTCCTCCGTCTTCCACTCCTCCTCTGTCCTCTCCTCCTCTTCTCATCCACAATCCTCTTCGAGGTCAGTTTCATCCTTCTCCTACTCCTCCACCTCCTCTGCTTCTCCCTCTTTCCCCATTTCGCTTCCAAGTGACTCGAGACCTAACGAGCGGCGTATGAATACAGCCACTGATTGGCGGATGTTGACCGTGCTTCTAGTGTAACGCGGTCTTGAGTGCATCTAATGTACGACCCACACCATCATTCATCACAGGACCCATCTCTCCTCCCTCCCTCCCTCCCTCCCTCTATTTATATGGCGCCTGCATTGGTCAGTCTATCCGAGTGCATGTCCCACATTCATCAAAGTTTCGTTTGACCACGGGTCGGGCAAGGCTTAGTTGAGCTGGGTCGGATCGGGTCGGGTCCATGGGCGCACGCACATGGGGGCAATATTGGATACTTCCCGCGCTGGAAAATAGCTCTTAATGTTATTTAGCTAGTGCTTTTTGGCTTTTATCTAATTTCTTTTTAACTAATGCTCTAATGATACCAAGAATATGCTCCAATGATACCAACAATACCCAAGGTTTATTTCATACAAATAAATAAAGTAAATAAATTTTTGAAAATTATTTATTTATTAGCAAAGGATGGCCAGAAGAGTCGACAACGCGCTCGGTGACCAAAGAAGCGTAATTTACACTCTGAAAGTGCCAGTCTAAAGTCTGGATAAAGGAGGAGGGCGGCGCTAATGATCTCTATTACGGTATTACCACACAGTGTGTTGATCTGAAGAAAAAACAACGATTTTGACTCCTATCACAGTTAGCGTATAATCCGCGGAGTGCGCTGCAGTGCACGAGAATTCGAACTGTGAAGAAAGGTTGAGAAGGTGCGGAAAAATAAAAAACTTTGGATTGCGTATGAGAAACAGAGTAGACCCTAATGAAACCTACAAGATTATTACTGGAAAGAAGATAGTGCAGACTACTGTAGGTAGAGGTTTTTTTATTAGCACCGAACAAAGCAACTCGGGGACATGGGTATAAATTATTCAAGAAGCCGAAAGGAATATTAGAGCAGAAATTTCTTAGTGCAAGAGTTGTTGACTTCTTGGTATAGTTTGGATGACAGTATAGTACTGACTCAATGGACACTGTCATAGTGTTTGGGAATAGGCGAGGAAATTTGGTCGTGAAGCGTGTTCCGGGTAATATTTTCAACAAAGGCTACAGACCGGTGTCACGTGATATTCTATCCCCTGAAAGCTATCCGAGGGGGTGAATTAATTTATCCCCAGGATGGAATTAACAGGTCTAGACTATCCGGGCGATAAACCATTCTATCCCCTTTATTGAAAATGCGTATAGTTAAACAAAATTACGCTGTAATCAAGATTCAAAGTGACTCTAATTGTTTTAAGTGTCCGAAGCAATGTTCAGAGAAAGGCAACTCGAATTTATTTAGTGACTCTGAGTGTTCTTAAGTGTTTTAAAAGTTCTAAGTGCTCTAAAACCACAGAAAAAATTACCTAGTAGGAATAAACATAGGCCTACTTGTTAGTGTCATTGCTCAAAACAAAGCAGATCATCAGATGGAAATTAATTTGCAAAATAAATGCACGCTAAAGTGGCTTTTTTCGACTTCTCTTCATTTGGAGCGGGATACGATTAATACAGGGATGTTCTATTTCATAACAGCTCAACCACGTAGGCCTAAAACTAAGCGCCTCTGATTGGCCTGCACGGTGAGAGGCGTTTTATAAATTTTTAAATTTACAATACAGTTTTATGTTTGACTAACACGTTAATCACTAGTCTAACATAATATTGTATTGTAAGCTTATTGTTTGCATTATATGTATAAATTTATAAAGCGCTTCCCACAGTGCTCACCAACGTGGTTTAGAAGTCGTGTACAGTAGTCTTTGTTTAAAAAAATTGGAAATTTATCCTCAACACTCTTAATGACAAACTTTCCGCGCGTCCTCTCAAAAATTGTTATGCTGTCTCTGAGACAGTACTGTCGTCCAATAACCAGCCTACAGGTCTAGGGTTCAGATTCCGATGACTGTACGGTGTAGATGGAGTTTTTCCAGATCTTTTCTTCTGCGCTTGCTTCCTCTATTATATATCCAACTGAGTTTACAATGATAATATATAATGTATACGTCGTCATTTAATGCAGATGCGGATGATGGATAGCATTGACTATCTGCTCGCATTGACCGACGCCAGGAAAAGAAGTCTCCATGCAATGCTTCACACCCATGGATTTTTCTCATTCTAGCTCAAGTGATAATGATGATGATGATGATGATGATGATGATGATGATGATGATGATGATGATGATGATAATAATAATAATAATTATAATAATAATAATAATAATAATAATTTTCTTTAATGCAACGCCTGCAAACGCACAGCGCTGTACATGCACAAGTTATGCAGTAATCTTAATTGTCATCAAACTTAACTACTAACAGAACATATAGCCTTCAATACACGCCGCTAAACAGCCTACAAAGCATGTCGCCATTACGGGGCTCGAACTCGCTACCTCTCGCTCTCCATGTCAGCGTGCTAACCAATGTCCTACTGGGTCCCCCAAAGTGACTATTCTTTTTAAATTTAGGAAATAGGTTTTTATACAACTTCGAAAACCAGCTTGCTTCATAATACGATTCAATATGAAGTCAAAAAAATATTACAGTTTATCAAAAACCTTTTGTAAATGAACGGGCATGATTGGATCGAGTGAGAATTTATGCCGCAGCGCTGGGTCAGGTCGGTCTCGGTTGAATGTCTAAAGGGTCGCGTCTGGTCGGAGCCTTAACTGTTGGCCTCTGTCCATTCATCATTGCTTTCTGCATCTCCTCCATTCATTCGTGCTGCGGGATTCTCGACTAGGCGCCCTGCTGTCTGTTTGCCGATCCGAAATGCCTTCTTTCCTTCCTTCCATCAATGTGTTCGTCCGTCCTTCAGAGCTCCAGTTCGTTTTCCTATCTGATCTATCATACCCAACACCCTCCTCTTTATCCATTCGCCTATCCTTCCGTCTCACAATCTTCTTCTTCTTCCACTTCCTCTGCCTTTCTCTTTTTCTTCTTTCCTCTTCCTCCTTCTTCTTTTTCTTTTTTCTTTGTCTTTCTTGCTCGTGTTCTTGTTCCTCGTTCTCCTCCTCCTTTTTCTTCCTTCCTGCTTCTTCCCCTACACCTTCCTCCTCCTCCTACTTTTCCTTCTCCTCCTCTTCTTCTTCTTTCTTATTCTTCGTTCTCCTTCTTCTTCTCCAATCCTCCCTTTACTTCCTCTTCCTCTTCTTCTTCCATCTTAATTTCTATCTTTTCTGCTACTTCCGCTTTTTATTTTATCTTACCTCTTATACCGCTCCAAATAAATTCAGTCACCCACTCATCCATCCATCCATCCATCCACCTATCTATCCATCCATCCAACCATCCATCAATCCAACCACCAATTCCTCCAATCGTCCATCCATCCATCCGCCCATCGATCCATCCATCACTCCATTCGTCGGCAGCATTTTAGTCAATCCCACTTATCTCACCCATTCACATCAATTAAACTCCTCTGGACCCAACCCATCTCCACCCAGCATCCTTCCCGGTCGATGACCCGCAACGCATCCGAATCCATTTAACCATCCGACCGACCATCCGTAGCGCGGACGCCGCAAAAGGACGAACGTCCTAACTGCGTCCGCAAATCACATCTCAACCGCCGTCCGTTCTATTCCGATAAGAAGCGGTTCAACGTCCGTCACATGCGTTGCGTCTGTTTAAACTCTAAGCCCTTAGTCGTGCGCGAATTGTTAAGAAGATTGCCTTCGAATCCTTCGTATAATTATGCGATGACTTTGGATCCTTTGGATATGAAGAAATAATTATACATTTGGATGTTATTATCTGAGATACGAAAAAGAATGATCGCTTTGTTTACGAAGTTCGTCTCTTCGTCATGTTTCCTCATTTACTAGCCACTCCAGGGTTTTCTCATACAATATACATATTATGTATATTATGTACATACTGTATGTATATATATATTTTTTTTCTGATACAATATACATAATCTGTACAATATATATATATATTATATCTTCCTTTTTCCTATGCAATATACATATGCATGTATATATGTACATGTACAATATGTATAATTTGTATATATATCTTCTTTTTTCTTATACAATATAAATATGTATATTTATATCTTCTTTTTTCTTATACAAATGCATATGTATATATATATATGTAAATATATATCTTTTTAAAATTAAAACTCAGGTGATTAGTGACAATAGAGATGAATTTAAAAACATGTAATGAAGACCACCCAGAAGTTATCGAATGTAAAGTAACCTATAACCTAGTCAACAGATCCTTACATACTTGTACATGTACTTGTTAAGTATAGGTAAATAGCCTATGTAGATGTGCTTCAATGTAAACTCCGCCACCGCTCGTAATTTGGTAGTGCCAGTCTAAGGTCCTGGATAAGGAGGAGGGCGACACTAATCATCTCTTATACTATGACACGGTGCCGCTAAACAGCAGCAAGCTTGAATGTATGTATCTATGTGCGTATGCAACTAGTATGCATTGGTGTTTATAAGTACGTATGCAAGTACGTGAGTATGTACGCATTGTGTGCATGAAGCCACAGCTTTAAAGTCAGGCACTTCGTATACAATCTATATGGACAGGAGAGTCAAACAAACATAGAGATACAGACAGACGGATAGGCAGACAAACAGACAGACAAACAGAGTAAGACATACAGAGAGATACAGACAGACAAACAGACAGACAGACAAACAGAGTAGGACATGCAGAGGCATACAGACAGGCACACAGACGGACGGGCAGACATACAAACAGACAGAGAAAGACATACAGAGAGATACGGGCATACAAACGGGCAGGCTGGCAAGCTGGCAGACAAGGTAGACAGGCACACACACACACACACACACACACACACACACACACACACACACACACACACACACACCCACATACACACACACACACAGTGGCATGCAAATGAGAAGTCTCGATTTATTGAAGGCTGTCTCGAACCTCCGATAAACTGACCGCGGATTTAATCGAATTGTGCGACGGTCTGATTGGGGAAAATGTTTCCACCAGACCTGTTCATCAATGACTGATTACCGAAGCATCTGCGAGACCAACTGACGTACCATTTTATGTACCATCTTATGTACCATTTTATGTATCATTTTATGTACCATCTTATGTACCATCTTATGTACCATCTGACATGCATATACCATCCCACATACTATCTTATGTATACCATCTCACATACCATCTCTCGTGCCATTTCTCGCATCATCTCAAATACCACCATAGTACCATCTCATATACCATCTCAGGTACCATCACACATACCATTTCACAACTCACATACCATCTCACATACTACCTCATATCCCGCCTAGCATTATATCAACCCGTGGAAAGATTATTACTTAAAATCTAGTGAAGATGAAACTATATTAAACTATGTAGTCTGCATATATTATTATGCATATTTCAAATCATCATCATCAGCAGCAGCAGCCATGGGCTCAACGCCCGTAGGTGTCTGATGCCATCTTCACTAGACTCTTCCATCATCCTCTATACATTGCGATGTGGCTCAGCTCTTGCAGCGATGCTCTGACCCTGTGCCCCATCCGGTGAAGTCGTCTAGCCACTCTCTGTTACGTCTTCCTCTCCTATTAAATATTTGTAGGCTACCACCCATTCGTTCGAGCATTATCGCTTTGATCTTTATCTCATCACTCATTCTACAAACAATCATAGCTTTCTATGGATCAGTTTCTGCATGATGTTTTCTTTGGGTGTATTCGTTTGTACAGCGCAGTGTTGCTAACTTTCTGTGTCCATGTTATCTTCAGAATTTTTCTATAGCACTTTCTTTCCAAGGCCAATATCCTTTGTTCCACATCCTTTGTTATCACCCAAGCCTCATATCCGTACAGCATACCACTGAAGACACAAGTCTGCAACACCCTCATTTTTGTTTCCGTCTTTATAGACCTTTGCTATTCTAACCAACATTTCTTTCTTGCCGTCCAGATCCTATGTCATACTCCCGAGGTATGTGAACTTTTCAACGTTCTTCAGTTGGTTCCCGTTTATGACTAGCTTCTTTGTGGGATCCTTTACCCCAAATACTAATGTTTTCGTTTTCAAAGTTCATGGTAAGACCATATACCTCTTCCTTTCCTCATTCAGAGTCCGTGTTGTGTCCTCTAGTCTCTGCTCGTCTTCGTCTATCAGGTCAATGTCATCGGCGAAGCAGAGATTAATGATTTCTATGCCACTGATTTCCACCCATCCCTCCTTCTCTCTGATCTTATCCAGGACTCTTTCCAGAAGTACAATGAATGTGTTTGGCGATATCGATTCCCCTTGCCTTGTGCCTCTACTTGTCTCAAGCCATGCCCCCTTTTCTTCCCCCACCCGTACCGTTGCTGTCGCATTTCCATTTCTTTCTTTTAATAGACGGGTCAGCTTATTGTCCATGCCATTTTATTCGAGAGCGGCCCACGTTTTGTTCTGGTCTATACTGTCAAACGCCTTTTTGAAGTCTACAAAGCAGTTAGGCCTATAATAGATTTTAATGTTTAAAATACATGTAAATAATAATATTTATGTATAGTGCATAGTATACAGCATAATATTATGTAGCCTACATGCGCATGTATGTATTCCTTATTTGTATGGGTATAGGTCTACATAGTCTGTAATATGTAGTAGTAGTTACAGTTTGACGTCACTGTGTGGTAACAAAGACCATTAGCGACGCCCTCCTCCTTTATCCAGGTTTGGCACTGGCACTGGCAAGTCTATATGTAATGTTTGACAAGTCATATGAACTATACCGACCAAGTGAAACTCTGGTTAGCTGTGGTTTTCTTATACGCGAACAGAAACACTGCTGGAAAAATATCGATCGCTTTTAGGGTCAATTATCTCTGAACAGGAACAGAAACAGACCATTCATCAAATCATAGGATCGATTAATTCCTGTTTGGTCAACTGATTGATTGATTGATTGGTTGAATCGATCATTCGATTGGTTAGGTCGATTTGTCGCTGATTGAGTTAAAAGAATAGACTGCCGAAGAGCAGTCAATGTCCCACGGAGTTTCTTATTGATTAAATTACTGACGGAATTTGGTGACTAACTGGTGACTGTAAGTCAGTCAGTCGACTAATCAGACGACTGACTGGCTTGTTCACGGCTGCTTAAATATCTGTCTGTTTGCGTGCATGCCTGTCTGTGTGACTGTCTGTCTGTCTATCCATCTGTCTGTCTGTCTGTATGTATATGTCTGTCTGTCTGTCTATCTGTCTGTGTATCTATAATCTATCTATCTATCTATCTATCTATCTATCTATCTATCTATCTATCTATCTATCTATCTATCTATCTATCTATCTATCTATCTATCTATCTATCTATCTATCTATCTATCTATCTATCTATCTATCTATCTATCTATCTATCTATCTATCTATCTATCTATCTATCTATCTATCTATCTATCTATCTATATATATATATCTGTCTGTCTGTCTGTCTGTCTGTCTGTCAATCTGTCTGTGTGACTGTCTGTCTGTCTGTCTGTCTATCCATCTGTCTATCTGTCTGTCTGTCTGTCTGTCTATCTATCTTTTTGGCTGGTTGTTCAACGTATACTCGAGAAGCAAAATAAGCCGAAGAATAAGAAAAGAGTTCCTCAGGTTAACCTAAGAGGCAGCCAAGAGTATGAAGTGCTAGCGACATCATTTTCTTAGCCTCAGCATACGAGAGGCCAGTCCTCTCCCTCACCGTCTCATCTTCTCACTAACAGTGTACAGTCATTGCATTCGTCATAGCTAAGCTTGCTAAGGAACGCATTCGTGTAGCGGAGAAATCCCGAATCGTATTATTTTAACCCTGGTGAAATGGATTTGAGCACCACACCACCTCTCGATAGACGTTTCAGCAGGCAGACCGCTAAGCGACATGGGCGCCCGGTCATAAGGGCAAGAAGGGGCCCTTGAAAATGGCATTTCTTTTTAAACTACTTTTTTAAAACTACTATTTCAACTCCGCCACTGGTTGTTCGCTGTCAGTGCCAGTCCCAAGCCTGGATAAAGGAGGAGGGCGACACTAACCATCTTCGGTATGACAGTGTCGTTAAACATGTAACAAGCAAGTTAACTACTATTTTCTGGGTTTTAACTAATTTCTTTGCACTATTATCACTTATGATATTTATGATAGCCTATATACGGAGTGAAAACGAGAAATGTACAATGTCATTTAGATTCTAGATGCCTTCATGAAAATATCCATTCACCCGATTCCATGCCTTGCATTTTCAAGCTCTTGCTACTAAAAATGAGCAGTGGCCAGTGTAGTGTGGTTTGCCGCTTCTCCAAAAATGTCTGCAGGCGTCCATGTTATAGGCTGTTGTAGCCTCCCGTAGAACTTTGCGCTCTTTGGCCAATGGGGAGCTGCTGGTCCCTCGAACCCGCTCTGCTACCAGACAGCGTCGAGCCTTCTCGGTTGTTGGCCCGTCCACATGGAATGGGCTCCCACTTACACTACGCTTACTACCTCGGAATAATTTGCCTGCTTTCTACAAGTTGCTCAAGACCTATCTTTTTAGCTGTGGCTGGACTGGGAGCGCCTCTGAGTAGGCTTCTTGAAGGGCGCTATATAAATTTTTGGAATGAATGAATGAATAATAGGCGAATAGCATCGCAGAGTGAGCGAATGAGTAAACAAACGACAATGATCGATGAAACGATTTCAGCAGAGTTCAATAATTGCATTGTTTTCTTCGTCGATTGTTCTTTTCAGAGGACGGTCTGCCACCTGAGCACTGTCAGGGTATTGCCTTCGATCAGAGCTCCGAGCGACGCGACGAAGCCGATACAACCAACTCAATATTTCGTCAGTGTTCTCTGAGTTCCATTCTTAACGTAATCATTATCGTAAGCTCCAAATCTTTAAGGCGTTAAGCTAGGGCACGGGGCAACAGCTTATTCACGAGCACTGCGTATAATTTCCGAATGAGGCACCAGCCTGTATATGCAAAGTTATTGAATTGTCTTTCTAAATATAATATTACAGAGAATTAGCTACAATAAACTTGAACTTCAAAATAGCAATTGAATAAAATTATATTGTATACATAAATATAACAGGCTATTGTAGGTCTTATCTGCACTTTTATTAGGTATATCAAATTGCTTAAAAAACCTATTTCTCATAAGACCTTGAGATATTGTAGGGGCCCGTGACTGCTCTGCCTAGGGGCTCCGAATATCTAGGGGCCCGTGACTAGGGCTCCCGAATATCTTTCATCAGCCATGCCTCAATGCATTTCCTCGCGCCTTCCGTGAAACTTGGAACTGTCACACTCACACGCGCCAACCATCTGCGCTCTCGAGTTCAGCGGGGCGTCGCTTGGGCGGAATAAATCCTACTTACGTTGGTTAGCTGCTGTTGCAACTTTTTTGCCTCGTTTTCCGTTGCCATACAGTGTTTAATCTAGTCCCCCTCCTCTGGGGGGGGAATTGAGGTTCCTGGGGGGGGAAACAATTGAGCGTCCGAAGGAAGCTCGTGAGGCGCGTAGCGCCGAGACCTGGAAGGGGAGGGGTATGGGGAGGGGGAAGTGCCCCCTCCCCATCAGAAACTTTTTGAATTTCCACATTGCAATGGCAGCATTTTAAGGTGTCATCTTAACAAAATAACTGTACTTTTTCAGTGACCCATTAGAAACTTTTTGAACTTTCAGATTGCAATGGCAGCATTTTAAGGTGTCATCTTAACAAAATAACTGTAATTTTTCAGTGACCCATCAGAAACTTTTTGAACTTTCAGATTGTAATGGCAGCATTTTAATGGGTCATCTTAACAAAATAGCTGTACTTTTCACTGCCCCATCAGAAACTTTTTGAATTTCCACCTTGCAATGGCAGTATTTTAAGGTGTCATTTTAGCAAAATAGCTGTACTTTTCAGTGCCACTTCAGAAACTTTTTGAATTTTCACATTGCAATGGCAGCATTTAAAGGTGTCATCTTTAAAAAGCTGTCCTTTTTCAGTGCTTATAAGAGTGGCCTAAGATTTAAATAAATATATGCAATACTTAAAAAATGTTTTTGTGGGAGTTTCCACACTGTAATGGTACCCTTTCAAGATGCCATTTTAGCAACATAACTCCTTTATTTCAGTACTGATAAAAAGTGTTTTAAGATTTCAGTATATATATATATATATATAAATTCAACCAAGAACTAATAAACTACTGGTACCAAAATATGAAAGCCACAATATAGTAATGATGTTGTTTTACTAGGTGTTCAAATAATAGGACCAAAACATTTTGAAATTTGACAGTTTAAAATTTGAAGGATACCACTGGAGAGAAGCCATTCAGTTCTTCAAAAATAGTATTTGTACAAAAATTAATAGTAAGTTATACTCATTTTTGCAGGATAGTGTCATATATTAAACCGTAGTAGTAAATAATTACTACAACCATATAGTAGTAAAAAATATTACGGAATATTATTATAACAGTTCGTGTAATGCAGTGATGTAAACAGCAACTAAAAACTATTATCATTTTGACGCATTTTTTTAAAGGGGGATGTCATCTCTGTTTTTAACTAGAAAAAATAGTGTTATACAAACATATACAGTAAGTTATACTCATTGCAACATGATAGTATCATATTATTGTAGTAGTAAATAATGTCATTATAATCATATAATAGTAGATAATATCACGGTATATTATAACACTTCATGTAAAACAATGATGAAAACAGTGACTAAAAACAATATCATTTTGTGAAATTTTTCTGGGGGGGGAAATGTCAATCCTGGGGGGGGAACTTTCCCCCCCCAGAGACGTCTAGATTAAACACTGGTTGCCATAGCATCTGTATATTCTGATTTTCTGACGACTTAGCGGGCGAGCACTAGGCCCTATAGATGCACAAAGGAAATAATGAATATATTCGTTGAAAGGAGTCTGCAGTTTTTTTGTCGCCTTTCCTGAATGTGCTTGCGGGGTGTGTGCCGGGAACCAGACGGTCTTTGACCTCCTCGATTCTTGCCTGGCACCGGAACGGGCAAAGTAGTCTGGCCATTGTGGACTTGATTTGATTTAGCGCCGGTGATAAGCTGTTGTCTTCCTAACACGGTTTTTGTGCTGCGCTGAGAGGTTTCGAAGAGTTGCATTATAGGTTTTTATGCATTTTATTATGATTAGAAATGATCGGTGTGTGCGTTATTGAAAAATCTGTCCTTCTTCTGTCCTTGTGAAACTTTTTCTTAAAATGTCTTCTCCGTGCTAATTCCATCCTGGTTCCGCCTCTTCCCGTGCCTATCTGGTCACTCGAATTTCATATTCTCCAGGCATCATGATACTGCCGAGAGGGGGCAGGGGCAAATGCCCATGAACCCGCCGAGTTTTAGGTCCACGGGATCATTAGTAGTTAGGCTACATGTCTAATACAAAGTTTATGACTGTATGTCTTTTGCAATATAATCATATAATTATGACACATAGTTACAATCAGTTTACAAATCATAGTAACAGCAGATAAAATTTTAATAAAATCTTAATTGTATTTGCAAATATTATACGTAGGTAGAATTTTTTTTAAATAATTGTTTCCAGCTCAACTTTTTGAAATAGGCATTCAGTAAAGAATATTGTGATGCGATTAGGCTACTAGTTAAAAGACAATAAAGTAATTTTTATTTTTAAAACTACATATTTACTTATAATATTCATTCATTTATTAATTTAATCCTTCGTTGTTTTTTCTGCAGGTGCCATCCGCAAGAGTGTCCCTCTGTTTGTCTGTAGCCTACTACTCCTTCTCACAGCCTTGTTCCTAAGTATCCTGGGAACCACAAAGAACGACTTCAGAACCATCATAAGTGCTGTTATTTACATATTTTCAGGTAATCTCGACACCTTACCAACAAATAATTTCAAATAATCTCGTTGCTAAAATAATAATAATCTATATCCATTGAACCTGAACTGTTTGTGCAATGAATGAACCTCCCTCAGTTCTTCTTAGAGGAATTTTTACTCGGGAAGTCGACTGCATATTATCTGTTTCAAACGTAGGCTAAACAAATATGTCCCCTCATTCAAATTTTGTTTCCGATTTTTAAAATGATGTTTTAACCTCAGCAGTCGATTTTTTACCGAACTGTCGTCAGAAAGAAAATTAGACGAATATTTTTGTTACGTTGACAAGATGCGACAATTTTCTGGCATTTCGATTATCGCCCAAGAACTATAGGCACACGAAGTTGTATGTGAAGTCCCTGTCCTGGGAATAATGGGTCTTTTCCCGCTATAAAACCCAGTGAAAACTATCGAGTAATCTCGTAATCGAAACAAGAAATTTCAGACGTAATCTCGTCACCTAAATGAATAAAATTCAGATGATCTCGCTACCAACAATCAAAAAATAGTCTAATTGTTGTGGGATAATCTTCTGATCCAATCATCAAATTTCAGGTTACCTCATAGGCGCCCGCACATAAAGAAAAGACTGCTCCACCAATGGAAATTTACATACATTTTTAATAATACTTTTTGCTGTAAAAACTTTTTTCCCACCAAAACACTAACGATACTATATTATGATAGGCCCTACCAAAGATACACAAAGTGAGACTGATGAATTTACATTTAGAAATCTGTATATAACAAAGTGCCCATTTCTTCAATTTCTTGCACCGCATTTTCTGGCTCAAACTAACAAATTTAACCATTGCAATTGCATTCCCCTACTCCCACTGCAAAACTGTCGGCGAGCATACCTGGGTTATCTGCTCAGCCAATCCAAAACATTTCAGATTCTATTGTCATCGAACAACCAAATTCTGTCTGCCATGTTTGTCAGTAACGTTAATCATATCTTTGGAATTCCATACTGTGTCCGGGTGTCCCATAGTCTATAATTATTAATGACTGAGGGGGATATAGGCTACCGTCGCTGTTGTAGCTTAGTCGGAGGCTGTGTTTTTCATTCATTCACTCATTCATTTCGGGAATTTGTATAGCGCCTCTTATTGAAACCTACTCAGAGGCGCTTCTAGCCCAGTCACAGCTAAAAAAGTAGGATTTCAGGTTTTAGCATTCACCAACGAGTAATTAAGTAAGTAAATAAGTGTTCAATAACGGGAGCAGACATAAATCAAACTTCTGCAGACGAATATAGCTTCCGTTTTGAAACGATAAGCCATGATTAGTTATGAGCGTGCGCAATCAACTGGCGATGATATTTTATAGCGACAGCACTCTAACTATATAGGCATGCCTCGTGCATGCATGTGTGCACGGTATCATGCATGTTTATGACCTATAATAATGTTTATGTATTTGGCATTCAGGTCTGCCACATGTATGTTTCTGTTCCTGTATAGCCTATAATAATATTATGTGTTTATGCATCTGGGCATTTATGTATGCATGTACATTTATGATGCGTTTGTAAATATTATTTATGTATTTCTGTGTTTGCCTTCTTGTGTGTATGCGTGTCTTTGTGTCTGTCTTATCCAAGCGTATTCAATTTTACATGCGTAGATGTACGTTTGCATAAATAGACAGATACACAGACAGACACAGCGAGAGAATGGACAGGGACATATAGATGACGACAGACACCCAGACAGAGATAGGCAGAGAGCCAAACGCTCGCATACATGCATACATACACACATCCCGAAAGATACACAGAGTATTATTATATATAATTAATTATATTATATATACCTATATATCATATCAATATCCATAGGCACAGTGCCCGTAGGAGTCCGACGCTACTCTCTGTCTGAGTCTGTCTCGTGACATGTTACCCAGCTTCAACCGGTCCGGTCAGCTGGTCTGCCCCATACCATTAACATCTTGGAGCAGCTGGACCACCTTATCTGATTGAAGGGAATATGGGAGAGAGGCATGAAGAACAACCTGGGTCAATGCCCGTATGTGTCCCATGCTCTCTTCTCCGACTCTCTCCACCAGTCTGTCCTGACCGACCTGTGCATGCCTGCTCCACATCATGACACCTTGGGGCATCTGGGTCGCTATGTCACTTGTGTAGTGGTTTTTGCGGATTTCAATCGTCTGGGTCTTTTACTGCCAGCGTATCGCCACCCATCTGGCAAACCTTCCTCACTTTGTCCGGGCTTAGGACCGGCACAGGGACGTTGTTGGTTCCCTGTGGCGGAGGATGGATGCAGTTTAACGTCATGCCCAGGACAAATATACCTATATATAATATATTATATTAGGCCTATATAATTTATAATATATTATATATTATATATAATCATAATTGTGCATCACTCTCATGCAATTGCAATATCCGACCTATTTCTGGCGAGTCGCGTGCGATAGCGAATCAGCGTATGGAGAAAAATACACTGGAGCACAATAAATTTCAGATAATATAACCAGATAGATTAAGGGGATCATCCAATAAGTCCATAGTTGATTGCTACATAGTAGTCCGACGATGGAATTATTTTTCGGCTCCTATTCCACTAGGAACGCGTCTGAAATTGACGGATTCCGGCTGCAGCCTCCAGGTTCGGTAATCAACCGACTCTTTTATAATGTTATCAGTCCCGACCACCATTGATCACGCAGAATGAAACCCAGTCGTAGCCCGCAGGCTTCTCACAAATTAATGATTCTCGTAGCTGAGCAGTCCTTCATTCTAGCAACCTGAAGATTTCCAGCACAGAAAAATATATATACAGGGTGCGGCCAAAAAAAATAACCCATTACGAAAATCGCAATTTCTCCAAAACCGCTGAATATTTTGTTATAAAACTTCGCCAGTCTATTTGACACATATTTATCTACAACTTGGCTAAATCTAATGAAATTCGATTCATGAGCACCAAAATGGTGCAACCCTGAAGTGAAACAGTGTTATTTTCGTTTCAACAGACATTTAGTGATAGCAATAACAGCAATAAGTAACAAAGTAGTGACGCAAACAGAAATGTAAGAAAGCGCAAGGTTACTTATTGTTATTGACAAGATTAGGCCAAACTGTTAAGTTTTGTGCAGTGAATGTTCGAAGTGACCACCGTTTGCTTTTACGCAAGCTTGCAGACGTTTTCGAAAGCCCATGGCATAACAGACTTCTGAATGGTCTCAAGTGGCAAGTCATTCCAGATGATTTGCAGCGTAGTTTTCAGTTAAGAAATGTTCTTTGGCTTTGTGGGACGTTTGTTGTAAGTCTCAAGCATTGCACTCCAGACAGCAGAGTCGAGTGGGTTCATATCTGGGGAATTTGGCGGCCATAAATCCTTGTCGATGAAGTCCGGACAGTGACTTGTTAACCAATCTTGGGCCAGCTTGGCGCCGTGAGCGGGCGCTCCATCTTGCTGAAAAGTGGACTTATTTCCCAAGACAGTGATACAGTCATCCACAAGCTTAGGCAAAATATTCTCCACGTATAGTACCTATTATAGCTATAGCATTGACTTTGGCCTTCTCGTCAATGAAATGCAAGCGTCCCTTCCCTCATAGCTGACACCTGCAGAAACCGTGATGTTGGGAGAGAACTTGGCTCTCTTGACCAACAGGCGGCTTGGATGGATATCGGCCTTTTTCTTCTTCGCCCAGACGCGGTTGTTTTGAATATTAATGGGTGGATTGATGTAAAAGATCTTTTCATCAGTGAAGAAAACCTTATTATGGCACACTGCAGGCTACTTTATGTAAAATTATGCTTTCCTATTACGCGAATGCCGTGTTAAATTGGAAATATGCAGTTCCTTCTTCTGCCTGATGTCATGATCACAAATATAACGATACTGACATAAAATTTTCAAATAATATGCAGAACTATGTTACGAATAAGAATGAAAATATTTGTAAGAAAATATTCAGCGGTTTTCGAGAAATCGCAATTTTCGTAATGGTTTTTTTTTGGCCGCACCCTGTATATATTATATACCGCTATGGTGTCTCATATTCACCAACGCCTGTGTTAAATTCACTGAGGCGTGTCTTAAATTCACCGAAGTGTGTCTTAAAAACACTGTGGTGTGTCTTATATTCACTGAAATATGTCTTAAAAGCACTAATGCGTGTATTAAACTCACAGCATGTCTTAAACTCACCGAAGCGTGTCTTAAAAACACTGTGGTGTGTCTTATTTTCACCGAATTATGTCTTAAAAGCACGAAGGCGTGTCTTATATTCACCAACGCGTGTCTTAAATAAACTGCGGCATGTCTTAAATTCTCCGAAGCGTGTCTTAAAAGCACTGGGTGTGTCTTATATTCACCAATGCGTGTCTTAAATTCACCGAGTCATGTCTTAAATTCACCGAAGCATGTCCTGATTTCACCGTTGCAGCTCTCAGCCTGGCGATGGGCGTCATCATGTACATCTCTGCCGTCAACGACGAGGTCGCTCACCGCAAGAAGTCGGAGACGCACATCAACTACTTCAACTACCGCTACGGATGGGCGTTCTTCTTCGGCGGCGCCACGTTCATCTGTGCCATGGTGGCCGCCGTCAGCAACATCTCCCTCTACCTGCTCCGCTACTCGAACCTCGAGGACAAGGTACTCGTCACGTCGCACGCCATGGACCCGAAGGGATACCTCCCGGTCAGGGTCGGCAATAAACTACCGCGAGGCCTGTCCGAAACGGAACTGGCCATCTGACTATGACGCATATATAACGACAGAGTGAAACATTCGCAGATGGTACGTCACGGACTTACTTACTCGTCGCTAGAGTTCGCTATGATTTAGAGTCTGGAGAAGCGTTAGCATCCATCTGGAGAGAGGGCGGATTTCGACGCCAAAGCATCGATATCGTTCAGCGCTTCAAGTACGACGCCATTCCCTGGAACGTCGTGGTGATCATAATTCGTGTCTTGCACCAGACCTTGACCTTAACCTTGAACTCGTGCCCTGGACGCTGACCATGTGAACCTCGAGGTGATGAGTCTGCTGCATTGATACGGGTCCGTGTTTCTGCCTGACCTTGCTGCCTCAGAAGGTTGCGGGTTTGATGCTTCTGTCTACAAGAGCGTTCGGACAGTCTGCGTGTTTTTCTGCTGGTGCCTTTAATCCGTGCAAGTATAGTAAATACAGAGACGGGCGGAAGGACGTGTACTTCCGGTTGCAGACCGGAAGTGGAAGAGGTCGTCCTGCCGCACCGGATGTTGATCTGCGCATGTGTTGCTTCCTATAGGTTATAATCGTCGTCCGTGTTGATGAAAGGATTTGTCGAGTCGAAACGGAAGTATTGAATATTCGTTCTGCCTTGTTTTCGGCCATTTTGCACCAAATGATAATTGATTGATTGTATTCGGAGATTATTATTTCTTATTTTGAATTGATACGGTTTGGTTTTTCATGCGTCATCGGTCGATGTCGTGTGCGTTAGATAGGGCGCTATATAAGTTACCAATTGCAATTTCGGTCAGAATAGAATAGAATAGAATATACTAGAATAGAACATTCTTCATTAATCGGCCACTTGCAAACAGTTCAAAAAGTTTTAAAATATACCAATTCTTGCCCTAGAAAGGCGCAAGCTGTTCAATTAACTAAGGCCTTATTTTCGTAATTTATTACAAATTTTTAACGGACTATCAGCCAATCTCGTGTGTCATGGACTCGATTGACTTTTCTTTGCGGGTCCTTTGCAAAATTGTCCCATTTCGACGATTTATTTGGCATCTTCAGAGGAATGTACTTTTAGAATGCTTTACATTGTGAGAAGATAGGTTGTCCAACTGGATCTGTGGCGAATAGAAGATTTCGATAGCAACACAACAGCAAAGAGCGAACTGTTTCTAGGAGAAGAAGCCCAATATTATGGATTGCAGACTGAGAATTGCCAATAATTTTACAGCTGAGTATGGGAAAATGGTAATAGGATTCATGACAACCTACAAACCACCAATTTCTCAACTGCTTACCCTTCCATTATCTAACAATCCAAGCTTGCACCTCCTACCTTCCCTCAGCAACCCACAATTCTCTCTTTGTAGTCAGTCTTTACCCACCCTTCCCTCTCTTTACTCATCCTTCCCAATGCATCCACTGTTTCCCTCTGCTGCCTACTACCCTCAGCTACCCAACCTTCCCTCTGCTACCAACCCTTCCGCCTGCTACCAACCCTTCCCCTGCTACCAAACCATTTTCTCCGGTATACCCAAACCCTTTTCTCCGCTACCACCCTATCCCTCTGCTACCCAATCCTTCCCTCTGATATCACTCTTCCCTCTGCTACCAACCCTTCCTCTGCTACCAGCCATTTTCACCTCTACCCAAAACCTTTTCTCTGCTACCAACCTTTCCCCCCTGCTACCCAAACCTTCCCTCTGCTACCAACCCTTCCCGCTGCTACCAGCCATTTTCTCTGCTACCACCCCTTCACACTGTCACCACCCTTCCCTCTGCGACCCACCCTCCCTTAGCGATCCACCATTTCCTCAGCTACCCACCCTTCTCTCAGCTACCCACCTTCCCTCAGCTACCCACCCTGCTCTCAGCTACCCACCCATTCCTTCATGTAAAAACAGCAATCATTTCTCCAGACATGAGTAATGACAGTGATCTCGCAACGACCAAGAGATGCACCGAACCGAGAGATCCGCATAGCGCGGCAGAAGATATTCGCACGACAACCGGGCAAGATAGGCCTAACTGTGAATAAAAACTTTGTGGCGAAATTCGCCTGAGCCGCCTCCGCGGTCTTGTTTACGCCGTCGATTGGCTTCGTGGGCGGTCGATTCGCGTCGTCGTTCGCTCGTGCCTAGAGGTCCCCTCCCCTCCTCCTTCGCCCCTCGCACCTGTCCGGACCTCTGACGGCGGATCTTTTGGCGCGAAGTCCCCTCTGTAGTGCGCATGCGCGGATCTTTTGGCGCGAAGTCCCCTCTGTAGTGCGCATGCGCGGATCTTTTGGCGCGAAGTCCCCTCTGTAGTGCGCATGCGCGGATCTTTTGGCGCGAAGTCCCCTCTGTAGTGCGCATGCGCGGATCTTTTGGCGCGAAGTCCCCTCTGTGGTGCGCATGCGCGGATCTTTGCCCGCCAGGTCCCCTCGCACCTGTCCGGACCTCTGACGTCGGACCCCTTCTGGTGCGCATGCGCGGATCTTTTGGCGCCAAGTCCCCTGTCCCCTTGGACATGTATAAATAGGACCGCTGCCTGCGTGCATTAGCTCAGATGTCACCGGGAAGTCCGCGGGAGCTCCGTCCGTTTTAGAAGTTCGGTCCAGTCGAGCTCTGCCGTCAGTCGCCTGTGGGAGCTGCCGTCGCCGTCGCTGGGAATCGGTCGTTGGGGCTCGGCGTTGCCGCCGCCGCAGTTCGTCGCTGCCGCTGCCGTGTAGTTTCCGTGTTCGACGCAGTGGGGCGCTCTCGAAGTCCGCCATTGCGTGGGAGCCGCCATTTTGGGAAACGACCGTCCGCTACCAGGGTACGACTGTTGCGGGTATCACGTGGTTGCCTGTTGTGACGTGTGGAGTTGTGATCGACAATATATCGTCTGAAAACGTTTGTTGTCTTCGTGTCTTCGTGCGGTGGGGAGAACACTGTTAAGCCCTTCGAAAGACGACGGAGGCCGGACTTGCGCCCATCTGGAGCGACACGCAAGCCTTACCACCTGGTGGGAGAGATCGTCATCCACTCTCCCGTCAGCCGCTAGAGGGCGCGGGCGGTTTCCGTGACACTGGTACCAGAAGTGGGGTACGCAGTTGTTCCAGCCGACGAATAGACGAGTCTACCGAAGATGATGGACGACGACGAGGTAACGTTCCGGCAGCCGAGACTTTTCGAGTTCAGCACGCCTGCTGATGTCTCTCCGCCTGCTGTGGGAAGAACGACGATGGAGAAGCAGCCGAGCCGTGGCCGACTGATCGAGCTTATTTCTGACGATGGTGAGGAGCTGGTGGAGACGAGTCCCCGTGTGAAGACGGAGACAACGGATTCGTCGAAGGAGTTGTTGGAGAACTTCGGAAGTCTCCTGCGGAACCGACCGACGCCAATGAAGCCGGGTCGATTCGACGGGACTG
Source organism: Lumbricus terrestris (assembly GCA_949752735.1). NCBI lineage: Eukaryota > Metazoa > Annelida > Clitellata > Crassiclitellata > Lumbricidae > Lumbricus > Lumbricus terrestris. Next base: position 7,474,489 of record OX457050.1, on the reverse strand, counting down.
GGTCCCTGGAATCCTTTCTAGTACAATTCGAGGTATGCGCTCGTCACAATCGATGGACCGACGCGGACAAAGTGGATCATCTACGCTGCGCGCTAGAGAAGGCTGCGACGCAACTTCTTTGGGATTTCGGCGCGCAAGCTGACGTAAGTTACGCCCAACTGGTGGAACGTCTCCGACAGAGATATGGGACGGACGGACAAGCTGAGACGTTCCGTAGTCAGCTGTATTTTCGACGTCAAGGGGCCGGAGAAAGTTTGAGCGACTTACTACACGAGATTCGCAGACTCGTTGTATTGGCCTATCCTGTCCCGTCCAACGAGACGACGCAGATTATCGCAAGAGACTCGTTCCTGGAAGCTTTGCGAGACAAGGAGCTTTCGTTGAAAGTCAGAGAGCGTGAGCCGAAGACTCTGGATGAGGCTTACCGGACCGCTCTACGCTTAGAGGCCTACCAGAGAGCCTCTGAGAATGACGATCATCGGAGACCGTCGAACCGTGTCCGTGGAACGCAAGAAGTCGAGCCGACCGACCAGCTCCAGTCGACTCTGGACCGCTTCTTGGCGACACAGCGTGACGATCAGCGTCGTTGGCAGCGAGAAATGGAACGGAAGATGGAAGAGCAGTTCCGGGAGCTACGGAACCAGTCTACGATCGAAGACGATGGATCGAGACAGGATCAACGGCCTGGGGACCGCCGATTGGGAGATCGCCAGCCGGAGACTACGAGGAGAACCGTGACCTGTTATGGATGCGGTAGAGCCGGTCACGTGGCCTGAGATTGCCGTCAGCCGCGCCGTTTCCGGAACCGGCCGAGTGACGAGGAAACGACAGGAGGAGACGCACTTGCGCCATCGACATCTGTGGTGGTGAACCACACGACGCGTCCGAAGCTGCCCGACCGTGCCAGCAGTAATGCCGTTTACGTTCGTGGAAGGATCAACGACCGACCGCAGATGTCTCTCATCGACACCGGATCCGAAGTGAGCCTGGTTCCGTCTTCGGCCGTAGAAGGGTTAGAACTCCGTTCTTGTACACGCTTGTTGATGGCTGCTAATGGCTCGAATATTAATGTTTTGGGCGAGGTCCGGTTACCCCTTAGATTTTGGGATGGTTTTGAGGTCCATGCTAACTTTTTAGTCTCTGACCAGATTTCCGAACTGATGTTAGGAATGGATTTCTTGAGGGAACAGCGTTGTCGCTTGAGTTTTGGTAACGGGGCTCTGTTTATTGGTCGCAAACGTGTCCCCCTGGTTAGAGGGAATGGCTCAATGTGGTGCCGGCGTGTAATGGTCGCCGAGGAGGTAGAGCTACAGCCCAAATGCCAAAGTGAGGTGCCCGTGAAAACTGTATACGGAGATTTGACCTCGGTGGCTCCCGCGTGGATGACGGAGGCTCACGAGATCCGTCCTGGAGTTCACCTTGCCCGTGTAGTGTTAGGCGATGAGGCTAGCTCGCATGTGAGAAAAGTAGACCTGAGTGATAGTCCGGTGGAAGATGAACCGATAGATGTAAGGAAGATTAGTGGGAATAAAGACGCTTCGCCTAGTGAGTTAATGTTAACAGAGGATGTGTCGCCTGAAATCCAGGAACGGATCGGAAGTTCGTTGGAAAAGACGTCGGTGAGCACGCATAAGATTGAGACAGATGCCCATCCGGTGAGACAAAGGTTAAGACGTGACCCGCTGCCGCATAAGATTGTTATTGATAACCAGTTGGACAGTATGCTTGCTGATGGAATTGTGGAACCAGTAGTTAAGCGAGAACAGTCTCTCAAGGTAGCACATATAGAGGTAACTGGTGGACATTTGGGTGTGCGCCGACCTAGGTGGCAGTTTAGACGCAGGACCTATTGGTTTGGTTGGTCGGGTGCCGTAGCGAGGTTTAGTCAGCGATGCTCTCCCTGCGCCCGATACCACCGAAGTCATCCGCCCTGGCAGGGTCCCTTGAAACCCTTACCCTGTGGGAAGCCTTGGGAGCGGTTTAGCATGGATGTTCCTGGTCCCCACCCGCGTGGTCGTAGAATTTTGACGGTGATGGACGGGTTCGCTAAATTCGTAGACGCCATTCCACTGGCTGATTATAAGGTTAATTCCGTGGCTCGGGTTGAGACAAGTTTTGGCGGGTTCCTTTTTGGGGAAAATCATAAGCAGCCATCAGAGTGTGACATTGCCACTCGTTCGCCTAACGAGTCCGGCGCTGCTGATGCTTCGTCGCCGGCGACTGTGAATTACCAGGATGGCCGACCAAAGCGTACGGTCCGTCGTCCGGCTCGCTACGAATAGACGTTTATTGTGGAAAGAGACTTGAACTCTGAGACTCTCTTTTTCGTGAAATGGACTATGGACATTTATGAACGCTCAAGTTGTTGCGTTGCTTAATTGTACGTTGCTATGTGTGGCCCGTTGGCCGTGTCTCGTTACCATGAAACTTAGTGTAAAGTGTTGTGGCTCGTTGGCCCATTTTTATGGACTCTTTGCATAATGAACGATGGACATTTCGTGGACGTTGGTCCTTTCTTTTGTTTGGTTCCGCTTCTGTTGTTACGACTTGCAAGTCGTTCGAGGGCAGACTTGTTGCCATTGGCCCGTTGGCCGGTTACTGTATAATGCGGACGGTCTAGGGGGTTCCTTGTTTCCGGGAGGGTGTGTGGGCCCTGACCCTCGAAATAGGGACATTTCGAATCGTGGTGGGAGGAAGATGTGGCGAAATTCGCCTGAGCCGCCTCCGCGGTCTTGTTTACGCCGTCGATTGGCTTCGTGGGCGGTCGATTCGCGTCGTCGTTCGCTCGTGCCTAGAGGTCCCCTCCCCTCCTCCTTCGCCCCTCGCACCTGTCCGGACCTCTGACGGCGGATCTTTTGGCGCGAAGTCCCCTCTGTAGTGCGCATGCGCGGATCTTTTGGCGCGAAGTCCCCTCTGTAGTGCGCATGCGCGGATCTTTTGGCGCGAAGTCCCCTCTGTAGTGCGCATGCGCGGATCTTTTGGCGCGAAGTCCCCTCTGTAGTGCGCATGCGCGGATCTTTTGGCGCGAAGTCCCCTCTGTGGTGCGCATGCGCGGATCTTTGCCCGCCAGGTCCCCTCGCACCTGTCCGGACCTCTGACGTCGGACCCCTTCTGGTGCGCATGCGCGGATCTTTTGGCGCCAAGTCCCCTGTCCCCTTGGACATGTATAAATAGGACCGCTGCCTGCGTGCATTAGCTCAGATGTCACCGGGAAGTCTGCGGGAGCTCCGTCCGTTTTAGAAGTTCGGTCCAGTCGAGCTCTGCCGTCAGTCGCCTGTGGGAGCTGCCGTCGCCGTCGCTGGGAATCGGTCGTTGGGGCTCGGCGTTGCCGCCGCCGCAGTTCGTCGCTGCCGCTGCCGTGTAGTTTCCGTGTTCGACGCAGTGGGGCGCTCTCGAAGTCCGCCATTGCGTGGGAGCCGCCATTTTGGGAAACGACCGTCCGCTACCAGGGTACGACTGTTGCGGGTATCACGTGGTTGCCTGTTGTGACGTGTGGAGTTGTGATCGACAATATATCGTCTGAAAACGTTTGTTGTCTTCGTGTCTTCGTGCGGTGGGGAGAACACTGTTAAGCCCTTCGAAAGACGACGGAGGCCGGACTTGCGCCCATCTGGAGCGACACGCAAGCCTTACCACCTGGTGGGAGAGATCGTCATCCACTCTCCCGTCAGCCGCTAGAGGGCGCGGGCGGTTTCCGTTACAACTTCTCAAATGAAAACAAGTCTTCCTTGAGTAACGGATTCGCAGCCAAGGAGACTGATTTGACAGAAACTCAATTCCTGACAGCGAGCAATACGTAATCCTCTTATAAAAATGTTGACAGATTGATCCGGGAAATATTGAAAAGTAATAGGATTTATGACAGGGTCGCCACAAGCATAATGCTGAGAGGAGAAGGAAGACGATGACAATTCTCACAACAACCGTATACACTCTGATGATGATTAAGAGAACTGGACGAGACGCAGAAGGTGGAGTTTCTGAACCAAATAATTAAAGTAAAAGCACAAGACCCATCATTCAATTACACTTAATAGGAAATAGACAGAAGGCCTATATAGTTCTCAGCGAATTCGCAATGATTAAGGATCTAAGCTCGTTTGATATATAATAGGCTGATATATATCAACTAGGGCAGCTGACATCCATAGGTGCGTAAGGAAATAAACAAAACAAATAAATTTACGAACGAAGGAACTAATTAGTTGAACTGCGAATGAACAACAGAATGATCGAATGAAAGTCAGTGAAATTCTACGATAAAGATGCCTTAAAAATTCCTTAAACGTCTCTACATTTTTATGACGCGGAAAGGCAACATTTCTGATGAGAAATGATGGGATCGAATATTCCGGTGTAGAGGGACTTGTAATTGTCAGAATATTATTTGCGTCAACAAAAACTTTCGTTCCGTATTAATCACTGACATCCTTCTTGATCAACTCTCAACAGCACAAAGTGTTTACCGAACCAATTGAAGAAGACTGTGATTACGAACATTTCTACCTTGACACTTCAGTTCAGATAAGCAAAAAATCAGGTTTCGTTATCTTCGTAACAGGAAATTGAACGACGTTAAGAGTAATTAATTAGGCACGCCCATATCCGGGAACGGTCTGGTTTCCGCCCGTATAAGTTGCCTGGCTACCATTGTGGGGCGTGGTGGTTTAGGGTATGTTCGATGTCTTGGAGCCGGCAAGGTTGCGGTTTCGAATCCACCTCAAGCCGCCAAGTAGGGACCCTGAGCAAGACCTTCACTCGCAAATGTTCAAGCGCCTCGACGTAAAACTCCGGTTCAGTGTCCGCGCTGTAGTCGGGGAAAGCCTTCGAATAGAAATACTGAAAGAGCGCTATAAAAATTGTTCATAAATACATATCCAGACAGGGCAAGAGCTTATAGGCCTAATTTAGGCCTATCGAAATGAGAAAGGCAAGATGGTGTAGGCTACGTTACGCAAAAGACAGGTGATGTATGGTGCAGTAATAAGGATGAGGGTGAGGCAAGGTAATCATGCATTTGTCACCATTACAGTTACAGGTCTCACAGATATAATGGCTCTGTGGACTGAAGTACATAATATTATCTCTGTCGGAAGCGAAAACTCAGCTAATATTTCGTTATCGTAATAAAACACTATACTTCTAAATTGCAGCACTCGAATGGCAAGTAGAAGGGCACCAACATATTCAGAAGCGTTGTCGTCGACTAAGAGGATTTTCCAAAGGTTAGACAAAAGAGGAGGACCGAGTCCAGTTTCCAGAGGCGGCTTGAGGTGAATTCGAACCCGCAACCTTGCCGGCTCCAAGACACCGAACATACCCATAAACCACCACGCCCCACAACGGTAGCAAGGCAAGAAAGAAAATGGTGAGTGATGCTAGGTGGAGAATTGGACGGTGGACGATCAAATGGGTTAGAGTAGGAGTTCCTGAAAATGTGACACGTAGCCTACCTTAGTTCTGAGTTGAAATCTTTGGGTGAAGGATGGGCGGAGCAATGCGACGAGGGTAAAGAGAGTGGATGACAAGAAAGGTGAAGAGAACCGAGAATGTGAGGCATTGCGAAGGGAAATCTTTAACCGTTGGAAAGGGCTTCGATGGAGTATTTGCTTCATGTTTCTACATTCGAAGCAAATTCCATAAAAGTTATCAATAATATTAGGAGTTTAAAAAATTCAAATTCAACAGAAGTAGCCAATGCTTCAAAAGTTCTAAAGCTTTTAAGACATATTCAACAGATTTGCTTATCCTTTCTTTCTCCCGAAAAATATAACAAAACTCGCCCATGACGTTTAGAGTCTCTAAATCGATTTCCACTCCACCCCATCCCCTACAAATCTAAGATGCATAAATATGCCACCGAATTAAAACATTTTAATCAGTACATTCCTGCATTCAGCTGCGAGTAGTATTGGAACTGATCTGTACTTGATTCACGATGAAAAACGACAAAAAAGATAACAATTCCAGGAAACAGACAGGCCCAACTGTTGCGAGCTGCCTAGGGTGATGTAGCACTGCAAATCGCAAGTCAAACTGACAGAGAGACATATCGAAGAATTGTTCTCGTCCGAGTAGTTTCGCCGGCATTGAAATCGTGTACACGAGTCCCATGGTCGAAAAAGCCCTGTATATTTCGGCTGTAACTTAGTACGTCGTATACAACAATATCGCGGATTCCGAACGGGTAATTGACACAGAAGGACTTGCATCCAGTGGTGTTGTAAACGACAACATATCCGTAGTATTTGATTTTCTGGAATTTCTCTGCTACGCATAACTCACCGCCGTAGAAGACGATTTTCTCGACCCTCTTTTGTCTGTCATTCTCTGATTGTCTCCGTTTCAACACGTACGGTACGGCTGGACCGCAGTTGAGATTTGCAGTTAGCGTCTCGAAGCCAGACAAGTGACAGATGGATACCTGAAATTTGGCAACAGTCAGGTTCCCAAGACGACCGACTTTCACAGGACAACTAGGCTCACAGTTTGGAACGAATAGCCATTCAGCCCATTTCTTAAGACGATTTTCACCAGTGCGCCAACAGACTGCTGTCTTACTCCCAATCAGACGATAACCGACATTGCATTGGTATGATGCTGTGCTGTTAAATGAAGTGTTCGCATAATTGACGACAGCAAAAGGGATTTGAGGTGGAGGACCGCAATCAGGGAGCATGAAACATTGAATGTTGATGTTTCCAGCCTTGTTTATCCACTGATTATATCTTGAACAGTTCATTTCGACAGAGGATTTATTCATGTTCAATTCGTATCCGGAGTTGCAACGGTAAGTAGCCACACCGTGCAGTAAAACGCTTGTAACAGTTACGTTAGCATTTGCAATGACCGGTGGCTGACCACAACTGGGAATTCTATGACAGGTCAGTTGAGAAGACCCATCACTGCGGATCCATCTTCCCAGATGCCTCTCCAAATTGCGGTGGTTTCTCTGTTCATAGTTAGTGTAAAAATAATTTACATTTGCTTCACATGTTAGATAGTCTTGATTTTCATACATCATAAAACCGTCGTGACACCTGTACGTGGCCTGCCCCTTGATTGTCGTATTCGTAACATTGACAAGAGTCATGAGAGGGAATTTTGGTGGGTCGTCGCAACGAGTCCATAAACATACTCCCCTAGTTTGCCAGTCTCCCTCGGCCGTGCATGACGATACCAAGTCGCCAATTTGGGCCCAACCTTCGAAGCACTCAAACTGGGCAGTGCTTCCGTACGTTTCGTTTGTGAAGGAGACAACTCGTGCGTGATCCACCGCATTTTCAGGAGATCCACAACTTTGAATTTCTTCGCAACGCTTTCCTGTGTATCCAGATTGGCAAAAGCATCGATAGTCCATTCTTCCATCGGGAAAACATGTTCCGCCGTTTCTACACGGGTTGACATTAGTTGTGCATAGATATTGATGTTTACATCTGTTTCCATAGTAACCATCGTTGCATAAACATCGAAACGACTTCTTTCCAGTCTCCAGGCAGGACCCTCCAGTTCCGCACAATCTATGCCCTTCGTTTTCGTTGTCGTCGCTTGTGCATGCGCCTGTGCTGGACTTTACGTCCGAACATGACTTAGTGAAAATCTCGATGTTGTCAAAGGCGACGAAATTGCTATCGGCAAAGTCGTTCGTGTAGATAATCTCGATGATGAGACGATATGTTCCTCTGGGAAGAGATCCATACAAGTGATGCCATCTGTCTCGATGCGTCTTTGGGATTGGCAATCGGAAGAGAAGTTTCTCGACCTTGTTCAGTGTAAGTTGAATGATATTTAGTGCGTTGTTCTCGTCTGTTTTCGATTGTACGCTGTTGTAGTACCACAGGTACACGCAACCTTGTAAAGAAACACACGCTGTAAAGTTAGGCTGTTGGTAGGTGGTTAACGGAACGTGAGCGTTTCAGTAGAATCGAATCTCGACTCTGATCAGGTTACAACAATAACCTACTTATCGCTGTATTCCTATCAACATAGACTTAATAAGTGATCTTCAGTTTAAAATCAATTGAATTAAAAATTCAGGATATTTACATTTCGTCTTTCGTGAATTTCACGAAAGCGCAATGCAGATGGCTACTTTATGTTTCACTAGCGTTTATTCGCCTCATATGGAGTAAAGTTTTTTTTAGAACCTTAACATAAGCTACCGATGCAGACAGCGCTGAACCGCCTCGGGTGTAGCCATCCATATGGAATACCCCCAAAATCTCTTCAGAGATGCATTTATTAAATCTGACCAATCAAATTTTGTTTAACAAATCTCTCGAGTCTTTGCTTTCGGGACAGCCCATGAGTAGATTTCTTGAAGGGGCGCAATATACATGTAAGTCCATAAAATGAATGAATGAAAAGGCGCAGCTGAACTACTGGCGCTGCTACCTAGAACCTACCTTCACGCTGAATTGTGATCTCCGGTGATTGAAGTCGAGCCCTGCTGCCGTAGTTAGCGATCTCATAAAAGTCTGATGTCATGGCCAGGAATCGATCGTCGGGTGGTTTCTGGTGACTCCCCAAAGATTGCAGACCGGCGGATAAGGACTCGGTGAAAATATTCAGGAGCTTCACCGTGGAATCGTTCGTATAGCTGTACCCACAGAATTTCACGTCAACCTCAAAACCGCAATCTCCCGCACACAATTCGTCGGGGGTCACGGTTATCCCACAACTTCCGTCTGCGATGATCATGTTAGTTATGGCAACAACACCGCCGTCGATAGTTCTGTTGTTGTAGTTCTTGCCGGTAAAAATCAGATGGTATTCTCCGACGGGAAGTGAAACCTGCGCCTCGAACCATTTCGAAGATTCCAGTGAATAGAACTCCGCAAGGATTTCATCCTCAGATTCTCCTAATTGATCATCGGTGGAAGAATCATTTAGGCCTATATTTCGCATTCGAACGGTTAGGGTTGGGGTGAGTTTAATAGGAATCCGGTTGTGATAGCTGAAATAAAGACATTTTCCAGTGTCGTTTATGACGATAGCGGGACTCATCAGCTCAGCGAACTTCTTGGCCAGGGTGTTGCTTCGAGTGGGTCCCGTGTAGAGGTAACTATCTCCCTTTGGCGGCCATTCCATCGGGTGGTTTCCGTTCAACCTCATCGACCGCCTGCTTTCAATGTATCCTTGAACGTTCGCGTGAACGGGTGGTGTTGATCTTAGCCACTGGGGACCGTTTGTTCCGTCGAAGACATTTTTGTAGTCACAACAATCGTCTGACGAAAAACTGCATCCCATCTGACAATCGACTTGAAATATTGGAGAGCAGATGAAGCCGATGAGAATCCACAGACGTTTCATTTTGAGTCGACTTGTCATGCTCCAAAAGCTCAAAGGCAGACAATATTTCACACAAATCTGACACTTCAATTTTTCAGCAATGCTCTCTTTAAATGTTATTGAATTTAAACGACAATGACCGGGATTGACGAAGCGTCAAACGATTCTAGAACTCGTTGTATGTCTTCCTATATAGGTCTCTGATTCAAGGCTTTTCAACTTGGAGATAACGTATTTCACTAATCAAGGGTTGTTATCGGTGTATGACAATGGACTTTGCACCACACTCAAGCTCTCCATTTCGATGCGTCGCCAAAATCATATACTGGTAAATCAGTCACCAGTGTAGAAATACGGAACTGTCTCTGGTGTTGCATAGACGAATAAGTTTGGAACTTTATGCTGTAATATTACTGAGTCTTTGTAAACTATAAAAAAATGCGCTCCATCATTTTAGATCCATACATATACACTCTGTATTTAATATGTGAATGTCGATCAGAGTTCGGAAGCAAACGTAACTTTGAAGTGTAAACTGTAGGGGCATTTAGTTATTTATTTAGCATATTTTATATAGGGCCTCTCCAAGGTTTGGTTCTCAGAAGCGCTCCCGGCCCAACCACGGCTAAATACGATAGTTTGAGATTCGTAAGGAACAGAGTGGAGTGACGAGTGGGCAAAAAGCGCAGTGTAACAGGGAAACCATTCCAGGTTATAGGACCAGTTACCTGGTATGCCTAGGTTGGAGAACTCACTTAACGGTAACACAGTCTAACAGACGAACATCAAGTCATGGAGTGCTTCCAGAGGAAAGTCCCGTTACATGGATTGGTAGAGTGGAAGGTCGGTGGGATTTGTAATTCATGGACAAGGACTTTACGCCCTTCAAACTCTTCATCATTTGGACTTCTTCCACTCATGACACCGAGACGACAATGGCTGAACCTTGGGGTTCTCCCCGTGCGCTTATAGTTTAACTTTCTCAATGTCCCTTTCTCTCTGTGTGGCACGAATGCATATTTAATACGACTCGTCCCCTTGAAATGATATATTACTGATAAAACGGCAAATAGTTGCTAGTAATTTTTAAAAATTATTCTTTATTTTAATTTTAATGATAATATTATCTTATCTCCGTGTCTGCCAATCGATCTCTTTTACGAATGGTCCTCCCCTCCTGCCGACCATTGTTCTACTCCAGAGACCCCATTCCCACACGAATCTTTATTTTAAGCCTTAACCCTGACACTAACCATAACCTGCGTAGGCTACATGGATTTCGTCTATCAAGCCATTGACCTGCCAACGAGCTTATCAACCCAGTCACCTAGATTCGCGTGTTTATTCGATGCTTGAATCAAAACCTGTTCTCCATCACAGATGCCAAAGTACAATGACTCCGGTACCTATGAAATGTATGTATGTATGTATGTAGGCTATGTATGTAAGAATGAATTTTACTATATAAGTATGTAAGTATTTATGCAACAGTAGCAACGCTATAGCTATACAATTTCAGCAGGTCGCGTCATCGTCATGGGCGGGAGGGTATTCGACAGGTCAAAGTAATTAAATACCGGGTACACAGAAGGTATTAAAAATTCCAAAGAATTTTTGGCAGGTCATACATATGGAAAGTCAAGAGTAAAATAGGCAGATTGTCAAATGACAAGCATCGACCTATGCAGAGGTATGCACCTATGCAGGTAGGTATCTACGCGTGTATGTATGTATTCATGCATGTATAAAGGTATTATGCATTCATGTATGTATGACTTTGTATGTGTGCATAATACTTCACGCAAGTGTGTATGCTCAAAATAAGATTAAATAAAATGACGAAGGATAGGCCTATACAAAAACAATAATATTGACAAGGTCTAAGCTCCAATTCTACACCTAGTCTCAGAGGAAAACGCAAAGTTTCTCTTGAGCTCCTCTTTCTGACAGAGGAGTATCGCTCCTCCCCCACAACCCACCAGTGAGAAAGAGACTGAGAATTGGACGAAATGACTTTGTTTACCATCAACGCCCATGTTTTGCTTGCTTCCGAGTAAGTGCCTTGACCTGAGACAAACTTCAATCTGTCGTTTTCTTACTCCATTTACCAGTGCCTAACAACTAGACAGGTTCGTCTATATAAGCGTTCTGTCTTCACTCGTGTCTGGTTTCTCATCTGGTTTCTTTTAATGGTGCACGAAGAAAGAGAGCTAAACCACTGGCGACTGGCTTTACCGTTTAGCGGCGGCTGGCTACGTTGCTATTCTAGCTGTGTTTTGTAGGCTACTGAGACATAAATAAAGTGTTAAACTGCTTACACTCGCGGCTTTAGGTAACTGGATCATCACATACTGAAACGCTTTATTAGTTCAAACCGATTAGCATAATTATGCTGGAGATAGAGGCAGATTCGTGCAATATTTTCATCGATTCGGAGCTACTCGTTTAATCCAAAGACATCTTTGATTAAGCTTCTCGCTTTTACAAAGACATCTTTTAACCTTCCTAAACTAACGGACGTCCAAATCTAAAGTAGTTTCGCCTTCGAATCATCGTCCGACGTAAAATGAAGTTTCAGCTCATTTTCATTGCTGTCTGCTCTGCAATTATACTCCAAGTCGATTGTCAGATGGGTTGCAGTTTTTCGTCAGACGATTGGTGTGACTACAAAAATGTCTTCGACGGAACAAACGGTCCCCAGTGGCTAAGATCAACACCACCCGTTCAAGAGAACGTCAAAGGATACATTGAAGGCAGGCGGTCGATGAGGTTGAGCGGAAACTACGACATGGAATGGCCGCCAAAGGGAGATAATTACCTCTACACGGGACCTACTCGAAGCAACACCCTGGCCAAGAAGTTCGCTGAGCTGACAAGTCCCGCCATCGTCATAAACGACACTGGAAAGTGTCTTCATTTCAGCTATCACAACCGGATCCCTATTAAACTCACCCCAACCCTAACCGTTCGAAAGCGAAATATAGGCCTAAATGATTCTTCCTCGGATGATCAATTAGGAGAATCTGAGGATGAAATCCTTGCGGAATTCCATTCACTGGAATCACCGAAATGGTTCGAGGCGCAGGTTCCACTTCCCGTCGGAGAATACCATCTGATTTTTTCCGGCAAGAACTACAACAACAGAACTATGGACGGTGGCATTCTTGCCATTAGCAGCATAGCCATTGTCGACGGAAGTTGTGGGAGTACTGTAGCAGAATGGCTGCAAAGGCCAGGAGACTGTGGCTTTGAAGACGACGTGAAGCTATGCGGGTATACCTATACGAACGATTCCACGGTGAAGCTCCTGAATATTTTCGCGGAGTCCACACTAATCGAAAATGAATACACAGAATCGAGGTACAGACGTCAAAGACCGCCAGGTCCTGACGATCGATTTCTGGCCATGACATCAGAATTTCATGAGATCGCTAACCACGGTGGCAAGGCTCGTCTCAAATCACCAGAAATCACGATGCGACGCAATGGTAAGTTTCCGAAGCAATCAACAATGTTCAACTGCGCTGAAGCAATCAACAATGCTCAATTGCAACAAGGGCCGCAGAGAGGAAGGCAGAGGGGCAAATTCCCAATTGCCCCGGCAACTTTTAGGGGCCCGGGCTAGGCGTACATTATATAAAAAAAGTTTAAGGTTTAGGTTATGCCTTTATAAGAACAATAATTACTGCAGAGAAAATTAACTATAATCAGCCTAAAGTTCGAGTTAACGACTGAATAAAAGCATAAATTATTTTATAGATAAATATAAAATTGTAGGTCGTACCTGCAATTTTATCACTTCAATCAGATTTTTCTGTTTCAAAAAAATTCTTGCTAAGCCTTAAGACAGTTACGGGGCCCGTTTCTTCAATGCCTATGGGCCTGGAATGTCGCTCGTCAGTACCGAGTGCACCTCTCCTTTGGAAGAAACTTTTGCTGTATATACAGAGCAAATGTATTCAATCTAGGAACTTAGGAACCTCCTAGTCAAGTTTCCGACACGTTGAAGAAACTTATATTTGCGAAAGATAACTCATCGAGGTTAAGTTCATTATGCCAATGCATAGTGCCCACATATAATTGTCTTGGAGTCAGTGCTTTGTTTTCTGCTGGCGATCTACGAGTATAGGTCTAATAAAACTTTGAACATTTCTGCTGCGCCAGGTTACTTAGTTTTTCAGCCGCCACAAGCGTTCGAGTCACAGTAAATACATGTAGGTGCTACTGTATCCTGAAAACCCGCTTCTTTATTCCATAATTTTCTTAGCAATTGAAAACCGTTCCATTCGGTCGTGGTTATGTCCAGTCTCTCTGGCATGCTTCTCCTGAAGTGGAGCGATAACAATTGGGAAATCTAATTTGACGATACAAAGCATTGCATTAAATAACAGTAAAAACAATGCAGAGCGTAATTTTAGTCTCTACGGAATATTGTACTAAGCATAGCGTGCGTTTAAAAAAGTTGCAAGTGCACACCAACATGCTAACTTCATAGTGAATGGTCTGTGTGTTTCTTTACAAAGGTTGCGTGTACCTGTGGTACTACAACAGCGTGCAATCGAAAACAGACGAGAACAACGCACTAAATATCATTCAACTTACACTGAACAAGGTCGAGAAACTTCTCTTCCGATTGCCAATCCCAAAGACGCATCGAGACAGATGGCATCACTTGTATGGATCTCTTCCCAGAGGAACATATCGTCTCATCATCGAGATTATCTACACGAACGACTTTGCCGATAGCAATTTCGTCGCCTTTGACAACATCGAGATTTTCACTAAGTCATGTTCGGACGTAAAGTCCAGCACAGGCGCATGCACAAGCGAAGACAACGAAAACGTAGGACATAGATTGTGTGGAACTGAAGGGTCCTGCCTGGAGACTGGAAAGAAGTCGTTTCGATGTTTATGCAACGATGGTTACTATGGAAACAGATGTGAACATCAATATCTATGTACAACTAATGTCAACCCGTGTAGAAACGACGGGACATGTTTTCCCGATGGAAGAATGGACTATCGGTGCTTTTGCCAACCAGGATACAATGGCAAGCGTTGCGAAGAAATTAAAAGTTGTGGATCTCCTGACAATGCTGTGAATCACGCACGTGTTGTCTCCTTCACAAACGAAACGTACGGAGGCACTGCCCAGTTGGAGTGCTTCGAGGGATGGGTAAAAGTAGGCGACTTGGTATCGTCATGCACGGCTGAGGGAGACTGGAAAACTAAGGGAATTTGTTTATGGACAAGTTGCGGCTATCCACCAGTTTTTTCCGGCATGACTCTTGTCAATGTTACGAACACGACATATAAAGGGCAGGCCACGTACAGATGTGAAGATGGTTTCACGACGCACGAGAATGGTGACTATCTAACATGTGAAGACGAGGCTCGTAACTACCTTTATGAGTATATAGATTTCGGTGGGTGGGATTGGTACGGTGAATCTGAGACACGTACACGTCAGGGACAATGGATTAGCAGTAATGGATCTTCAGAGCTTACCTGTCATCCCGTTCCCAGTTGCGGTCAGCCACCGATCATTGCAAATGCTAACGTAACTGTTACAAGCGTGTTGATGCATGGGGTGGCTACTTACCGTTGCAACTCAGGTTACGAATTGAACATAAATCAATCCTCTGTCGAGATGAACTGTTCACAACATGGTGAGTGGATATACACGGCTGAAAACATCAACATTCAATGCTTCGTGCTTCCTGAATGCGGTCCGCCACCCCAAATCCCCTTTTCTGTCGTCAATTATGCGAGCACTTCATTTAACAGCACAGCATCATACCAATGTAACGCTGGTTATCGTCTGATTGGGAGTGAGACAGCAGTCTGTTGGCGCATTGGCGAAGATCGTCTTCAGAAATGGGTCGATTGGTTATTCGTCCCAAAATGCGAACTTAGTTGTCCTGTGAAAGTCGGTCGGTATGGAAACATCACCGTTGCCAAATTCCAGGTATCCATCTGTCACTTGTCTGGTTTCGAAACGTTTACTGCAAATCTGACTTGCGGTCCAGCCGTACTGTATGCTGTGATGCGAACGCATACCAGGAGCATTCAGGAAGATGTCGACAGCAAAATCAGATTCTACGGAGGTGACTTCTGCATTGCGGAGAAAGTTCAGAAAGTAAAGTCTTACGATGGTATGACCGTCTACGATGAAACGAAATGCGTGCAATTCTGTCTTCGGTATCCGTTTGAAGTCAGCGATATCGTTGTACTAGACGAATTAAGATATACGCGAGATGTTCAGATGGATGGCAAAACGAATGGTAGTCCCCACTTAGGTCAAACTACCAGGGAACAAACAATAGTGCGGTATGTGTCAATATCACCTTGACATACAATTTCCACCGTTACATAGTGCCACTTGGCTCTTAACTCAGCGCTCGTGAATAAGCTGAGGCCCTGCGCTTACCTTTCGAGTGGTGCTTCAGAAATTTGAAGATTACGATTACGGACGATGATTATATTTAGTGGAATTGCCTTGCAGATGGAGAACGGATTCGGTTTATTGCTCTTCAAGATGAGCTGCTCACAACTATCACCACAAACGTTGCAATGGTTTCATTAGAATATAGCTACACTGTCGAAATTTGACTTTTTTATTTCAGTTTCGTCTGATTCTGCATGGAATAGAAATAGTTTTAGAAATAGCGTTGCGTAATTTCAGCGATTTATTAGTCTTCATATTATGGGCCCAGATATAAAGTCTGATTGCATAGGGCCTGGTCTGTAGGCCTAGCCTAGTTTTTTAGTCAGTGCAAGCTAAACAATTCCAGAAGGTCGCGTCAGGGTCATGAAAGATATTTAGCAGGTCGAAGAAATTTATTGTAAAGAAAATCTCAAAAGTCGACAGAATTTTTTAATTGTTTGGCAAGTCATAAGGCAGGTCGAGAATCAAATCGCAACCTATGATGGCGCCGCCATTGTTTTCAGTCTTCTTGTGCAGGACACTCCTGTCATCCCGCAGTGCGTTTGCAGGCGGTCCATTAAAGTATATACTTACTTACTTACTTATCCCTTCTGGTTGCGTTGCTAGCCTATATGAAGTAGAATTCATTAATTCATTCAGAGGACTTACAGTGTATAGAGCGAACCCCAAGATAAGGCTGGTATAATATAGCCAACTCGGTATGATACTATGATACCGAGACTGAAGTAAAGTAGAGACAAACACTAGTCAGTCTAGCCTACGTACAAACCAAGTCAAAAGACAAACATACACGCATACAGGTAGCCTAGTTGTCTACACACTACACACAACAACAACCCCCGCATGTCAATAGTTTTAATACATTTATCAATTAAAATTTTAATTATACATCTATTTATAATATCATGTAGGCCCTATGGGTGTGGATTTTCAAATGGCAACTTAATTTGATGTTTCCTTTATTGGGAATCAAAACAAATGCGGATACAAGATTGCATATAGGCCAAAAAATTGTTATAATAATACATAATAATAATTATTATTATTATGACCATTATTATTATTTGATAAGCTTGTTTGCAGCGTATAGCCAAGTATAAGAGGTCTGGATGTGAACCTTAGAATTCAAACGCCAGAGACATAGCCTAATTATCAAAATTGTAAGTACGCAGTTTAGTCAACCAGATTTATATATATATATATAATTATATATATATATCCTGGATGCACATCTATTAACATTATCCGGTGGCTGAACGGTGGATCACTAAGTTTATGTAGGTTGCTGAACGAGAGCTAGATGCAGCAGCAAGTTCCAAAAACGGTAATTTTAGCCTACAGCATTTAGAAAGGAGCTAGATGCAGCAGCAAGTTCCAAATACGGTAATTTTAGCCTACAGCATTTAGAAAGGAGCTAGATGCAGCAGCAAGTTCCAAAAACAGTAATTTTAGCCTTCAGGATTTAGAAAGGAGCTAGATGCAGCAGCAAGTTCCAAAAACAGTAATTTGGCATAATAGCCTGCAGCATTTAGAAAGCTGGCTTAGCTAGTCCAAAATAATGTCTCTCATTATCGCATAACCTTCGCGGTAAGTAGGGACGCTATTTTCCAGAAATATCTCATACTGCAAAGTTCCGTTTCGTGTGGTTATTGCTGACACCTGATCAGCCACAGCTAAAGAGAGAGGACTTGATCAACTGATCTTCCAGCTGAAAATAATAAGTGGATTGGAGAGACCGTTAGAAACTGCTTTGGTAAAAAAAGTGGTTTCTATACTGATGAACGACGAGACGTCTGTGTAGTTTAGCAAGTTTTGCACCATTCCTACTACTAGTTTAGATTTCTATCATAACGATTCCTTAGCCAGTCAACCACGTGAGATAACTCGGAGGCGCTGCCAGCCCAGCCACAGCTAAAGAGAGAGGACTTGATCAACTGGCAGAAATTTTACCTCAATTAGCCAACACTTAACGACAGTATAAAGATAGATCGAGAAAAACATTCACCCCTCGCAAATTATACGTAGGCCTAATTATAGACTAGACTGCTGATAGCTACATGTATAGATAACTACATAATTGTGCAGCAGGGTCGTTTCCGCAAAAGAACTGCGTTTGCTATTTCAAGACCAGGTATAAATAAACCATTAACTATGCAACATTCTGAGTCTTTAGGATCACTGTCAACATCGACCTAGTCTGCGTCGCTTAGCCATGACGTCTGTAAAAGTTAAGCTGTAAAATAGTCATTTAGCGTAGATTGCAGGACGATCGAGAAATTAAAAAAAGTTGAAAAGGAAGCAAAATATTAAACTGCCGTAAAAATAGTCAAATTCGTATAAAATAAATCATGGATGCCAAAACGATGCTGTGCGCATACGTTGTTTTCACCGCTTTCCTTATCGCTCGTGGACAAGATGAGAATTCAACGTCATTCTCTGAAGCGTATCTCGGCTGCAGTTTCTATCCTGAAGACTGGTGCAACAACACAAACGTCTACGATGGAAGCAACGGCCCAGAGTGGACTGAACAAGAGGCACCGGCCGAACAAAATCCCAATTACAACTATCTCTACAATCCACAACAGGCTCGAATGACAATGTACGGAAGCTATGCTATGGAATGGCCTCCGAAAGGGGATTACTACATCCACACTGGACCAACCCAAAGCAACAGCTTTGCTGAAATGCATGCTGAACTCAAAAGTCCCGTCATCGTGGTAAACGATACCATAAAATGCCTCTACTTCAGCTACCACAACCGAATACCAATCCGCCTCACCCCTACACTCGTTGTACGTACACGCACCGGAAACTCATCCGCGGACGATGTAGTTCTTGCGGAATACTATTCAACGGATTCGCAAAAGTGGTTCGAGGCTCAAGTGCCTCTTCCCAGCGGAGAGTATAGCCTGGTATTTGCCGGAAAAAATTACAATAGCAGGGCAATCTCAGGTGGATATCTTGCCATAACAAACATCGCCATACTGAACGGAAGCTGCGCTAGAACCGTAGCGGAATGGTTAATGACGCCTGGAGATTGTGGATTTGAGGATATGAATCTATGCGGATACAGATACTCAAACGATTCAACGGTCAAACTGCTGAGTCTCCTGGCAGAGAGTTTGCCAGCCAGCGAGTTATCGCAGAGAGCCGAACGTAAACTCCCTGATGATCGGTTCCTGGCCATGACGTCCAATTTTAATGAGCTGGCAAACCAAGGACAAAAGATTCGACTCCAGTCACCGGAAATATCAATTGCAAATGAAGGTAAATGTTCTACTTTTGTTCTAACATTGTAAGGCGAAACCTGAGAACAAACAAGATATTTTCTGATCACAAATCATTGTCAATGGTCAGCTCAGTGCCTCCTCTTTATATCACATCGCTGAAGCTGAACTAGATCAATCCACACTGCTCTTCGGAACGCAACAGGCCTAAACAAAAAATGTGCACAATCAGTTACACCCAGCATGTGAAACTCAATCGATGATTGGTCCAAACTAACATCGGGGAAAACATTCTTGAATCTTGAAGTTAAATTAGGCCTAATTGAACATGTTGTCCTTTATGCAAGCAATAATATTCAAACCTCTATTATTATTATTTTCAGGCTGCATTGGCCTGTGGTACCACAATGGTGTGCAATCAAAAACCGACGAAAGTAACGCACTGAATATTGTACAGCTGGAGTCCTCAAGCGAGAAGGTCCTTTTCCGACTTCCCATACCAAAATCAAATCGAAACAGGTGGTTTCAGTTCAATGGCGCGCTTCCTAAAGGAACCTACCATATCATCCTGGAACTTGCCTACACCACCGACTTTGCCGAGAACGATTACGTTGCAATGGATAACATCGAGATTTTCAACAAGTCCTGCTCAGACGTGAAATCCCTGGCTGACGTATGCAATGGAGACATCCCGCTCGGACAAGCTCTGTGTCAAAACGGTGGTTCCTGCATTAGTCTAGGAAAGAAATCTTTTCGATGTGTTTGCAGAGATCGGTTTTTCGGAGATCGATGTGAGCAGGAGTATGCTTGCGCTGTAAACCCATGTCTAAATGGTGGTTCGTGTATTCCTGATGGAAAAGTCGATTTAAAATGCCAGTGTCAACAAGGTTATGACGGGAGACGTTGCGAGAAGGTTAAGACCTGTGTACCGGCAAGCAGTGCTTTTGTGTACGCAATTCCGATATCCGTCACACACGAAAACTACCAAGGTACAGCAAGATTCAAATGCCTGGACGGCATGACGCAGTTTGGCGACCTTACAGCAACCTGCAACATCAACGGAGTGTGGGAATTGCAGGGTAGGTGCATTGCCACCGAGTGTGGTAATCCACAAGATATACACGGAATGACTTTAGTCAATGTCACAAGCTACGCGCTGAACGGTATAGCCAGATATAAGTGTTCCGATGGTTACACTACTTACGAAAATCAAGATGTTCTTTTTTGCAAGGCCCACATATATAACTGGGACTGGCGCCAATATCATGAGTTTCATACATTAACAGGCATGTGGCTAAGCAACAGCGGGCAGGGCAGGTTGTCATGCCATCCCATTCCCAACTGCGGTCAACCACAGGCAATTGCAAATACTAAGGTAACTGCTACAAGCGTGTTGATGCATGGCGTGGCTACTTACCGTTGCAAATCGGGATATGAATTGAACATCAATCAATCCTCTGTCAAGATGATCTGTTCACAACATGGTCAGTGGATAAATACGGCTGGAAACATCAACATTCAATGCTTCGCTCTTCCTGATTGCGGTCCTCCACCTCAAATCCATTTTGCCGTCGTCAACTACACAAGCACCACCCTAAATAGTACAGCTTCATACGAGTGCAGGGCCCGCTATCGTCTGATCGGGAGTGAGACAGCGGTCTGTTGGCCGATTGGCGAGAATCGTCTTCAGAAATGGGTCGACTGGCTATTCATACCGAGGTGTGAATTTAATTGTGGGGTGAAGGTCGGTCGTCAGGGAAACGTCAGTGTTGCCAACTTTCAGGTGTCTGTCTGTGAATTGAGTGGTTTCGATTTGTTTACTGCAAGTCTCAACTGTGGTCCGGCCGTACCGTACGCCGTAAGGAGGCAGTTATTAGGGCAACCGGGAGAAAAGCTTGACGGAAAAGTCATCTTTTACGGCAAAGACTTATGCGTCTCTGAAAAGTTCCAGAAAGTCAAATACTACGGAAGTAGTGTCGTATACAACGCTACGAAATGCAGATCCTTCTGTTTTCAATACCCGTTTGAAATCCGCGATATCGTTGTATACGAGGAACTCAGATATGTCCGTATGCAGCCGTCGCCTTATGTTGGTAATGGTATTTCTGATTCAAATGGTGGTCAAACAACTCGGAAACAGACAATTGTGCGATATGTTTCTCTGTCGCCATAGCCAGCGATTATTTTTGGCGAAAAATCGTGAAAAGAATGTAACTCCTGAAGTCTTGAACGAGAAGCGTATTTCCAAAAGCATTCAGCTCCAATGCTGCCATGAACGCTATGTACGACTGTCGTGGCAATTTTTCCTTTCATTCTGTTCTGACATGGTTGGACGATGACATTCTTTGAAATACCTGTTTTACATGCGATCTTCGATTAGCTTCGAATGGCTGTATAAGCCTACTGCAGCTGATTGATCGGTTATTAAGCGATGTGACTTTTGTAACTTTCTATCAATTTTCTTATATCAACTTGCTGACAAAAGACGCTTGGATTTATGTTAACTTGTTCTCAAGTTTATAATCAATTTTCGCTGATTTTGATGGTCCCTGCTGTTGTCTCTTTAGTCTTTATTGATACTAAAACATATTTAAACAGAAGTTGATTATATGCCAATGACTAGATATAGTTCTAATTTATTGAAGGCTAATCAGGGTTAGAATTGTCGGGTGCTGGGCTCAATCCCAGTCTTTCTTAGGAACCCACAGAGAAGTCTTCATTGCATATCCAAATTCTACTCGAATAAACATCTAAACAGTTACTTGTCAACAGCTGTTGGCATACTGGGTCAAATGTAAATCTATGAAAATATCTCAGTGCTAATAAAGAACCACGTCAGGGAGACCAGTTTATTTGACAGCGCTACATTAAACCAAGTTGCTATAATAACTTGATCTGTCATGATGTTTGGTTCCATGGCACTAAGAATAGGGCCTAGCCAAAAAGGGGCTCCTATAAAATGCCCACTGATTCATAATGTACATTTTTATTGGAGCGGTGCCAATTACACGTCTGGTATATAATAGGTTGGGCTATTTCTCTAGAGTCGTTGTCTAGATTTATAAACCAAACTGATGAAATAAAAATTATGAATACAAAAGAAACCGCACGCATTCACGCATAATCATCATTGCATCCGCAAATGTATAAAGCGCTTCTCTCAGTGCACACCAATCAGAGGCGCTCCCAGTGCGAAAAACCCAGAGAAAAAGAAAGAAGTTCTAAGTGATTCAGGTACAAATTTAATAACAAAGAACTTGTCAATAAATAGAGATCATTCTAAAGAGTAGGACCAATGAAAGCAAAGCTCGAGTTTTGGCCAAAGCTTCTTGCACGCGGGACAAGAAGATCATGTCTGTCACGTGAACGTAGTGGTGGACAAAGAGAGGATGTGGAAGCCAGCAAACGTATGAGATCAAGAAGGTATTTGGGCGCCAGGCCAGAGTAAGACCGGCAAATTAAAGTAAGACCCTTGATCTGGATTCGAGCAGTGAATGGAGCCAGAAAAGATGTTCAAACAGGAAAGAAGAGATGTGGTAGTTGCGAGAAAGTCGGGCTATTAGTCTGGCAGCAGCATCGAGAACGGACTGGATGAAGAGACGAACTTTGGAAGGCCGATCAAGAGGGTGTTGCAGTAAACAGTTATTAAAACATACGTGTCTAAAATACAACCCGTTCAAAATAGAATCTTATGAGTGGACGATGTTAGAATAAAGCAATTTAATTGGCGGAATAGAGTTGGTGAAGAGAGCGCTGTTCAGCCATCTAAGTCATCCGGCCGGCCGGATTCCTAGTCCGACAGACGCGACTCTCAAAGCAGCGAGAGCGACTATAGGCCTACATATTTGGTGGCAGTCGCGATCAAACCAGACGGCCAAAGTTCTACAGCGATTCACGAAGCGGAAGCTGTGTGTATTTTTACATAATCATTCTTATTTGTTTACCTATAAAAATCTGTGGATTAGTCTACATAAAAGCGAACATGAACGTTAATATTATTATCATTGTAAGATAATAGGACTACTAAATAAAACTGCTTGTGAATAGGCATTTCATACGGCAGTAGGCCTAAACAGTGAATCCTCTGAGGCTCGTAGTTTGACATTACAAGGATCTTAGTCCGCATTCCCAGATCAAGACCTACGTGCACATCGAATAATTTTTAACTGCCATCAGACTGCGAGGCCCAAGGTCACGGCAAGTATACGAGTTAGTTGGGTTAGTTGAAGTATTCCAAAAAACAAGAAAACGTAATGGTACGACTTTCCGGCAATGGATTTCGCAAGACAAAACGGATCTCTTAGTTCACGGTTATTATCGCCATGATTTTCCTGAAAATATCTCATGTCGGAAAATGACAGCAGGTTCATAATTATTGCGACCATTGCGAGCAATTATTTTTCCAAGTACAGACATTTTCTCACAGCAGTCTTAAACACACTTAAACCCAAAGACTAATCGCAAAATGAGAGGTTCAGACCTCATAAAAATTGGCTTCACTATAATAGACGTACGATAAAACATTTCATTTATGGATTCTGTTCAGGCCGGCGTGGGAAAATACCGAGGAATTTAATTGGCCTAATGGGAACCTTAAATCTATGCCTTGTTTAGCCATTGGAATTGAGGTTCAATGCGATTATAAAAATGCGAAATGGCCAAAAATATTTCGGTGCAACGCGTCGATCAATCTTTGAAAGCATGACATCGTGTACTTGGTAGGCTACTCATGCGTAATTATCCAATTAGTGGAACGAACCGCTGACAAACAGGCAATTAATTTAATTGGACAATTGAGCAATTTTGTTAAAAAAATCATAACTGCAGCTGTTATTTCGAGACACGCATGCACAGGCCATTACCCATTCCCCAATAATTAATTGCTGAGAACGCTTAGAACCCCTATAAACAGGCAAAGGACAACTTCGCATTGCCAGTCGCGAGCGACGAGACTTGAAGAGCAAATCTGTAAGACAACGGTCTAAAGTAGATTGCCGATTAACTACTAGGCCAAAACCACAGCAATTCGAAAAGAGCTATAGAAGAAACATTAAAACCGAAGTAGAAAAATAAATGCGCGATTCTATATTAGTCTATTTGCAATGGATACCTCGAAGGCGCTGTGCACGTACGTTGTTTTCACCGCTTTCCTTATCGTTCGTGGACAAGATGAGAATTCAACTTCGATTTCTGAAGCGTATCTCGGCTGCAGTTTCTCTTCTGAAGACTGGTGCAACAACACAAACGTCTACGATGGAAGCAACGGCCCAGAGTGGACTGAACAAGAGGCACCGGCCGAACAGAATCCCAATTACAACTATCATTACAACTATAACTACAATCCACAACAAGTTCGAATGACAATGTACGGAAGCTATGCTATGGAATGGCCCCCGAAAGGGGATTACTACATCCACACTGGACCAACCCAAAGTAACAGCTTTGCTGAAATGCATACCGAACTCAAAAGTCCCGTCATCGTGGTAAACGATACCATAAAATGCCTTTACTTCAGCTACCACAACCGAATACCAATCCGACTGACCCCTACACTCGTTGTACGAACACGCACCGGGAACTCATCCGCGGACGATCTAGTTCTTGCCGAATACTATTCAATGGATTCGCAAAAGTGGTTCGAGGCTCAAGTGTCTCTTCCCAGCGGGGAGTATAGTCTGGTATTTGCCGGAAAAAATTACAATAGCAGGGCAATCTCAGGTGGACATCTTGCCATAACAAACATTGCCATACTGAACGGAAGCTGCGCAAGAACCGTAGCGGAATGGTTAATGACGCCTGGAGATTGTGGATTTGAGGATATGAATCTATGCGGATACAGATACTCAAACGATTCAACGGTCAAACTGCTGAGTCTTCTTTCAGAGAGTTTACCATCCAGCGAGTTATCGCAGAGAGCCGAACGTAAACTTCCTGATGATAGGTTCCTGGCCATGACGTCCGATTTTAATGAGTTGGCAAACCAAGGACAAAAGGTTCGACTCCAGTCACCGGAAATATCAATTGCAAATGAAGGTAAATGTTAGACTTTTGTTCAAACATTGTAAGGCGAAACCTCAGAACAAACAAGATATTTTCTGATCACAAGTCATTGTCAATGGTCAGCTCAGTGCGTCCGCGCTATATCACATCGCTGAAGCTGAGCTAGTTCAATCCACACTGCTCTTCGGACGCAATAGGTCTAAAAATGTGCACAATCAATGACACCCACCATGTGAACCTCAAACGATGAATTGTCCAAATTGACATCGGAAAAAACATTCTTGAAGCAAAAGTAGGCCTAATTGAACATGTCCTTTTGATAGCAATAATATTCAAAACTGTATGATAATTATTATTTTCAGGCTGCATTGGCCTGTGGTACAGCAATGGTGTGCAATCAAAAAGCGACGAAAGCAACGCACTGAATATTGTACAGCTCAAGCGAGAAGGTCCTTTTCCGACTTCCCATACCAAAATCAAATCGAAACAGGTGGTTTCAGTTCAATGGCGCCCTTCCTAAAGGAACCTACCATCTCATCCTGGAACTTGTCTACACCACGGACTTTGCCGAGAACGATTACGCTGCAATCGATAACATCGAGATCTTCAACAAGTCGTGTTCCGACGTTAAATCACTGGCTGACGTATGCAACGGAGACATACCACTCGGACAATCGTTGTGTCGAAACGGTGGTTCCTGCATCAGTCTAGGAAAGAAATCTTTTCGATGTGTTTGCAGAGATCGCTTTTTCGGGGATCGATGTGAACAGGAGTATGCTTGCGCTGTAAACCCATGTCTAAATGGTGGTTCGTGTATTCCTGATGGAAAGATCGATTTAAATTGTCAGTGTCTACAAGGTTATGACGGGAGACGTTGCGAGAAGGTTCAGACCTGTGTACCGGCGAACAGAGCCTTTGCGTACGCAATTCCGATATCCGTCACACACGAAAACTACCAAGGTACAGCAATATTCAAATGCCTGGACGGCATGATGCAGTTTGGCGACCTTACAGCAAGTTGCAACATCAACGGAGTGTGGGAATTGCAGGGAAGGTGCCTGGCCACCAACTGTGGCAACCCGCCAAATATTCACGGAATGACTATGGTCAACGCCACAAACTACACGTTGAACGGCATAGCCAGATATAAGTGTTCTGATGGTTACACTACTTATGAAAATCAGGATGTTCTTTTATGCGAGGCCTCCATATTCTCTTGGACTTGGCAGCATTATGAGGAGTTCCAAACATTGGCAGGCATGTGGATAAGCATCGATGGACAGAGTAGTTTGTCATGCCATCCCATTCCCAATTGCGATCAGCCACCGGCAATTGCAAATGCAAACGTAACTGTTACAAGCGTGTTGATGCATGGCGTGGCTACATACGTTTGCAACTCCGGATACGAATTGAACACCGAGCAATCCTCTGGCAAGATGATCTGCTCACAACATGGTCAGTGGATAAACCCGGCTGGCATCAACCTTCAATGCTTCATGCTCCCTGATTGCGGTCCTCCACCTCAAATCCCTTTTGCTGTCGTCAATTATACGAACACTTCAATTGACAGCACTGCGTCATACCGATGTAAAGTCGGCAATCGTCTGATTGGGAGTGAGACAGCAGTCTGTTGGCGCATTGGAGAAAATCGTCTTCAGAAATGGGTCGACTGGCTATTCGTTCCGAAGTGTGAACTGAATTGTGGTGTGAAAGTCGGCCGCAATGGAAATACAACCGTTGCTAAATTTCAGGTGTCCGCATGCAACATGTCTGACTTCGACACGTTTTCCCCACGGCTCGACTGCGGCCCTGCCGTTCCATACGTTGTGAATCGAAGGCCATTGAACAAACCAGGAGAAAAGTCTGCCGAGAGAATCGTCTTTTACGGAAGTGACTTGTGCATTTCAGAGAAAGTCCAGAAAGTCAAATACTATGGAAAGAGTATCGTGTACAGCTCCACGAAGTGCATGTCCATCTGTTTTCAGTACCCGTTTGAAATACGCGATATCGTTGTATACGAAGAACTCAGATATACCAGAAATGTTGAGACGGAAGTTCTTGTGTCCTCCGAGTCTGAAGGGAAAGTTATTTCTGATTTCAAAGTAGGTCAGACGATCAGAGAGCAAAGAATTATGCGTTATACATTTGTGTCACCTTAACCAAAGAAAAAAACTGTAACTATGGAGTATGGACTTACTATATTACTAGAATATCTTTGCTCTTAACTGTAAGCGTAGGCTATCGATGTTTAGCAAGCATAAAAAACTCTTGAACTTGACTTTGAAACAAAACTGTTAGGCCGAAGCTTATAGCTTAGATTTGTAATCGTCAGCAACCATTAGGCCTATCCTACTAGTTAGGTACTGCAGTTACGCGATAGATCTGAAAGTCAACAACCTAATACATAAAGTTAACGGTATTAGGTTGTATTATAGATAGATGTCTCTACCGTCTTCTTGTGTGTCGATTGTGATTCAATATTAAATTAGCATATTTTAGGAAGTTAATATATAATCCAAAACACAAAAGTATCCACAGACAACCACTTCTAGCCTCTAGGGTCTTAATCTTTTCCTATGTCTACCCAAAATATAACACCACAGACTTAATTCTATCCAACCTCACTTTAGCTTCATCCACACTCTGTGCGGGAAACTACGTCACTCTCGATTATTTTCAACACCGAGTTTAGACAGATTACCTCATTAATTCAGGTATGCTACGACAAATTAGTAACAAAAATAACAATATTAATTTTTTCAAAGCTTCAACCATTAACAAGACCGTGGAATCTTTACCGGGTTTCATCCACAAATAGATCGACTGCTAAACATTGGAATAGGGTCAAACCTAAGACGGGAGTGTTCTGCTCAACTTTTTAAGACTTTCTCCGATTCCCCACATCCAGGCAAGCTCTTCAACTCCAACGAAACAGATAGAAGCACAAAACGAAAGACAATTTAAGTGAAACTAAAACTCTCATTGAAAAATTTACTAATATTTTGTTAAATTCCAAGTGGCAAAATCTCAACTTTTTAGGTTAGAATTTCTATCGCAGTCTAACACAAATTAATGCGATTCGAATGGGCGCTATTCAAACTAAGAAATTTAGCACCGATTTACACCTTGTCCAGTGGCAGAAACTATGATTGCCCTGCTGGAAAATGAAACGTTACCACACAACACAATCAAGTGCACCAAGCAACAGCTAACACACACTCAACCTATTTGCTCAATGCATAAAAACTGAATAATTATGCTTCATGCACAAAACAATATTACTTGTATAGGTCACATACAATTTTGATGCAAGGGTATTAAGCCTAGTCTACTTCTGTAATGCATTAATTTGGATATATTTCATGTTAATTCAATCATTGCTAAATCGTGATCTTCTATATTTTCTGAGCTGCATAGAAGCACAACAGAAAACCAGAGCTGGTGCAATCCTCGAATGCAAAAAATTGACTCAAACCGGTATGTTGTGCAGTGCTTAATTATCGTGTAGCCTATGGGTGTTTTGTGGTTCGACCAGATTACTAAATAAACAATATTATTACAATAGCCAAGCTGCTATGATAACTAGATCTGTCGTGATGTTTGTTGCCATGGTATTCGGAGTAAAGTTCTCCTACTAAAAGTCCATTGATTCATTACGTAGCCTACATAAAATTATTAAGTCGCGGTGCCAATTATAGGCCTACGTCTGGTGTATTATAGGTCATTGTCTAAATCTATAAATCAGACTGATGAAATAAAAACTAGGTTATACATACAAAAGAAACCGTACCGGTACCTACATTCACCCAGAAATTATGTGTAGGCCCTACCTTATTAATTCTTTTTTTTGTTGCCTAGCCTACATATAAAAACACGTGGTTTAGTCTACACAAAAGCGAACATGAACGTTGATATTATTGACATTGTAGGTTATACTAAGCAAAATTGCTTTGGGATGAGCATTTATTAGGGAATTATACATTTAGACTTCCAAGGTCTATAGGCCTATAGTTTTACATTCCAAAGTTCTAAAGTCCGCATTCCACAATCGAAACCTATATGCACATCGAATACTATTATCCCGCAATTTATACTGCGAGTCACTAAGATCGCCGAGCTTGAACTAAATTAATGCGTTAGTACTGGTTTTCCGAAATACACGAATATGGAATGATGCGGTTTTTTGGAAAGGAATTCCCTATAGGATCAGTGATGAGTCTCATCACATTCACATTGATTACAGCAATTATAGGCTCCTGAAGATATATCATGTTGGAAATGACAGCAATTTCGTAATCATAACCATCGCGAACAATTAATTATTTGCTAAGTAGGTTCTAGACCTATAGATATTTTCTCACATGACAAGTTAGGCCTGATTGCAAAACGTTGAGGCCCAACAAAAGCTGGTTTCAATATTGAAGAACCGGGAACGATTAAACATTTCGTTTATTGGTTCGACAGGAGGAAATACCGAGAAATAGGCCTACTTATAAATCTACCTTGTTTATCTACTTCACTTGAAGTCCATTGTAACCAGAAAATTGCGAAAGGGTTAGAAGCCTAGGACTAAGTATCTCTCTGCCCCGCGACAATCCATAGGCGTAGGAGATAAACTTAATGGACCTACTCTTGAGAAGTAACATAGATGTCTAATTGGTAATTATACGTAATTAGTGAAGCCAATCGCTGACAGATAGCCATGCAATTATGTATTTGGACAATAGTTATTAAGCAATTTTCGCAACATAATTGCGCTTATTATTAGAAGCATGCAGGCAGAGGCTATACTAGTTAAACATTCATTCAGGTTCAGAACGTTAGGAACCCTTACCAACAGAGACATAGGCCTAGGACTAGGCCTACCCCGAATTCTTGCTTGATCTGAAAGACGGCCTTCAACGTAGACTGCCGAGCGACTCCTACAACATACAAACTTACAAATATAACTAGACATTGAGACTGTAGAATACAAATAAATGCAACCATCTATTTGAAATGCAATGTATTCCACGAAGGTGCTGTGGGCGTTCATTGTTTTCATCAATTGCCTTACCGTTCGTGGACAAGATGAGAATTCAACTTCGTTCTCTGAAGCGTATCTCGGCTGCAGTTTCTCTTCCGATGACTGGTGCAACAACACAAACGTCTACGATGGAAGCAACGGTCCACAGTGGACTCGACAAAAAGCACCGGATGAAAAATAACCAAATTACAACTATCATCGCAACTATAACTACAATCCACAACAAGTTCGAATGACAATGTACGGAAACTATGCTATGGAATGGCCTCCGAAAGGGGATTACTACATCCACACTGGACCAACCGAAAGCAACAGCTTTGCCGAAATGCATGCCGAACTCAAAAGTCCCGTCATCGTGGTAAACGACACCATGAAATGCCTCTACTTCAGCTACCACAACCGAATACCAATCCGCCTCACCCCTACACTCGTTGTACGAACACGCACCGGAAACTCATCCGCGGACGATGTAGTTCTTGCAGAATACTTTTCAACGGATTCGCAAAAGTGGTTCGAGGCGCAAGTGCCTCTTCCCAGCGGAGAGTATAGTCTGGTATTTGCCGGAAAAAATTACAATAGCAAAGCAATCTCAGGTGGGCATCTTGCCATAACAAACATCGCCATACTGAACGGAAGCTGCGCTAGAACCATGGCGGAATGGTTAATGACGCCTGGAGATTGTGGATTTGAGGATATGAATCTATGCGGATACAGATACTCAAACGATTCAACGGTCAAACTGCTGAGTCTCCTTGCAGAGAGTTTACCATCCAGCGAATTATCGCAGAGAGCAAAGCGCAGACTTCCTGAAGATCGTTTCCTGGCTATGACTTCAAATTTTAATGAGCTTGCAATCCAAGGACAAAAGATTCGACTACAGTCACCGGAAATATCAGTTGCAAATGAAGGTAAATTGCAGATATTGTCCAAACGTTGTAGGGTAGAAACCAGGAAACAAACGCCATCCATATAAATAAAGAGAAGATCCCGTTTGTCTGTTTGTCTGGAATGCATTTCAACAGTTTTTTACCTTTTCACTCCAAACCTTCACTACTGTGTCCGTCTCGGCATGGGACAACCAGTGGAGGGGTTCGCGAATCTCTGCCACCACGGGGGCCAGGGTGGAGAGCAATAATAAACATAATTTTCGCTACTTTTTCAGCCGTTGCATGGTGGCTCATGCATATTTTCACACTTTTTTTTTTACCTGAAACGTTACAGCTATACAGATTTTTACACGGGCCACATCGCCTCCACCCAACACACACCTCGGCCCGCAGGGGCCGGGTGGGCAGGAGGTGGGGTTGAGGGAGGGTGGGAGAGGAAATGTTCCCGATAACCCAAATTTCACGTGTGGCGTACGGGTGGAGGTCGGAGTGTGGTTGGGCGGATGGGGTGGGATGGGAGTTGTGGAGGGGATGGGAGGAGAAATTTTCCGGAAAACCCAAATTTCACAGGTGGCGTACCGGTGGAGGTCGGAGTGTGGTGGTGTGCTGTGAGGTGGGGTGGGTTGTGGCCGGGAGCGGTCGAATCCTAAATTTCCCGGGCAACACCGGGTACCCCAGCTAGTCTTTTCTAAACTCGGGTTATCCGGATTACCCTGCCGTTAATAGAATATGGTAGAAAGATGAAGTTTCATGCAAAGGCTGCAAATAGTAAGACAGGCTATGTCATTTAGGGTTCACTTCCCGAATTTAAACTAAATTGGCGATAGTCCAAACAGAAATTTGGTCAATTTTATCTTTCTTTAAAGAGATGGCATCAGCTGAAAAGTCCGAATACTAAACGAATCAGGTGCGCATTTTGCCCCAAATAATATTCAAATCTATATCATTTTCAGGTTGCATCTACCTGTGGTACCGCAATGGTGTGAAATCAAAAACCGACGAAAGTAACGCACTGAATATTGCACAGCTGGAGCCTTCAAGCGAGAAGGTCCTTTTCCGACTTCCCATACCAAAATCAAATCGAAACAGGTGGTTTCAGTTCAATGGCGCCCTTCCTAAAGGAACCTACCATCTCAGCATGAAATTTGTCTACACCACGGACTTTGCCGAGAACGATTACGCTGCAATCGATAACATCGAGATCTTCAACAAGTCTTGTTCCGACGTGAAATCACTGGCTGACGTATGCAACGGAGATATACCACTCGGACAATCCTTGTGTCGAAACGGTGGTTCCTGCATTAGTCTAGGAAAGAAATCTTTTCGGTGTGTTTGCAGAGATCGGTTTTTCGGAGATCGATGTGAACAGGCGTATGCCTGCGCTAAGAATCCGTGTAAAAATGGCGGTTCGTGTATTCCTGATGGAAAAGTCGATTTAAAATGTCAGTGTCAACAAGGTTATGACGGGAGACGTTGCGAGAAGGTTAAGACCTGTGTACCGGCGAGCAAAGCCTTTGCGTACGCAATTCCGATATCCGTCACACACGAAAACTACCGAGGTACAGCAAGATTCAAATGTCTTGACGGCATGACGCAGTTGGGCGACCTTACAGCAACTTGCAACGTCAACGGAGTGTGGAAATTGCAGGGTAGATGCCTGCAGGTCACCAACTGTGGTAATCCGCCAAATATTCACGGAATGACTTTGGTCAATGACACAAACCACACGTTGAACAGGGTAGCCAGATATAAATGTCCGGATGGTTACACTGCTGATGATAATCAAGACGTTCTTTTATGCAAGGCCCACATATATAACTGGGACTGGCGTCAATATGGAGAGTTTCAAACATTGACAGGCCAGTGGCTAAGCAACAACGGGCAGGGCTGGTTGTCATGCCATCCCACACCCAGCTGCGGTCAGCCACAGGGAATTGCAAATGCTAAGGTAACTGTTACAAGTGTGTTGATGCATGGTGTGGCTACTTATCGGTGTAACTCAGGATACGAATTGAATATCAATCAAGCCTCTGTCAAGATGATCTGTTCAGAAAGTGGTCAGTGGATAAACACGGCCGGAATCAATCTTCAGTGTTTCATGGTCCCTAATTGCGGTCCACCACCTAAAATCCCTTTTGGTATGGTCAATTATACGAACACATCAATTGACAGCACAGCGTCATACCAATGCAAAGCTGGTTATCGTCTGATTGGGAGTAAGACAGCAGTCTGTTGGCGTATTGGAGAAAATCGTCTTCAGAAATGGGTCGATTGGTTATTCGTTCCAAAGTGTGAACTTAATTGCGATGCGAAAGTCGGACGTCATGGAAATGTCACCGTTGCCAAATTTCAGGTTTCTGCATGCAAGTTGTCCGGTTTCAATACGTTTTCTCCACGTCTTGACTGTGGCCCGGCTGTTCCATACGCTGTGAATCGGAAATCGTCGAACAATTCGGGAGAAATGCCTGCCGATAGAATCGTCTTTTACGGAAGTGACTTGTGTATTTCAGAGAAAGTCCAGAAAGTCAAATACTATGAAAACAGCCTCGTACACAGCTCCACGAAATGCAAATCCATCTGTTTCCAGTATCCATTTGAAATCTATGATATCGTCGTATACGAGAAGCTCAGGTATACCAGGCACGTTGAGACTGAAACTCTTGTGTCAGGGAAATTTATTTCTGATTTCAGAGTAGGTCAGACCACCAGAGAGCAAACAATAATACGTTATACATACGTGTCACCTTAGCTCAGGCTGTTGAGAGAAATTCGGGGCTCTAGGCAGAGCAATACCGGGCCCCTAAGCTATTAAAAAAAATTACGAGAAAAACAATTTAAGAGACAAATTGAATTAATTAAAGTGCATGTACGACCTTCGATTTTATATTTAGATAAAATAATAGATATAAGTCTAAATATGTCTACATTCAGTTATTACAATAAAATGTAATCTAAATGTAATTAATTCTCTGCAATAACTAGGGTAGGCTATTTGCTTTTTTATTCACCCGATTTCACCACATGAAATTTTTAGCACTTAGACACATCATAGATAATCTTACCTGAAGTTTTAATTCACCGCATCTACCTAGGACCCACTTCTGTAGTATACTAGTCCCGGTAATCTATCGTTTTAACGGAATTAATTATTTGCCATTTTGTCCACTAGGCCTATCGTTTTAGCGGAATTAATTATTCGCTATTGCATGGGATAGAGCGATGATGGCATACAATTTGGATTGACGAAACGAATTCTTGCTAAATAGAAGTCGGATTGATGAAATAATTTTTCACGCAATAGAAGTCGGATTTGCGAAAACATTATTGCTGAAATTGGAGCTGGATTGATGAAAAATAATTGTTATTTAAATAGAAATTGAATTGATAAAAAAACCGTTATTGTTGAAATAGAAGCTGGATTGGTCAAATGAAATCTTCACTGAATGGAAACCTGATTGATGAAAATGATTTATGCTAAAGTAGAAGCCGGAATGTTGAAAAATAATGATGATGCGACTGCCCAAAAATTTTGTATAATTTATTCCGCTATTCCGTTTTCCGAAATGAGAAAAATAATTAATTCCGTTAAAACGATAGATTACCCTAGTCCCACCTCGTTGTTAACGGCGAGTGAAAAGTCTCGCGTCTATTTCAACTGTAACTGTTAACGGTATTGTTAACAAGTGTGCTAGCGGCGGCGCATACCTCACCGAGTTAGTTATTGCAATAAATAACTGCACTCTTGCCAATTTCCAACTCAGACTTGCAAAATTTGATGCTTGTCAGCTCCTTGGAAGAGCAATAGGCCTATAGGGCATATTATAGCCAACGAATAGAACATTACTCTACAAGAACGCTTACAACCATTAAATCATTCAATCTCATTAACGATGATCTTTTTAGTAAGACGTTTTAATTTCATTTTATGATGTTTGTCTCTCTTGATGTCACCATGTAACCAGGCTGCGGTGTGTCAACCTGGACGTTTTTCACGAATTAAACGAATATCTATATAACAACTTGTCTGCCTTGCAGTACAGCAATCAATATCTTGGCGACAGTACTGTTAATTTGGCATCTCCAACGGTCCTGCGGACGATCAGTTAACGACAAAGCCATTGCGTGCTTGTTTAGAACATCGTGTGACAGCATGCAGGATGGCTGCAGACAGTTGACGCTACAACCCAAGCCACGTCCTTGCTCCTCTATTACCTCCCATTAAAAATGCCACCTACTCACTCCGTCCTCGTTCTCATAACCGTGAGATTCCTCATGCAGACGCACTTACCAGATGTGGCTTTATAACACGGTTGCTATTCAAGTGACAATATATTTTTTTCCCTGTCTAGCCTAAGTTCTCTCCTGTATAGTTCACAACATGTCTATTATGTAGTTGTATAATGTGTTTATTGAATTGCATATCGCGGATTGAGAATTATAAGGCTCTATGTCCATTTTTTGAAATTTTTTATTTATTGGTACCATGACGTAAATCTTGTTCAGGGCTATAATGTCCTGTGAGAATCTAAGCTTCATCTTCAATATTAACGGAGATATTTAGAAAAAACTATTTCAGCCCATGCATTCTGTGCACTGAGTGAAAGTGAGTGTTAGAAGGCTCTATGTCCATTTTTTGGCGTCGGGCGTTTTTAAAATAAAATCACAAAAAAATAATTTCACGTTTTATTCGCAGGTTTTGCGATGTACAATGTTACTTTATTGAGAAATGAACAAAATCCGTCAGTTACATTTGTAATATTTTCATAATAATTGCGTGTACTTGAATGCTGAACTTTCAAATTGGAATAAAATGTTCAGCCCTCGCATTCTGTAAACATTGAGCATTAACAGGCTCTATGTCCATTTTTTGGCGCGGGGCATTCTTTAAAAAAAATAATTAAAATGTTTTCACGTTTTATTCACAGTTTTTTGCGATTGATAATGTTACTTTATTGACAAATGAACAAAAGCTGTCAATTACATTTGTAATATTTTCATTCTTGTTTGTGTGCCTGAATGTTGAACTTTCAAATTCGAATATCTCGGAATTGTACTTTTTGGACATAGAGCCTTATAATTCTCAACCCGCGATATTTCTATTTGTCTTGATTGTATAATTGCATTAATTATTCTGTTCTTGTACCTTGTTCCCGCAGTGCGTTTGCAGGCGGTTCAATAAAGTATATACTTACTTACTTACTTACTTTGGTTATCATATGCTAATGAAGAAATTTGCAAATGCATGGCGTCCGCCGTCCACAGGACCACATAAACACCATCGATATCTATATCGATGATAAACACGTGCTATCAGTTTACCGGATGTGACCATTCTATGACGTAAAATCTTGAGTTAAAATCATTGAGGTAATGATTAGTGTAAGCAAGGATTCTGATTCTATATTAGAGGAACATAAAAATTATTGTGGTCATGATTTCACTCTCAGCGGTAGATGGCGCTCCACTTAAAATTCCGTTTCTATCGCTATAAGGATCATGTTTTGAATCTCCAAAGGCATTTGTTTATTTTGCAAACATAATTATTCGTCAATCTGTTTTTATAGATGTCACTAATTGAATGCTTTTATTTTGCAAATAAGATTTGAAATTTTCCGGAACTCCGATTATCGTCCAAAAACCTGTACAAGGCGGCCAAAGAAGAAGAAACCAGTCATGTGTATAAAGAGTCTTTGAGGTGTATGGGTAGTATATGCTTGTGTGTACACTTGTTATAGTGTCCCTTCAAGCGCCCCCGACTACAGCGCGGACACTGAAGCGCTGAGCAGCTGTAAGTGAAGGACTTGCCCAATGTCCTTACAATTAAGGCGGCCTGAGGTGGATTCGAACCCGCAACCCTTCGGATGCAAGGCAAATCGAACATACCCACAAACATTTAAGGGGCCCACCACCTAGCTAAGAGCTCTGCACAGGGGCCCCAATACCTTGCTACGCCACTGAGGCCAACCATACCTTGCCTGGGCACCTAGGCATTTGCCCCTCTCCTTTTCCACTTTCGGCAAATTCGGCGACTCTGCAATGCATTACCTCTCCATCTACCCTTAACGTATCGACATTTAGCAAGAGTAGCCCACAGAAACTCTTGAACTTCACTTTGCAACAAAATCTGTGATTTGTAATCATGAGCAACCATTAGCCTAACATCAGGGCTTAAAGTGTGGCTGGAAGGTCATGGACGGCGTCCATGCACTTATTTTCAAATCTGAACACCGTCCTGCCACTTATTGGAGAGCACAGCCTCGAAAGGTAAGGGGCATCCAGGCACTTATTTTTCCACACTGCCTACCATAATAGCTAAGTTCCGCAGTGGCGCGACGAGTCAGTTGGCCATCAAAATGTATAGCTTAAGGTTAACGGTTTTAATTTACCGAGTCATACGGAGTCGTTAAGACACGTAAACACTAAACACCGCTCAGTGCTTGTGAATGAGCTGGCGCTTTCTGCGTGGGATATAAATATATCGTTATTAAGAACTGAACTGAATGAGAAACAGGCCCTAGTAGAATTGCATCCTGGATTAATGTGCCCCTTCCTGATGTTTGTGGCCTGATATTGAATTCAATGAATTGAATTAATAATAATAATAATAACCACAATTTATATGGCACCGTGACACGGCCTTACCAAGCGCTACAAGGGCGTCTCGCAAATAGCTAACAGCGGGATAAGCTTTAGCAAACAACTAAGATGTAAGCTTTGATTTGAAGGAGTTCACTGGTGTCCGATCTTATGTGCGGGGGAATTATTCCGTTTCGCAATTTAATATTTGGGCTATAGACAGATGTCTCTACCATCTTCTTATGCTTCGATTGTGAATAAGTTAGCAAATTTAAATTTTATGCAGCCAATAATCAGAACCAGAGAATCCACAGAGACCCATTTCAAGTCTTAATCTGTTCCTATGATGCCTACATAAAATTTAATGCTCCACACTTAATTTTAAATCGAACCTAACTTTTAGCCTCATCCAAACCCTGCACAGGAAACTACTTCACTCTCAATCAGTTTCAGCACCGAGCATGCACAGCTACATTATTTCATTAGTTCGGGGTTTCAGCAATTAGTAGCATCAGTAATAATGTAGCGATCGTAGAACTACGCTACGGGTTTTCGGTCGATAATATTATTATATTATTATTTTATTTAATTTTTGATCGGTTTCAGAGATCTGATATGTATGTATAGGGTTTTCTTTCGGTGCTTCGTGTGACCTAGATTTTAATATTGATTTGCGCTTGACACGGGTCACAGTGACCGCTGATGTAGGCCCTGCAGCTGCCGTTTCATATTCGTGTATTTTTCGCACGCTTTAGTCGACGGCCTTCAAAGACGTCGCCGCCCGCTCGGCCAATTATCACACGGTTCGCCCGAGGTGGTCTAATGAACAGAGTGAGCGAGGAATACAGCCAGCCAGACAAGCACAGACAGAGACACGGATTGAGAAGGATACACTGTAGGTGTGTGGGCCTGTGTACGTGTTAAAATATGTGTGTTTTCGCAAGGTTAAACTGGTGCACTTGTGGTCTACGTGACTGACGGCAGATGACGCTTTTCAGAAGGAGAGATAGAAGGAGAAAGACAGATCACTTCAGAATGACAGGAGAGGGCGCACGTGGCAGCTGATTTTTGCCGCCTTGCGACAGCTGCGTTGCTGCTGGGTTGGCGCGTGCAGCTCTCTAGCTGCGCATGCGTAGTAAAGGGGACGCTCTGCAGACCAGGCAGTTATAAAAGCGAGAGCGGGCAGCTAAAGGCAGACGTGGCCAGAATTTCAAGAGAAGTGGATGTATGGAGTTGCGGACGGAATTTCAAGGCAATTGGATGTATTGCGGCTTTTGGTAGTTTTAGGCTCGATCGAGTTGGTGAAGTGTGGCCAAGATAAAGCGCTCGCTTGCACTAGTCTTCTTCGTCGTTGCGCATACAAGAATTCTGTTGGCGATTCATTCTCTCTCGACATGGAGTCGAATTATTAAGAGAGTTAGTTTGTTGCGAGAAATATATCAGTGTTGTTGCGAGTTTTGCCTTCGCTTTCGCATTGGATCTACTCCTGGATTAATCGGTCAAGGCCTCTCTTCGCCCTGTCACATGGAGTGATTTATCGTGGGCTTCGAATCGTCAGCGCTCTGCTCTCGTTCTTCGAAATTGCGTTGCGAAGCGTTTGTTCGTATTATTTGCCTAAGGGCGTCTTTCTCAAACGGCTTGGATACATAGCCGAAATTGTTGTTCATTGCGTGAAATCAGCGACGGATTTAGCTGATCTTTTCGGGCGTTTCAAACTCGACGCCTTGCTTGTGCCTTCGTCGCCTCTCTTGGAATTCGACTTCGTCGATGTTCTTCGCACACGATCGGCTTTGTCCCTTGTCTTCGGACATAAGGTACGCTTTATTGGGGAATTAATATGATCGGTTATTTAGATATTTTGGGCTGAACCGAAATTGGCTGTGGGACTTGAGAGTCAATCGGGATTTAATTTAGGCATACTCCGGTTGATAGGTGTTTGCATTGAATTGTTGCATTTGATTTTCATTGAATGTCTTTACAAAGGATAGGAACTGATAATTAAACTTACTGACTTTTATGTTTGATTGCTGTGAACATAACTGATGCTAATAGAAGATTCAATTGATTGTGAATAATAAGAAATATTAAATAAAACTTCTGACTTTGATCCTTGATGGCATTGAATGCGACTGACGTTGAATGAATACTTGATTGATTGTGAGCTATAAAGATAGGAGTCATTTCTATAGCGCTATGGAGGAGTCTAGGCCAGTCACTCCTGCTCAGCCTTCTAGGCCCCCTTCTTCTATGGAGATATTGCTCGAGGCAATACAAACTAATGCTAAGTCGACTCATGAAGCAATGACTTCTATGCAGTCTTTTATGCAGTCTTTTATGCAGTCGTCAATTGAGACTAATGCCAGAGACACGCAAGAGGCGATTGCCACGGTGGAGTTTAATGTCCTGGCAGTGCAATCAAATGTTAGCGATGCTATTTCCTCAGTGCAATCAAATGTTAGCGATGCTATTTCCTCAGTGCAATTAAATGTAAGAGAAGAGATCTCGGCGGTAAGAGATAATGTCAGGGAAGCGCTGACGGAAGTTGTATCACGCTTGGAAAGATTGGAGACATCGCCGGTACCCAAGCCTGCTGTGGATTTGAACCCTGGTTACCTCACCGCTATTACCACTGCGGACGCGCCATACCACTCGACCATCGGCCTGGAAGAAACTTTGGGTGCTAGGCCCAAGGATTTCGCACACCCTGGTATATTGCGAAGAAGTGATAGATTGGCTAGTAGGCCGCCAATTTCATATAGGGATTTCGGCAGTCGAAATAACTGGCCACCCTTCCATCGTTGGGATTCGAACCCAGAAGTCACCTCCTCCTGTCCTCCCTCTATCTCTAGAGCTCGTCCACAGCAGCACGCGGTCCCATCGAGCGAAGATCCGGAAGTGGCGACTCCGGGGAGGCCGATAGGGGCGGGCGTTACAATTGGTCCCAGCCAGTGGGGTCAAATTAGTTCTAGAGATTTTGGTGATGATAGGTTAGAAGAGGAAACTGACTATGCTAGAACAGGCGAAATGGCAATGTCTTTTGAAAGAAGGAAGGAAAGGGAATTTGCTGATAATGTGGAAATAATGTCTGATGATGGTAGTGTAGACGTTGAGATCAGCAAGATAATGGAATCTAGACCTAAAACTGTTAAAATAATTGATAACAGAATGCATGCAGCACAGCAACCGGAGTTTAGAAATTTTGAAGTGAATAAACCGATCGCTAATAAATTGTCACGGGAGGGGGGTGATAGGGTCAACCCAGTCCCTTTGGCCTCTTCGTCCCTTCCTCTCGTCGAGTATCCTCGACCGGATCCACAATGGAGAATGCAAGCGTCGCTCGCACACGTCGATCAACAAAGAGTGGAAATGGCACCGAGTCGGGTCGACTTTACACAACCAGCGTCGGTAATGCCGACCTATCAGTCAATGCCTGACTGCGTCCTCGACGGTCGTGCAACGTCGACCATGGTTGGTCGAGACTACGCTCGACCCGACCTTCCTCCTGGACCAGCGGCGATGGCAACGGTCGACTGGATGCAACCATACGCTCGTCCCGACCATTCAAACATGCCGTGGAGGTATGCTCCGACCTACACTCCGAGCGCTTTCTACGGTAGCAGCGACAACCGGGTTTGGGTTGACCCGCTTCGCTGTCTCGACCCGCTTCGACCAAGCGACGCCGTCTTTCCTCGGTGGCCAACGGTCGTGGAATCGGCGAGGATGAGTTCGTGCCTCGGCGCGCAAAGCTTCGGATTTAGCCGTGATGCCGAACTACCGCGATGTCAAGTGGTAATGAAGTCGACACCTCTGGAGAGAAATGAAACGACGGCCGATAATAAAGCGACGTCTGCGGTTGGTGAAACGAAAGCACTGGCGCCTACCAACGTTTCGGTCGGTCCTATCAAAATTGTCCCGACGACCACCGTCGCAACGCAAACGACCGGCGACTGGGAGCTACCGTCGATCAGTTCAAAGGGAACAGTCAAGGAACTTGAACCGACCGCGTCTGCAACAGCTAAAGAGGGCGAGGTTAAACAGCCATCGACTTCTCCTCCTAAGCCAACACAATTCCTGAAACTCGGGTCTTTTAGCGGAAAGACGGACGTTGAAACATTCCTACGAAAATTCTCCGTGTGCGCCAGGAATAACAGATGGACGGACGAGGAGAGGTTGAACCAATTAGTAGTCTCATTGGTTGAACCGGCGACTCATCTGCTGAGCGAGTCGAACGCAGATAGCTTGGACACTTGGACGGCTTTGGTACAGCGACTTCGAGAACGATATGGTAACGCTGAACAGCAAGCTTTATTTCAGACACAGCTGAGTACTCGAAAGCAGAAAGCCGATGAAGATATGGGAGCCTTGGTCGATGATGTGCGCCGTCTGACCTCGCGTGCGTATCCGGGCTCTTCGACTGTCCACAGCGAAGCAATTGCTGTTCGTGCATTCTTGGATGCCCTGAGAGATAGAACGCTCGCTCTGAAAATCCGAGAGCGAGAACCGAGATCCCTCGACGAAGCCTACAAGGTAGCGATGCGATTGGACGGCTATCAGAAAGCGGAAGACGGTGGCCATGAGCAGCACGAACGTCGACATGGACGAATCAACGCAATTAAAGAACAGGAAGAAGATTCGGAAATGAGGGTTTTGAAACGGCAGGTGGAGCAAATAATGCGACAGCTGGAGCGACAACCCGTTTCGGCGCCACAATA
This sequence comes from Lumbricus terrestris, assembly GCA_949752735.1. Taxonomy (NCBI): domain Eukaryota; kingdom Metazoa; phylum Annelida; class Clitellata; order Crassiclitellata; family Lumbricidae; genus Lumbricus; species Lumbricus terrestris. Next base: position 7,432,322 of record OX457050.1, on the reverse strand, counting down.
CAGAGACAATAATCGCGGTGCGTGGAGAGGGCAGAACGGGTCAACAAGAAACGATTGGTCGAACACCAATGGAGGTAACGGACGGGGAACTACACGGTGTTTCCTGTGTCATCGGCTCGGTCATTTGAGCTCGGCCTGTAGACGTCGACCACAAAGGGAAATGGAAACGGAGGTAGGACCATCGCCGCGGAGATGCTTCGAATGTTCTGCGACGGACCACATAGCGCGCCTCTGCCCTCTTCGACAACAGCAGCAGGTTGCACCGAGCGACAACCTGGGACGGCCGGAGAGCGATAATCACGACAACCAGAATCGTCGATCTCGGATGTCGCCATCATCGACGAGGAGGCGAGATGGTGACCGGAACTTGCAAAATGAGGAGCGCCGCTGTTTCTACTGTGACGACCCCTCCCACCTCCTGCGGGAATGTCCGCTCCGCAATGGGTCTTCCGACGACCACCACTGGCGATCGCTGGGTGAAACGACAGGAAGTCGTCCGCCTGAGAACTTCACGTCAGCTGGGTAACTCTGTTAAATGACCGCTTAATGGCGGCCGTTTTGAATGCAGAAGCATCTGTAACCATGTTTTATTTTGATTGTGATGAATACGTTTACTTTACATGTGGAAGGCTTTACATGTGTGTGTTACTGTGTAAATAACTGTATTCTTGCATCGTATGTTGTGCATAGTATTAATATTTGTATTGCATTGCCGACTGTCTGATTAATGTTTGCAATGGTGATATAGATTAGTATTGTATTGCATTTGCAATGAAGCGATGGACGATTTTATTATTGCCTCTGCTGTAGACAGAAAACTGGACTGTCATTGCCTGCATTGCGCTATATAAATATTGGTTTTACCTGTTGATGTATATATAAGGTTGCCTATTTTAGTTAAGGCCATTGATGACGATTATGTGACCTTGAACTTAGACTTGCAGTGGAATTAGCCATGATGATGTGATTATGTGATATTATGACCTGCGGTGAAATAGTAGGCCTATATGTTTCTGAGTTAATGCTCGGAGGTGAAATTTGCATTAGGCCTATATTCCGCTTTATCTATAGTCTGTTTAATTAAAAATAATTTAAAGAAATTTGCACAGTTAAATTTTAATGCTCCTAATTTCCGTGTGTAGAATTTTTATATGCGTAACTCTTGTCATCGTATATATATATAGTAATTGTATAGAGGCATGTTAATTAATTTCAGTGAGGCGCTGAATGAATGCTTTAAGGCCCATATTGCGCTTAATTGCAATCTGTCGGGATTAGGCTTATATATATATAGTTTGCCGTGATGAGCCCATATAATTCTGAGGATTTGAAGACAAATTTCGGCATTTTATATTAATTAGGATGATAGGCCTACTTGTTTTAATAGCCTAGCGCGGAGGAATAGGCGATAATTTAGTTATGCTGTGTAATTTTTGCATTAGGCCTAGTTTTGCGGTTTTGCCTGATTCCGCCTGCAATGGAATTATATGGTTAAACTGCGAGGCCTAATAATATTAATTAGGGCTAGAAATAATAATAATAATTAGGATCCTTTTTGTGTATATGAAAAAGGCTGGCCGTTCAATTTCCTATTTGAGTTATAGGCAAAACGTACCATGTAAGGTTTATCGATAATTCTAGCTTTAAAAGGTTTTGCTAAGTTTTGTTGATTGACCTAGTTCTAAGGCCTAATTTTGCAATGTCACTGATGCGAGTTTTTGCTGGTCTTGTTCAGTTCCCACGACTCCTACAGCTGCAATTGTAGAGAGAGTGGGGATAGCGACAGCGTGGTCTGTGTGACACATCATAGGCGGTGAACGATTGACCGTCGTGGATGGACCGACGGAAGGATAATGTTCAGCTGCGCAGTTATAAGTAACGTCGTTAAAATTATTATGGGACTACATAATCATGATTTGATAGTAGGCCTAGATTTGAAGGTTGATAGTTAATACAGGCGCCAGATATGTGGTAGGCCTAATTTCTATCCTACTTTTATGAGCGCTAATTAGGCCTAATTTTGTGCAGGTCAGCGCGACCTTAGTCGTATGATGCACTTGGGCCTACATGATGGGCGGTAATGTTGCCTAATTCTCACGGTCAGACGCCCGCTGTAGATGCATGGCGGGGGGGGAAATAGAGACACGGAGTCGACGCATCAAAGCGGCGATTATAATTATCGATGATTTTTCCCAGGCGCTGACGCGTGGGTGGCCTGATGCCTGTGCTAATGATAGACTGAAGAATAGAGGATGCATAGATGCCATGTAATGATGCTAAAGATTTATAGTGGACTATAACGGCCTATAGATTCTTGCAAAGACTGTAATCTTAGTTTTGAATTCATGATGGTCTTTTTGATAGGCCTATGATTTTTTTATGATTACGATTAAACAGTGTAGCCTGTATTTCAGCGTTAATTACAGTATATTAAGTTGACCTAGTTAAGCTTTCGTATCGCAGTTATTCTGTGCATTGACCAACGATGCATATTAATATGGCTGGCTGAGTCATGCCACGCTAGGAATGTATGCCTAGTGTTACAAAGCGTAACCATTTAATCGCTAATGTTATGCTGGCCTATTGTTTTTAGGCTGCCTATTTTAATTTCTGTGCGTAAGCGATTGCATAATAATTAGGATGCTATGCTGCAGCAGGCCTAATTTCAGGTTGAAGTTAGGCTTGGTGTTTTACGGTAAACTTTGATGGGGAGCCTACGGACAGTTATAGTAATCATTAGCCTTTTCGAGACTTAAGCTGTGTGCGTAGTCTCAGGTAATTTGCTATGATAGCACCGTTCTTTATTAGATGTTGAGGTTAATGGGATTAGAGACTTAGGTTTAACTGCTCAGCGTGTCTTTAAATGTAGACTTTTTCCTACAGTGAAATGCCTCAAGGAGTCTCGATGAATCGATGATAAATGCCATGGGTGGCCTATTAATAAGATGACCTGTTGTAAAGGTAACGTAGGCCTAATGGTTTTTGTGGCTGTGTCGTGGGCAGTGTTATTGCAGTTATGGTTTTTCAGTTACAGTTTCAGTTACAGTTACCTATTTTTTTATTTTTCAGTTACAGTTTCAGTTACAGTTAACTGCAATGAGATTTTTCAGTTTAAGTTACAGTTATTTCTTATTTTTCAGTTACAGTTTCAGTTACAGTTATTACGTGTATATTCAAACGTCACAACTACTAAGACACTGATCACAGTCACACATATTGCGCAAAGTTCCCAGAAAGTTGAATAGGAGATCAATCTGATTTTACATATTGTTGGTTGACTTTAAGGAACACACGACGTTCCAGGTTTACACTTAATCTGTTTCGCTTTCTTGCATACAAGTCCCCACAAACTGAGAAGACGCGCTCAACGTATGCTTGTGAAGCAGGCGCGGATACGAAGTCTTCTGCAATCAGGGCCAGAGATGGATAGGAGCTCTGTCGATCCACCCAGAAGGACAGTCCATTATCTAGGTCACCGCTGAAGATGGTTGCTTCCGCCAAGTATCTTCTCTGCTAGCATGACACCTGTGTGGGGATGTGCTACCTGGTGCAAATTAAGCAGCACGTGTCGGGGACAGAGACTCACAGGACTGAAAAAGGAGGCAGAAACAGCAAGGAAGGAAACCGTGCAGTAGCGAGCAGCTGATTGACCTTGACTGACCCTGTTTACAGTTACAAATAATCTCATTTCATAATTAAAAGAAAAGAAAAGAATCAGTAAATATGAAAAAAGCACTTGTTTTATTTTCAAGTTAACTCCTTTTGATTCTTCAGTTATACAGTTATTGTTTTTCAGTTTCTATTACAGTTTCAGTTATTCAACATTTCTCAGTTTCAGTTTCAGTTACAGTTAACTGGCAAAGATTTTTCAGTTATTCTGCTATTTCAGTTACAGTTTCAGTTAATAGAAATAACACTGGTCGTGGGTTCTTAAGTCAAGGTTTGCCGTGGAAGTCTTTGTGCATAACTGAACTAAAGGAAGTCTATAATTATATACTATATATATAAATGCTTTTGAGCTTCACTGAACGCTTAGCGATGGAGCTATATAAATATTATAATAATAAGTATTTCTTTCGCTTGAATTGCCAGTCAACGCTAAAATGTGAACTTTGTGATGCTTACGTTGATGACTGTTCATTGCATATATTTTTTTAATTCTTGCATTTGAATCCTTGATGTAAAAATTGGAGTATGGCCTTACTAACATTTCAGGATCCATTTTTCCAATTAAAAGGATCCTGAAATCAAGGGGGGTCGAGAATAGTGTAGCGATCGTAGAACTACGCTACGGGTTTTCGGTCGATAATATTATTATATTATTATTTTATTTAATTTTTGATCGGTTTCAGAGATCTGATATGTATGTATAGGGTTTTCTTTCGGTGCTTCGTGTGACCTAGATTTTAATATTGATTTGCGCTTGACACGGGTCACAGTGACCGCTGATGTAGGCCCTGCAGCTGCCGTTTCATATTCGTGTATTTTTCGCACGCTTTAGTCGACGGCCTTCAAAGACGTCGCCGCCCGCTCGGCCAATTATCACACGGTTCGCCCGAGGTGGTCTAATGAACAGAGTGAGCGAGGAATACAGCCAGCCAGACAAGCACAGACAGAGACACGGATTGAGAAGGATACACTGTAGGTGTGTGGGCCTGTGTACGTGTTAAAATATGTGTGTTTTCGCAAGGTTAAACTGGTGCACTTGTGGTCTACGTGACTGACGGCAGATGACGCTTTTCAGAAGGAGAGATAGAAGGAGAAAGACAGATCACTTCAGAATGACAGGAGAGGGCGCACGTGGCAGCTGATTTTTGCCGCCTTGCGACAGCTGCGTTGCTGCTGGGTTGGCGCGTGCAGCTCTCTAGCTGCGCATGCGTAGTAAAGGGGACGCTCTGCAGACCAGGCAGTTATAAAAGCGAGAGCGGGCAGCTAAAGGCAGACGTGGCCAGAATTTCAAGAGAAGTGGATGTATGGAGTTGCGGACGGAATTTCAAGGCAATTGGATGTATTGCGGCTTTTGGTAGTTTTAGGCTCGATCGAGTTGGTGAAGTGTGGCCAAGATAAAGCGCTCGCTTGCACTAGTCTTCTTCGTCGTTGCGCATACAAGAATTCTGTTGGCGATTCATTCTCTCTCGACATGGAGTCGAATTATTAAGAGAGTTAGTTTGTTGCGAGAAATATATCAGTGTTGTTGCGAGTTTTGCCTTCGCTTTCGCATTGGATCTACTCCTGGATTAATCGGTCAAGGCCTCTCTTCGCCCTGTCACATGGAGTGATTTATCGTGGGCTTCGAATCGTCAGCGCTCTGCTCTCGTTCTTCGAAATTGCGTTGCGAAGCGTTTGTTCGTATTATTTGCCTAAGGGCGTCTTTCTCAAACGGCTTGGATACATAGCCGAAATTGTTGTTCATTGCGTGAAATCAGCGACGGATTTAGCTGATCTTTTCGGGCGTTTCAAACTCGACGCCTTGCTTGTGCCTTCGTCGCCTCTCTTGGAATTCGACTTCGTCGATGTTCTTCGCACACGATCGGCTTTGTCCCTTGTCTTCGGACATAAGGTACGCTTTATTGGGGAATTAATATGATCGGTTATTTAGATATTTTGGGCTGAACCGAAATTGGCTGTGGGACTTGAGAGTCAATCGGGATTTAATTTAGGCATACTCCGGTTGATAGGTGTTTGCATTGAATTGTTGCATTTGATTTTCATTGAATGTCTTTACAAAGGATAGGAACTGATAATTAAACTTACTGACTTTTATGTTTGATTGCTGTGAACATAACTGATGCTAATAGAAGATTCAATTGATTGTGAATAATAAGAAATATTAAATAAAACTTCTGACTTTGATCCTTGATGGCATTGAATGCGACTGACGTTGAATGAATACTTGATTGATTGTGAGCTATAAAGATAGGAGTCATTTCTATAGCGCTATGGAGGAGTCTAGGCCAGTCACTCCTGCTCAGCCTTCTAGGCCCCCTTCTTCTATGGAGATATTGCTCGAGGCAATACAAACTAATGCTAAGTCGACTCATGAAGCAATGACTTCTATGCAGTCTTTTATGCAGTCTTTTATGCAGTCGTCAATTGAGACTAATGCCAGAGACACGCAAGAGGCGATTGCCACGGTGGAGTTTAATGTCCTGGCAGTGCAATCAAATGTTAGCGATGCTATTTCCTCAGTGCAATCAAATGTTAGCGATGCTATTTCCTCAGTGCAATTAAATGTAAGAGAAGAGATCTCGGCGGTAAGAGATAATGTCAGGGAAGCGCTGACGGAAGTTGTATCACGCTTGGAAAGATTGGAGACATCGCCGGTACCCAAGCCTGCTGTGGATTTGAACCCTGGTTACCTCACCGCTATTACCACTGCGGACGCGCCATACCACTCGACCATCGGCCTGGAAGAAACTTTGGGTGCTAGGCCCAAGGATTTCGCACACCCTGGTATATTGCGAAGAAGTGATAGATTGGCTAGTAGGCCGCCAATTTCATATAGGGATTTCGGCAGTCGAAATAACTGGCCACCCTTCCATCGTTGGGATTCGAACCCAGAAGTCACCTCCTCCTGTCCTCCCTCTATCTCTAGAGCTCGTCCACAGCAGCACGCGGTCCCATCGAGCGAAGATCCGGAAGTGGCGACTCCGGGGAGGCCGATAGGGGCGGGCGTTACAATAATAACCTGCATTATCCTGAAAAGTTCGAGCCATCTCAGAACGCATTTTATGTCATGAGATAATTGTTTGAAATCCCAACGGATCCGAGGTAACATGGGTAAAAAAACACAAAATAATAATAATAATAATACCAATAACAAGACCGTGGGATTTGTACCGGGTTTCATCTGTAAAAAGACAATTAAACATTGGAATATGTTCAATCTAAAACGGGAAAGTTTCGACTTTCTCCGATTCTCCACATCCAGGCAAACTCTTCAACTTTAATCAAGCAGATAGAAGCACAAAACAAAAGCCAAAGTGAAACTAAGACTCTCATTGAAAAATTTATTAATTTTCTTTTAAATTCCAACATGAATGAAATTCGAATGGGTGCTATTCAAAATAAGAAATTTAACACCCGGCTGTGACCATCAAGCAGGCACCTACGCTTTGTCCAATGGCACAAACTATGATGGCCCTGTTGGAAAACGAAATGTTACCACACAACACAGAGCTAGTGGACCAAGCAACACATTGGCCCAACGCATAAACAATATGACATGTATAGATCACACAGTTTTGATACAAGGGTATTAAGCCCAGTCTACTCCTGTAATGCATTAATTTAGATAAATTTTTTGTGTTTATTCAATCATTGCTAGATAGTGGTCTTTTAAGTTTTCTGTGCTACCTAGAAGCACAACAGGCAATCAGGGCTGGTGCAATTCTTGGATGCAATAAACCGACTCAAAGAGGCCATATTGAGCACTGATTAAATTCAATTTATCGTATGGCTGCTGCCTGCAATGTCTTTGGTCGTGACTTCTAAGTTCTGACGTAGCTGTTCTTAATAAATACGAATTGTACTTAAATTTTAAGAGTAAAGTATATTGTGCCGGGTGCTTCTTCTGCCACAGACTCCAACGACAAGCAGCAATCTTCAGATCATTCAAATCAAGTGGCCTGAGAGCACTTTGCCAATACTATGAGACCTGCATACTACTTGGACAATTGACATCAATGTATTGCTAAATCATGGTCAACTTCCAGGTCGAGACAAACGTCGCCTACGTTACCCGATGTTTTCTTATCTGCAGACCATTAAACGCATTCATAACCGAAGTGCACTAAAAAGCAACTCGAAAATCAATGCAGCATGTCGCCAAAGCGTTAGGACAAATTTTGACAGCATACAAATCGCACTGACAGAGCAGCCTATCCAAAGAAGATCAAACGCACATATCAGTGTGTCAACCAAAAATTGGCGTCTTTCCTGCCCAAACTTAGGCTTTAATATGATAAATCCAAAACCGACACAAACTTTACAACTTGACGGTACTGCAAACTGTTAGCCAAACAAGGTGAAATGGTTAGTGCCTAAACTGCCAAGTTTACTTGCAAACAATTTAAACCCATTAGAGAAAACTAACACGAAAACCAATTCCAAAATGAAACTCTCCGCAGAAAATTCTACGAAACTCTGAGAATAAAAATAAATAAACCTCAAAAGACCATAAATTTTTCAGTGATATCTACCCTAACATTACAACTGCCCAGTGTAACTGCAAGCAATTTCTGCACAGATGCAACGCAGAGACCTGCTACAATTAAACCCCAACCGAAATTTCGGAAAATGACTCGTAACGGCAAAACTCAGGAGGGCAAATTTTTTCTGCTATTGCACACTTTCCATCGCAAGTTAACACGAGCGCAATTCAAACAGAGGGTTGCCACGGAATCAGCAAATCGATAAGCAACACAAAACACAAACGACGGAAATGAAAACAAAGAAGAACGGGTTGCACAAGTAAAGTCTTACAATAAATCAACTGTACTGCCGAGAGTCGCATCCGTTTGCCATTTACGTACGACTAACGTTGAACCAACAGTCACTTACAACTATCACCAACCAGCCCGGTCCAAAGAACCGGTTCTGTGATCAAAATACAATGTGTGTGCGGCAACATGTTCTGTCAAACTTCCAATGCACAGTACAGCATTGAATACGCAAGTCAATTTAGGAATGCGGCAGGGTCCTGATCGCTCGACTAGCCAAGAGATGGGTCACGAAATCTCAGCGCTTGTTCACGCACCCGGCGCTCGTACTCCGCTTTGTTTTGGCTGTCAAAGAAACAAAACAGGCTTAAAGGAACAAGTTATGCTCAAAACTTTTGACTGTTGTCATGAAATTCTACAATAACCCGAGTCTAATCTAAAATAAATCGAACATTTGCCATTAGCACTTCACACAGCAGAAACCATTCAAAAGTGCTCTCAGCGCGGCAGGCCCGTGAAAAGAGATTAGAACAGTCTTCAAGCAGCAAAGAGATGCAGGTGAATTCTCCACCAGATTACTGTTATGAATTGCACGAGGAGAGGTCATTCCACATTGAAGGTCAACCCTTTGAACTCTGGGTGCCTGTACGTAAAAACCGCTGACCCTGGAGCCCTGATCAAAATAACGTACATTTTCAGATAGTTTTAAAATTAAATTTTCACGTGAAATTAATTAGTCACTCATTGTGTGAAACATTTAACGCCAAAATTCCTTCTTCGAATGATAATCTGACCAACAGCAGCAGGCAACACATGTGTTGTGCTGTTGATCTCTCTCTGGAAAGCTACCAGAATATTATTTTGTAAGCGGCTGAAACCGATGATCGTCGCTTCTCTACCGAACTGCTTCTGAGGTCCCCAACAAACTAAGTGCATAAATCATCAAGGAAGTCAGTAAAGGTGAAGCTTTGGGTAGGGAGACTCACCAGTAGATTGTGTAAGCCTCGGCTTGTGCAGGATCTTTAACGTTTGGTTCGTTTAGAAGTTCCTGGATGCCCAGCAGAATCTAAAACCAACGGTTAAGACAGATAAATGACATACATGAAATACTACTCCAAGAAAGACTTCTGATGGTAGTAGTGTCGCAACCAAGATGCTCAATCGGAAGAGCTATTCTTTCGGTTCATTTTCTATCTGTCATGACAAGTCATTTGAATGACGTTGTCTAGCAGGGAATTGACACTTGAAGCTTGTCTAATGTCAGCGTTTCTAATTTTATTAGCCCTGAAATCTCTGCAATCTTCGTTAGCCAACTCATTTCTGCTGAAAGAATTCTTTTCTCATCTTGTTTTCACACCACTGTCAAGCATTTTGATCCACATCTATGAACATCAGTTGTATTACAGTCTCATATAGTTTTATTCCAATCTTCTTCGCTAATTCTCTTACTAGTCTTAGTTTAGAGAATATACGAGGATATAAAATAGCCGGTACCTGCTTGATGGTCACAGCCGGGCGCCAGTCTTTCTCTTCGTCGAGAAGAGACAAACAGACTGTTCCAGATGGGTAGACGTTCGGGTGAAACAGAGGTGGCTCAAACTTGCCTGTAAACACACGAACACATCACAAGTTTCTGACTCGTAAAAACTTGGCCTCAGAACCAGAACTGCCTAGAGAGCTGTGTTTAGGAGGCACGCTATACAATCCTTTTAAAATTATAACACAACGAGTCTACTGATCTTGCATAACAAATGTGAATTAAAGCTGGAATCAAAATTATGCCCCTGTTCAGCATCTTATGAACAACACAACTTTATTGTGTCACAAGGAGCTGTCATTGAGACATGCATAATTACATCAATGTGTTTAATATATAGTCTTGCGTGCCATCAACCTCGGTCTAGCATTTAAAATTTCACCCAAATCAGACATCAGATTCAGAATAAATCGGAATGACATAACGTCACAAATCGTAGCCCCTAGAAGCAAACTATTTGTTCTAACCAATTCATTCATTACGCGAATTTATATAGCACATATTCAAGGCAACAACACAGGCGCGTTCCCAACCCAACCTCAGCCAAAGAGGACAGTTTTAAGATCACGATAGAACGCGTCAGAGGGGAAATGTATGAAGGTAGTCCATTCCCCACCAAAAATCACAAAGAGAGCAACAGAGAAAGCGTGTCGTTGCCTGGTAGAAGTATGAGCACAGGAGGACAAGAAGTTCGCCATGTGCAGAGAAGTGAAGGGAATGATGGGTCTACTGTACAAGTGTACACACTAATATTCATGTTTACAAATCGTCTAAAAATGCACAGATCTGTAAAACTTACATGTGCCTCAGGCTAATATTCAGCAATCTCCTGATGAAACCAGCAACATCACATTACAAATAGAACGCTAAAAAGTTGGGCAAATTTTATGAGTTCACGTAACAATGTCGTATAAAAAAGATAATATGATACGTACATTTAGGAGGAGACGAAGGGTAGTCGTCTTTGAAAAGCATTCTCAACTTATAAAGCCCACCTTCCCACGGCGTCTAGCAAAAATAACAATCACAATAACTTAAGACTCGTCTAACGACTACAGTGTTAAATGTAAGACTAAACAAAAAAGTTACGCTACAACCGAGCTTTTGGCTACCGTGGAATGCGTGCAATAGCTTTAAAATATAAATTCTTGCCACAAGATCATGAAGCACTTGTAAAAAATCCTGGAATAGCCACAAATGCAAAACATGGTTCACAATATTTCTCTTATGGTTTCAGCCAAATTGAATACAATCACATTGCTATCAACACAGCTCTTAGCTTTGTCCTGATCAGGTCATCCTACAATCAAGCATACCAACGTGACCAGTAAACCCCTAAACATGGTTCGATCCAGATGATGACATAGGCGTCATACAGTGACATACTTGTCTCAGGCCTCAAGACTGAGAATATAACAACGACAATACATGCATAAATAACTACATATAAATAAACGTATAAATAAATAACTCACCCCCTTTTTGCCTGGAATGCCACACTCCCAGTTCATGAGATTTAACGTGCCATCCGCTGCCTTTGTCGGGCGGGCCACAAAACCCTACACAAGAGTGACAAGATCAGATTCTTAAATCCCGTTTGCGCTCTATAGTTAGTACCGTGCCCATATAATTCACCAAGACAAATATTGGGCACAATTTTGCATTTACAAAAAACAAGTCTAGACACTTGCTGTATATCGGACCATTATGCAAATTATGTCAATGAAACGTGAATTCACATACAGAAGGTCTGGAGCCAGATCTCTAGGAAACAGTCACAAGTCAAGTGGGAGGCCATTCCATACCGCCAGCACTACCACAGAAAAACCATTCATCTGCATACATTTCCTTAAAATCCTGACATCACGAACCGATCTAATAAAGATGAAAAGCACGTCCACTGAAAATTTTTCAACGTTGTAAGGTCACAAAGCAATGGCAAATCTGAGATGTGGTAAGTACGTTCCTAGGTGAAGAACAGTTCTTGAAAGTGAATGAGTTAAATTTGACTACCATAATAACTTGTGATCAAACGTTCATTGCTGATCGTGATCAAACACTAATAATAATAATCGTAATAACACTGCATTGTCTCAGTTTGAAGAAATAAACGTATATATTATTATAATAATTATAACATTCAGAAACTGAAGCGGACTTACGAAAGGGTGATCCTTGCGCCACGCTTTCCTTTCTTCCGAGAGTCGACCAATCGCTATTCCAGACATGGCGCTGCGTTGTGACCTGAATGTAGCGTGCTCAGCTGTTTTAAACTACAGAAAAAATTCATATTTATTATAAGATAACTACCTCAGGAATCTTTTCCAACTTTTAGACAGTGTTGTAGTCAAGAGACCCAGCAAAATGCTCACACATGTGAAGTAAACTATATCATCTCCTATTTAAGGCGCCCATGTAACGGCATGGCTGTGTTACTGCGCCATATATAAATTGTCGTAATTATTATTATTATAATTATTAGCCGAGTATATGTCTTATTTAAACTGTCTTATATAGTCAAGGTTGTGTTGAGAGCGCATCTAAGTAGACTGTCAAGAAGGAGCGCTATGTAAGTGCTCCTGATAAATAAATAAACATGGGATTTTTGGAAGGAAGTACAAATAGAGGTCTTCACAAACTAATGACACAAACTAGTTTCTGTTCCAACAGCTGATACGCCAAACAGTGATGATGGGAGTTCATGTCAATAGACAAAATTTGATGAAGTTTTCGAGTGCAGTAAAAAAAATTGGTTCATTTACAATTTAGTGTGCTAGCATGTTCTGTAAGCATCAACTCCTTTTTGAATGGTAAACCGATACAACAAACTAAACAGTCAGGTGTGCATGTCAACAGAGATAATTACTAATTTAGTCTTGACACCGAAACGAATGATATTCTGTCCGGCACAACACCAGTTCTCTTGTTGTACAGAGATATAAATAATTCAGATGACTTTCTTTATGCATAGTTTAAATATTAAACTGGTATTCAAAGCAGGTCTGAAACACGAATTCTATCAACTGGCCCCCAATTTAAAAAAGTCAAAAATATTTTTGTATGTAGCCTATCACCATGCCTGTAGAAGAGTGGGCATGCCTGCGCGGAATTGTCGAGTTAACTGGCCCTGCTCTGTTTAACCAGCACATGCTCAAAGAGACACGTAGTAAACTAACCAGTAATAATATTCGCTTATGTACTCACTTCCAACTAAACAAAAAAATACGCAAATATCTTTTGGTTAACGATAATTTTGAAAATTCGCTTTTGTTCGGCCAACCACCGATGAGTTCTCGTTCCTTACCCTCTCGATCCTGCGAGATCTCGTCAGACTATTGTTTTCTATGAATTTTTAAAATGTTAAGAAATACTAAACCATACCGTTTTCTGTTGTATTTTAAAAAGAAAATATTGTTTACAATATTTCAGATAAAACCAAATACCTACTTAAGATTATAATTTTAAGTCAGAATACGTTGACGTCATCATCGAACGGTAAGTGGTGCCTATTAAAAACTCACCTCTGGTAAGTTTTGACGTTATGTAGCGCTAATTTTTGGAATGGTATTACTTTTCTGGGCTAATTGGTTGGATAAAGCCACTTCAACTATGACCAAGCTAAGTAAACCTGCAGGAGAAGGGGAGGGGAGGGGCGCAGCGCAATATTTTCTTCTGTACCGTTTTGTTTTCACTTTTCGCTGCAGCAAATCTTTCATGTCCGCCATTTTTCTGCACACAAGAAGCCTCAGCACAAACCACGTGATCCCACCGGCCTGATTGCAATCTGGGACTAATATCGAAATTAACCGTCCTCTTTTAGACGTTGATAGATTTTGAAATTTGTCAAAAAGGCCTATTCGTAAAGTAACTTCCTGATTATAAATTTATAAGTAGGTCTATTTAAGCATGATAATGGTGCAATTTCTACAAATTGCCGCTGCACATTAATTAGCAGCACAGCTGTTACCCATTAGATTCGCATGCAATGCCTGAAAGGCCCGGCCAATAATGCAATGTCTCTAATAGGCTAGTCATATAGGCCTAATAGCACAGAATAGATAAAGCGTGCTAATAGGTAGCAGTGGCGGCGCTAGAGTGATTAGGGGGGATTATAAGCCCCTCCCAAAAGGCCATCCGGTTTTTTACGTGTAAAAATGAAACATTTGCATGATCAGCCCCCCCTAAAAACTGAAACCATATGCACGAGATTTCGCTGAAAGTGGAAAATAAATTTTCTCGCCAGGAATTCAGCCCCCACCCCAAAACTGAAATCCTGGCGCCGCCACTGATAGGTAGGCTATCTGCTCTGCATCTTTTTCAAAGTCATAGGATATAACTAGGCCTACCACATGTAAATGCAGATGCGGTTTTGTGGCGAGTTGACCGTGTGGCGTCGATCTCGTACTCAATAATTTTTCAATGAATTCATCGGGGAAATATCGGGGTTCACCATCTCAGTGACCTTTCGCGTTCGCAGAGGTCAAGGTCAATTCTACCATAGATGATGGATCTACGAAAAGTTTGGAAACTTAAAGACTCGAGCATTGCGAATTTGCAATTTTTTTTATATAATTCATCGTGCATACTATATAGAATTGACCTTGACAACTGCGCACGCGCACGTGAAAGTTCTCTGAGATGGTGAACCCGCTTATTCTTAGACCTCTTATTCTTAGCTGTTCCACACCTCTGATCATACGGTACCTCGACCCGGACCACCATGGACTACACTTACGGACAACCCTTTTGACTCAACGCATTTGATCCTGATCCTATGGTAACTCGACCCGGACCACCACGGACTACTCTCACGGACAACCCTCCTAACTCAACGCAGCGCTCGTGAATAAGCCGGTGCCCCGCGCTTGGCTTTCCAGTGGCGCTTTAGAAATTAGGAGATTACGATTACGATTACGATACGATTACGATTACGACCTGAATTCTATGTCACTCTCGTGATTCTCATCACGAATGACTGTGTTTCATTCAGGCGGTGGTTCAACAGTCGCGTTGCACAAAATGCTTTTTCGACGAAATCACTGCCATAAAACTGTCATCTGTTTATCTGCAATGTCATCTACACACTGAAGTGGGTTTTCAAAGGCCGGCGAATATAAATCTCGGACGAACGCGCCAGTATGAACGCAGCCGACGCATTTCTCCCGAGATGCATCGCTTCTTCCGCCGGCCATCTTGTTTATTTTTAGTGAGTGATGACATGAATCAACTGTAGCCGACAACGACTACGACCCGAGAGAGCTAGACGGCTCTGTCGCTCGTAATTTATGCGCATATTCCCGTCATTTCCCCAAATCTGTTAGCTATCTCGTGACCCTGGAATCGGGGTGGACCTTGCCGAAATTGGGCGCATTTCGAGCAAGCACGTCAAAGTGTCAGGGGCGCTGACGACGCTCAAGGCTGCCCCGCCTGCTGCCCGACCGGCCTCAACTCCACCGTCTACAACCGTCGTTACTACCATGAATAACCATATTGTGAATAGCTTGACCAAGGCGGAAAGTCCGCCGCCCCAGACGGAAAAGGTGGAGGAAATGGACGTGACGGAAGGTTAGTGGTAATGGAGGTATGGCACTAGTGTCGGTATGTCGCAGTTTTTTTATAGTGCGATCGATAAATTCCTGTGGACGATAGCGGTTGCTGTGGATAACAATCTGAGCCTTGGAGAAAATACAGAAATCTGTTTGTAAAAAGATGAGTGGGCATAGAGACTGTGAGTAGACGCAAGAGGGACAGCTTTGGGACGGGAAGGGAACGGGACAGTGGCGGCGCCAGCTATAAAATTTAACAAGTCGCGTCAGGGTCGTTGGAAGTTATCCAACATGTCTTTGAAAGTAGGCCTAAGGAAGACATTAACAATGCCAAATAATTTTTGGCAGGTCATAAGTGAAGTCATGAATTAAATTGGCAGGTCAAACGACCTGCTGTGACCTAAGGTGGCTCCTCTAGTGTAACGGGAAGGCACTAGAAATTATCCAATATGAAGGATTGAACAAGTAGCATCACTTATTTTCTAAGATTTGTTTACATAATTGCTGTTATTCTGCATTTATAAAACGCCACTATATCGAATGACCAAGCATAAGTTGATGGTGCTGAACAATTGCAAAACAATCTCAAAACTTCAGTTGTTTAAGATTATATGTGAAAAACAGAAATTGACATAATTATTGAATGTTTTAACATTTGCTTTACAAATGGTGTTACCACCAATTGCTTAAAGTGTGGAAAAAGAAGTGCTTAGATGCCCTTATCTTTACATACAGTGCTGACCAAATAAGTGTCAGGACGGCATTCAGATTTGAAAATAGTGCATGGACGCCGTCCATGACCGTCCAGGCACACTTTAAGCCTTGGTTACCACCATTGGAATGTGCTATAGTTTTATACTAAAGGCTTCTCCAAACTGGGAATAATTTGATTCCTTCCGATTCCCCGTCCCATAAACAAATATCCAGCTTGTCCTTTTCCTCAACCTCCTCTCTCTCCTCTTTCAACTTCCTCCTCCCTCCTTGTCCTCCCTCGTCCTCATCCTCATCGTACACAACCACCCCTTCGTCCCTCCATTCTCCTCCATGACCGGCTCTCCAGTTCCTCTTCCTACTCTTCCGCAGCCACCCTTCTCTAACAATGCCACCTCCACCACCGTTGTCATCATCATCATCATCATCATCATCATCATCATCATCATTATAATCATCAACATTATCGTGACTGCATAATGACGAACAGTTCTTTCCATCCGCAGATGGTACGACACAGCCTTCGCTGAGTGCCTACGAGACGGAGAAGACGGAAGACGTCCCTGCTGCCATGGAAACGGAGAACAGTCCGGACGAAGAGCTAGAGGATGGTAAGGAAAACAGGAAATGACACAAATCGCTAGAAATAATTGTTATCTGATTGCCCTCCTCTACCCCAGGTACTTCCTCACACATTTCTTCCTTTATGTATGATCAATTTCACTGGCCCCTCTCCATGCTCGCACACGATTTAAGATCCTCACTCTGATCCTCATGGCTCAGCGGAGTCTTGCAATCGAAAGTCTATATGACTGATGTTATGTATGTATGCGCACTTGTTATAGCGCCCCTTCAAGCTCTCTACTCAGAGGCGCTCCCGACTACAGAGCGGACACTGCATCAGAGTTTCACGCCGAAGCGCTGAGCAATTGCGAGTGAAGGACTTGCCCAAAGTCCTACGCGGCGAACGTGAGGTGGATTCGAACCTTCCGGCTTCAAGGCAGCGACTCTACCACTACGCCACCGCGCCCCACTTCGTCTTCACTCGGCTTCCTCCCGCTGTCCGTTTCGTTCATCCAACAGACTTGACCTCTTGGTTCCTCCCTCTAAAATGGCTATGGCTCGATCTTGATCATTTGCCGCAATTGGTCCTTCTCTTAAGAGTATTCTTTCTCCTTCTGATTACCATGCACTTCTGTCTGGCACTATCTTTCTTCTCTCTTCGCAAAACCAGCTTCTTCTCATGGACCCTTGCACTCAGGGAGCGCTTCTGAATGGTTCACCTACAAGAAGCGCTTTATTAATGCTTAAATACAATTTACAGTGCAATACAGTTTCTGCTCAGAATTTGTGAAAAATGAGACAATGATCTATTTTGTTGATTTGTGTTGAATGTCTTCAGACGAGAGTCGAGCGGAAGGAACATTCCAGTACACTGTCCACGCCGTCAGTAAACTGAAGGACACGGTCCTGAGTCCTGCATACTTTGTCCGGAACTTGCCCTGGTAGGTACTGGCACAGTATAAAGTTAAATGTGGACTAAGTATGCATAGTGAAAAGTAAAGGACAGTCTAAGTAAGTTCAGTCTGAAGTTAGGTACAGTCTAAGTAGATAGTCTTAAGTAAAGTGCATTTGAAGTAAGTACAGTCTGAACAGGTAGAGTAGGAAATAAGGTACAATCTGAGTGAGTAAAATACAGACTGAGTAATTACTGTCATCTACAAAGGGCTGTATCCTTCTCTGTCTCAGGACCCGCTGCATTTAATTATTATATATTGCAATATTATTATTATAAAGTATGTACAGTCCTAATTAAGTATTTAAGTAGTCTAAGTAATTATAATGTAAAGTAGTCTAAATAGATATAAACTAGTACAGTCTAAAGTAAAGTGAAGCTCTCATGGAATATTGGGAAGGAGCTTATTTCCAGCTCTGCACCATTGACCTGGTAATGGGAGAAGTCACCCACGTACTTCATCTTGTAAACTATTTTTTTGTGAATTGGTGCTATATAAATTCCTATATACAGATACAGTCGGTGATTGTACATTTCTTTAGGAAAATCATGGTGATGCCACGACTGAGCCAGAGCGCAGCGTCCGACAAACACTCGCAGAAAAACATGGCTTTCTTTCTTCAGTGCAACGGAGATTCGGACTCAATGTAATAGTTTAATAATAATAATAACAATAATAATAATCGTTACTTCTTGTTTTTAAACAATAGTTACCAATGAAGTCCCTGAGGGATCCTAATTACCTCGGGGCATTTAAAAAAAAAGTAATAATAATAATTTTCGTTTACTCAAAATCCAGTTGACAGTCGGTTACAGTGTACAATTATGCTGTTGAAACAATTTACATGAACTCGGATCGCAGAATACATAAATCTTAACTATACTAACTGACCAGAGAGCCTGCAATAATCGGCGCTAATAGAGATCTACAAAGCACGTCCGCCTTGTCTGGGACGTGAACTCGTTACTCTTGCTCTACGCCAGTGTTTTATCCATTACTCTACCAGAATTACTTTAAAATAATAATAATAATGTAAGAAGATCAATCTCTTACGTTATTTTATTCAATCTTCCAATTTACTTGAAGCGTGCAAAGTCAGTAATTTTGTACATAATTACTCGACCTTCCATTCAGAGGATGGCTTTCTTAAGACGAGCAGTGAGGCATGATGGACACCTTACATGGCTGCCAAAACAGTTAACTTTGACTCCTGTGATAACTTGTGATCATCCGTTCCTAATATGAATTGCGATCGTAACTGCGGTGTGTATGTCAGTTTAAAATAAAACTAAGATTTTTTTAATTCATTGATTAGTTTGCTCTCCTAGTGATGCTGAGCATACCACCAGTACCATCAAGTGATAGTCATCGTTGATAACATTGGCATTTGATATAAATTATTATCTATATGTGTTGATAAACTTTCAATACGATCCTTAATTATTTTAAGTGGTGGTATGGTAAATGATATATATATATGATGATATATAAATAATGATGACATATAAAAATGATGATATATGAATATAAATGATATATAAATTTAAATGATATATAAATGTAAATGATATATAAATGATGATGATGAATAAGATGATGATGATGAATAAGATGATGATGATGATGATGACAACAATGATGATGATGACAAAGGCATTGTTATGATGATGATGCGGTGGTGACGATGATGATGAGTAAGTAACAACTTCAACTTTCTGGCTACAGATTATTGCATTAAAACTTGTTGCAATGTGATCTCTTAGGTCATGGTCATGCTACGGCATAGCAGAATTGAAACTTCTCAGCCAAAAACCGGATGGTAAACCTCTCATTAGAAGTGAGTTTCTGCCGTCTTTCATGCCGTTACGAGCTTTCGAAGAATAAAATAAGAAGTCCCTTAATCTATCCTTAAGGAGGTCATGGGTCTGAAGTATTAGTGACTTTTTGATAGACTTTGCAACTGTAGCGGGTGTCCACAGTAGCTAGATAAAAAGTCTTGCGATAAGTAACTTTGAATACATGCGGGATGGAAGTTGTACCATTGGTATTGCTATCAATAGTATTGTATCTGTGAATTATAATCCACACTGTGCTGTGTGAGTTTGATATAAGCTTAATTGACGAAGATTGTTATTATTATCTGTTGTTTGACAGAAGTATAAATGGTGTTTTTGTTTGAATTCAGAAATTCAACATCTGTTTTACTGTAAGGAGAATGACTGGGGCTTCAGCAACTTTATTACGATGTCTGTAAGTTCGTTTCATCATTGGTTTCTTACTTTCTGTCCATATAATCCGCATTCTGCTCTATTACGTAATTTTTATATGTATGTCTTTTAAACATGTATCCTAGTCAGTTTACAAAAAAATTGCTGTGAATATATCATTGACCGTAAGTTTTGCTGCTGACATGAAAGTAATGTTGTTTATTATCATTATTATTATTATTATTGTTAAAGTTATTTTGCATTTTCATACAATTGATCTTCTTGCGTACACTTGGTTTTCTTGCAAGCTCTTGGTCTACTTCAACTCTACTTGTCTTTTAAAGGTACTTGCACTGCTCTCACTATTACAGAAATCCTATGTTGTACGGTTGAGAAACTTGTGGATAAGCATCCTCAATTAAGTACAATTTTACTGAACACAATTGAATTGACTCATTGACAGCTTTTCCGTTTAAGCTTAATCAATAATCATTATACATGTATGGTGTATTGTGTACATATGCGATGTTCATAGGAACTTCTTGATCCTGACAAAGGTTACATCAAGGACGACTCCATTATGCTCGAGGTGTATGTCAAGGCCGATGCTCCCCACGGTGTCAGGTAGCAATCAATCCATCAGTTAATGGCAATAATTCAATTGATCCGTCAAGGGTAATCAGCCAATGTCAACCAGTCAATCAATGGCAAACCAATCAATGCCTATCAATCAATCAATGGCAGTAATAGTCAATCAATGGCAGTCAGTGAGTGTAAACCAATCAATGTCTATCAATGGATGCGAGTCAATCCCAATCAATTAAATTTATATAGCATCCCTTAAAAGTTCCCAATCAAGGCTCCCCTAGACCAGGTGGAAGGCAGTGGTGAAATACCTAGACCTGAGCATTCTAAGAAAACCTGAGCATCACCATGAACATGAGCAGATCCTCGCTACCTCTGTGATCTTATTAACCGTCTCAGCTACCACTGGACGTCCTCTCCGCTCTTTAGACCGTCATTACCTTCTTGTACCACGGTCTCGGACTGCTACAACCCAGCATCGTGCCTTTGCTTCTGTCGGCCCTTTGCTTTGGAATGGCCTTCCTCCTAAAATTCGTACTCAGATCTTATCTGGAAGC
The DNA here is from genome assembly GCA_949752735.1 of Lumbricus terrestris. Lineage (NCBI taxonomy): Eukaryota > Metazoa > Annelida > Clitellata > Crassiclitellata > Lumbricidae > Lumbricus > Lumbricus terrestris. The sequence continues at coordinate 7,411,221 of OX457050.1, read as the reverse complement.
ACTACTGTTTCTGCACGTTTCCTTAAAACTTTTCTCGAAGGGATCTTCGCACTGGGAGCGCCTCTGATTAGGTTGTGCTGTGAGAGGCGCTTTATAAATCCAAAAAAGAATAGAATAGACTGTCTAGTGGCTAGCGTAATGGACCATTGCCCCAGAGGTCAGGGTTGAAATTCCTGTCTCAAGATTTCTGCTCTGGAAGCATCACTTTTACATTTACGATTACGATACCGATGCTCTGTAACTCTGGGTTAGGTTAGATTGAATTGTTACGTTGCATGTTGCATGATGTTGACCTATTTGTGCGTTCTCGTTCTTTAGCTGGGATTCAAAAAAGCACACTGGTTGCGTCGGCTTGAAGAATCAGGGTGCCACCTGTTACATGAATTCGCTTCTTCAGACGTTGTTCTTCACAAATCAGCTTCGCAAGGTAATCGCCGTGTTTTTTCTCTCTTTCAACCGGGGCCAATGGGTCGAATATCTGGAGAAATTTTAAATGGAATTGTTTCAGCAAATTACTGATTTTGTAAGAAATTTAAATAATTTGGAGTTTGATCTCGAAGCGTGAAGTTTGAATTGTACAGCTGAAATTTAATAAAATAAGTTTTAAAATGATTATTATAAAATACTTGTAAAATGATTGGCTTGCAAGTATTTATAAGTATTTATTATTATTATTATTTTTTTTTTACCCGAGGTATTTATGATTCCTCAGGTGCTCAAAAAATTATCCGGAGATGGGATTGGTGTTACTCTGGAACGGCCTACGGCCGTTATTATTATTTGAATTGTATTTCAGTAGAAAAACGCAGCTTAACACATTGGCCGCCACTCGTAGTACAGCCAGTCATTTAACATGGCGTGTAGGCGGTGAATGTGTTAATATGGACGTTTAGAACTTTGTGTTCAGTAACCTACTTTTGTTATTGACTCTGCTTTGGGGTTAGAGGACTCCAGATGCTTTCACCTGGCTCTTAGCTTAGCACCCTTGGAAGTCTTAATCTGGCCTGATGACTGGATATCAACCCTTGTAAGCTGAGACTAAGAAATTGCAGTTGCCAACACTTTAAATCCATAGCTGGTCAGAGCTAGAGTTCTGAATTTATGCACTGCTCTGTTTCTTCTTCATTGAAGTTGTTGAACTACCTATATTACGATACATTACATTATCTTTCGTATTCAGGCAGTTTACATGATGCCAACCGAGGGTGATGACTCGTCCAAGTCTGTTGCACTGGCGCTCCAGCGCATCTTCTACGAGCTGCAGTTTGGCGATAAACCTGTTGGAACGAAGAAGTTGACAAAGTCGTTTGGGTAAGGTCTGATGGTGGAGACGAGGTGCTGAAATTCGTAATGAATTCTTTAATGAATAATTTATAATTTACAGACGCTGTGACCGAATGATTGAGGCCTCCTCCTGCCCAGATACATTTTAAATACATTTAAAACATTTAAAGAAAGTTTTGAAGACAGTTAGAAACGTACAAAATACATTTGAAAACATTTAGAAGACATTTTAAGACATCTAAAACGCATTTGTAAACATTTAAAAACATGCAAAGATGATTTAAATACATTTTGAAAAAACATTTATTAGCATTTACGGTTTTGCAGAACTAACGGAAATGATTTCTTTTCTTTGCAGTTGGGAAACGTTGGATTCGTTTATGCAGCATGATGTTCAGGAACTGTGCAGAGTGGTAAGCAGTCTTCTCACTTCTCGCTAGCGCTGTACCGAATGAGTGATTATAATTGTTCACATGAATACGAATAATTGGACCAACTATTCGTCCGAATACGAACACGAATTTGAATAGTGTGCAAAATGGGTCTACCGCAGATAGCTTTCAAATGTAAAAAGATTCAGTTAAGACAATTTTATGCGTAAACTAAAAGTAAACCATTAACTACTTGTAAGTTTTACATCCTTCTGTCTAGTCGCTATAGCAGCCGTATATGGAGAAACGGATGTCAACGTGACCACTACTTGTATTCGGCCCAACCTCTACTATTCGGCCGTATGCTGAATATAGCTATTTTGGGGCCGCTATTGGGCCCTGAAGAGAATGCGAATTGAATGTTCGGTACTTCTCACTCTACCTGCAAGTGACGAACTGTTTTGGGCTACGTTTGAGAACGTATTTATGTAGATATATTTTGTGGGTAATTGATTGATTGACTGACTTATTGAAGTATTGATTGATTGATGACAATGAAGCTTAAAAAGCAGTGATCTCCTTTTATTCCTTATTGCAGCTGCTGGAAAACATGGAGAAGAAGATGAAGGGCACGTGCGTCGATGGAACCATACCGAAGCTTTTTGAAGGTCGAATGCGTGTGAGTTGATTTCCGTTTTCATCATCGATGAGCCACAGTTTGTGCGATGGTCGCCTTCTATGCATTTATCTATCCATTTGGTCCTAGTGACTCTCCTGTCTAGATCCAAGGTGTGAGGTGAATAGTTGCACGGGTGTGGGAAATGGTGTGGTGGTTTTAATAGTGAAATTTGTGTTTTTCACCCCACCCAACCCTCCAGGGTAAGGGGTACTGGCCAACCCCCCATCTAGGTGGTCCTGGTGGCCCTTTGTTTAGATGTAATGTTTCAGGTGAATAGCTGCGAAACTGTGGACGTGCATTCAGGACAAACATACGTACACACCCACGTACATGCAATACACACATTTGTTTTATAGACGTGGATCATTGTTTTGCTTTCTATGGATCTTAATTAATGTGTCATCATCATTATCTGTTTCGTTTTCTTCAGTGGTATATTGTTCTGTGTAATAGTTTCATCAGACTTTTACTTACCCTAAACAAATCTAAGCGTGTCGTAGTAATTTTTTGTCTGTAAATTGTCTTTTCTAGTCGTACATTCGATGCAAGCAGGTGAACTGCATGTCGTCGAGACCTGAGGCGTTCTACGATCTCCAGCTGAACATTAAGGGCAAACAGAACAGTAAGAAGTTAATTATATATAATTATATGTCACTCAATCCGAGAGATTCTTATAATAATGTTCTGTGTGAATATCTTGATAGCGTACATCATATCAAGTGATTTCTAAATTATTATTTTTATTTTTAGATGATTAATTTGGTCCTTTTATTGTCTTCAACGATCAACATTAGTAACAGACATATTATGGTTAGCAACGGAAGAAAATTTTGAATGCATTTTGTTTTTGCAGTTAATGAGTCGTTTGACGATTACATAGCAGTGGAGCTTCTGGAGGGTGATAACCGCTATGATGCTGGCGACTATGGACTCCAGGTAGGTCAGGCAATGGTTGTTGTTTCAGCTGATGATTCCATTTTCTCTATGAACATCTTTGCCGTCTCTTGCGTGCGGATTTCAACTGGGCTTTTCCAACTAATTCTTTAGCACTGTAATCTTATTTGTGTCAAATATTGATTGAAGTGTCTGGACGTATACAGAGGACTCATTGGATTAGTGAACAAGTGTAAGATTTTGTTAATTAGTGCGCAAATTAACGAGATACCGAATTTGCGACTGAATAAAGGAACGAATGAATGAAAAAAAGAAAAATCAAATTTTGGCACCAAATGAATGAATGAATTTATAAATGAATCAATGAATCAATGAATGGATAAGTAAGGCAATAAGTGAATGAATGATAGATATTAAAATTCACCGAATGAATGAATAAAATAATAAATGAATGATCAAATTGACAAGTAAATGAATGAATGAATGATTGAATGAATGAATGGATAAAATAAGGCAATAGGTGAATTGCTATTACGTTTTGGATGTAAACATTGTCTGTGGAGATTTAAAGACCGTATTTAATATCAAAACAAATTCGAAGTGGAGCAGCAACATTTGTGGATAAATTATGTGAAACGATTTTTCCAGTTGTTTTCCGAGTGGCGACATTGAATTACTTATAATTCTTGCTCTGCGCGTGTTTTTCCATCAGGATGCGGAGAAGGGAGTCATCTTCCTCTCCTTCCCTCCGGTTCTCCATCTCCAGCTGATGCGCTTTCAGTACGACCCCATTTCCGACTGCAACTTCAAGGTTAACGACAGGCAAGTCACAATCGCTGCGCTTGATGATGGAAGGAGAGGATATGAAATGTATTTATTAACTACTCTTTATTTATCTATTTCCCCATTTCTATAGCGCCCCTCAAGATCTCTACTCGGAGGCGCTCCTGACTACAGCGCGGATACCACATTGGAGTTTCACGCCGAAGCGCTGAGCAATTGCGAGTGAGGGACTTTCCCAAGGTCCCTACGCGGCGACTTGAGGTGAATTCGAACTTTCCGGCTTCAAGGCAACGACGCCACCACTACACCACCGCGCCCCATGAGTTAATGGTTATTGTTAATTGGCGGTGCATTTTTGACATGCTGTTCCGGTTTTATTCGATAGGTTTGAGTTTCCTGAGCGGCTGAAACTCGATGGTTACCTGCAGAGCGCTGATCCAAGCAATCCGGCCGACTACAAGCTGCACGCTGTTCTTGTCCACAGCGGAGACAACCACGGAGGACACTACGTCGTCTACATCAATCCGAAGGGAGACGGAAAGGTTCGTGGTCTCCAGTCGGTTGTCATATCGACTGACTATATATGACCCACAACCATGGCCAAAGGATTCTGACACAAAGTCAAAACCATTAGACCCTGATTGTGCATCAGAACACCTTGGCCCGTGACCTGCAACCATGGCCAGAAATGGTTCTAATATATAACTTGGGCCATTATATATGTAAACGCAGTGCTGCCTAGAGGGGCACGGGCAGAAGCTGAGGGCCTGGCGACTTTTAGGGGTCCGGGCTAGGTAGTTATGTTTATAAAAATTATATATAATTATATATGTATGCTCCACCTTCCTGGAAGCACCCTAGAGGAAGACCTAGAACTGGTAGTGGTGTTGGTGGTAGTGGTGGTGGTAATGGTGGTGGTAATGGTGGTGGTAATGGTGGTGGTAAGGGTGGTGGTAATGGTGGTGGTAATGGTGGTGGTAAGGGTGGTGGTAATGGTGGTGGTGGTAATGGTGGTGGTAAGGGTGGTGGTGGTGGTGATGATGATGATGATGAATTTGTGTGTTTACCATTTCAGTGGTTTAAGTTTGACGATGACGTCGTCTCGCGATGTAAGAGCAGCGAGGCGATTGAGTACAACTTCGGTGGAGGGGGAGGGGACGACGAACTCTTCCTCAGACAGTGCACCAACGCCTACATGCTCGTCTACATTCGCGAATCTCACCTAAGTACGCACGCAACGACCAGCTTCATTTCTTGCTAGAATTTTAACTGGAAAGTTGTGTATTAGGGTATCACAAGAAGCTCTCAGAGACATGAAACACGTATATGCCATGTCAATCAATCAATCAATCAATCACATGAATTTATATAGCACCCCTTCTATATCTCTACTCCGAGGCTCTCCCAATCCAGGCCTTGTCGAAAAGAACGGTCTTGAGAAGACGATGGAAAGAGCGTGCAGAGTCATGGAGAAGCGAGTGGAGGAGGCTATTCCAGATAGCTGCAATGTTTGTATGTATCTTTAATTCTAAATGGTTGTTTTGCATCCACGAGAGTATGTAGCCCAACGCATCCATTATCGAATTGCTGCCCTGGTCTCACGTTGTATCCTTGGTTGCGCTCCATCCTACCTGCGCATTCTTTGTCGCCTAGTCTCTGACATTGAAGTGCGTCGGGCCCTTCGCTCTGCTGCGAAGGTACAACTGCTTGTTCCACGGGCTCGCTTGGCTACCAGACAGTGTCGAGCCTTCTCGGTTGTGGGGCCGTCAATCTGGAATGACCTCCCCCCTAACCTCCATCTCCTCCACCTGACCAGTCAATCCTTATTCCTTAAGTCCCTTAAATCTTTTTTCTTTTGCCGTGGATGGGCTGAGAGCGCCTCTGAGTAGTTTCTTGAAGGGGCGCTATATAAATGCTAATAATGAATGAATGAATGAATGTACTTGTATAAATTTTTATGCTATGACTTCTATTTTAGAACTTTTTGTGGGTAAGTATGTACAGATCTATCTAGGTGATTGCATGGCGTAACGTATTAAGATTAATTGAATGCTTAAGCTGAGTGGTGGGGGGTGTTGAGTTGAACTGCGATTTGATCAGTTGATTTGATTAAGTGAATTGATTTGATTAAGTGAATTGATTTGATTAAGTGAATTGATTTGATCGTTTCTCTTTTTTATAGGCAGCGTCTTGGAACCTGTGTCGGAACTAGACATACCGGATTCACTGATCGAGAGGCTGCACATGGAGAGGTCAGTTATGCAATGCAACATGTATGCAATGCGACATACAATACGATATACAAAGCGTTCTGATACAAAGCTGAGGTCAAAGGGTTCTAACTCATGACTCGGGTCAAAGAGTTCTGACCCACAACCCGGGCCAAAATGGGTTCTTATCCACACTCAGAGCCAAATGGTTCTGATCCATAACCAGGGCCAAATGGTTCAGACCCATAGTTGAGGAAGAAGGGTTCAGACTCACAACTGGGGTGAAAGGTTTGTAATGCACCACTTGGTCTTTCTTCATCGTTCTCTAGCCTCAGATCATGCATTTTCTCTCGCTCGCACTGCAAGCGCTTCTGAAAGACTCTTGCCGAGAGATATGTTTTATAAATGGTCAAATGCATCGCAATACAACTTAATCTCTATTTGGCTGTTGATCATCTGTCTGTCTGTCTGTCTGTCTGACTGTCTGTCTGTTAGTCAATCTGTCTATCTGTCTGGTCTGTCTGTTAGTCAGTGTGTCTGTCTGTCTGTTAGTATGTCTGTCTGTTAGTCAGTGTGTCTGTCTGTTTGTCTGCCTGTCTGTCTGCCTGTCTGTTAGTCTGTCTGTTAGTCAGTCTGTCTGTCTGGTTGTCTGTTTGTCTGTCTGTTTGTCTGTCTGTCAAATAACTCCAGCAATTGTCTGTGTTTTGTCACACGACAGACAACTTGAGGTCCAGCGAAGGCAGGAGCGGACAGAGGCGCATCTCTACATGACCGCCCAGGTCGTTCTAGAAGATTCATTTGAAGGTCATCAGGGATTTGACCTTTTCGACAGCGATCAAGTCAGTTACAGGTATGACTTACGTCGCAAATCAACGACGGTTTCCCAGGGTAAAAGGAGATGTGAAAAAAATGCAGGTTTCGTTCACATGCTTGTTGATTTTTTCAGCTTATTATATCTAATCTAATCTAATCTAGTCTAATATAGCATTTGTAAAGCGCCTCTCGCAGCAGAGCTATTCAGAAGCACTCTCAGTGTGACAGGCCCATGAAAAGAGAAAAGTTTTCAAACAGCGAAAATATGCAGGTTAATTTCCTACCATGATCATGCAACGAATTCCAGAGAGAAGGTGATTCCACATTGTGGGACTCAACAATATGCGTATGACTGTCATTTAAATTTCTTAACTCGTTTACATAACCATTTCTTCCACCTTGCGTTGCTATGGCATTATGAAGATTGTGCTATTGTTGTTGTTTTTGTTGTTGCTATTTTTGTTAAATTATGATAACCATCATCATCGTTGATACTATTATTATTGTTGTCGTTTTTGTTGTTATTTCAGGAATTTTCGAGTGAAGAAATCCTCAACGCTGTCGGAGTTTATGAAACTTGTGTCTAGTAGTCTTGTAAGTCCGTTTTAATCACAGCAAGTAAATTAACAGCTATCACGACCATCAGCCGGTAATACATGTGCTATAGAAGTAATTCCATTCTTAGGTAGTTTACACACCTTTGATTACCTCTTTGTCTTATGGACTATTCTTCTGGATATTAACATGACTATGCAGATTTGTTTGGGAGTGCCATCAGTTCACACTTTCTGCATTAGATGCAGTGTCAATAGAAGTTACTAAAATTATAATTTGCAAATTTTACAAGATTCTAAGATTTGTTCGGAGATTTTTACAGCGGTGCCGTTCCCAAAGATTTGGGTTGCAACATGTATAGCATGGCGTTTAATTTCACACTGACACATTGCAATATGACTACAATTTGTTGTATGATTGGATCAAGGGCGGATACAGAAATTTTAGAAGAGGGGACCACAATTTTGATTCTTGGGACAGGGAAAAAATTTCGTCTTGGCCAGACAAATCTGATGACCTTTTTTCAGTTGTACAATGTACATACAGTGTTCTTAAGCCCCTGCACGGACCTCATGTACAGACCTCGTGGGGCGTGGGAAGGCCTACGAAATTGCTCATAGGGGCCACATCAAATTTCTGAGCCAGAATAGCTGGTAAAAATTAAAGAAATTTCTAAATGGGGGCCATGACCGGATTGGTGCGCCCCCCCCATGGATCTGCCCCGGAACAGTTGATTGTAGGAGTCGAATTTAACTGTTTGGCAGCCATGCAGGGTGCTCATCGCATCCTACTGATTGACCAACACCATCTTCCGAATGGAAGGTTGAGTGGATCTTTGCAATGGTAGCACTCTTTGTGTTGGACCTTTGCAAGGGTAGCACTCTTTGTGTCATTGTTACCGTTGCCCTAACCAACCAACCCCGTAATAATGTATTGAAATTGCAATGATGCTTGTGATGATAACCAGTGTTCGAACGTCGTTGCAGAGTTTTACGAAAGATCAGATTCGGCCGTGGCAGCTGTGCCTTCGTGACAACCAGACGCTTCGAGTGTCGACGATCGACTTGGATAACGATGCCAACAAGATGGTTCGTTGTCCCTTACTATATAAGAACTGTTTATATATATGAGGCATTATTCCGCGCTTGTATTGTGACCACGAAGAATTAAGCCTTCTTTTTCGTTGACCCAGTGGTCTGGAATGGCCTTCCTTTAGAGCTATGGCCACACCTTGGGACTCTACCAGAAGCCAAAAGGAATTAGGAATCTTGCCGCTAACTGGGGGAACCAAATTACTGATTAAATTATTAGATGGTGGCCTTAACAAATGTACGTTTGCTTTAGAGCATGCTACCAAATTACTTCCATCATTGCATATAGAGTATGCGGTTTGTGCCTTCTCCCTACTGTCTTAATTGTGAACATAGGAACAGTTCATTTTGCCTGAAAGGTTTTTTGGTTTGTGTGTTTGCACCAGATTCAAGAAATCGCGGACAATTCCAATTCGTGGCTTCTGTTCATGGAAACTACCGACCCAGAGAGAGGTCCGACAAAGTTACCTCGATTTCACAAGGAAGGTTTGTCCCGCTAGATTGCTTGGAGGTGTGTGCTGTATTGAGTGTTACTGTCTTTGCCAATGGTAATGATATTTCTCCGAGTACTGCTCATCATTATTTGTGGTTATTTGTGTGCTAGTTGCTCTCAATTGAAACGTGAAATATTGTTGGTGTATCATCAGCTATGCCTTTAAATTGGATGCCTTTAAATTAGATTTCTTTTAAATTATATTTCTTTTAAATTAGATTCTTTTAAATTAGATTCTTTTAGATTCGATGTCTCTGAAATTAGTTGCCTTTTAAATGGGATGTCCTTTAAATTTGATGCCTTTTAAATAAGATTCCTTTGTGAATTTGATGCCTTTGTGAATTTGATGCTGTACTTTAGAAATTCCAAATTAATAATTCTTTTGTCCAGTCTGCTGTAGACAAACAATCTCAACAGATGAAGATTGGTAAAATCTATTAGTAATATTCAACAATAATAATAATATTAATTATATTTATTTTAGAGCTTGTGCATGGTGATGATGAATATTTTTTGTCCAATGTTGTAGAGGAAGTTCTGATTTTCTTGAAGAAGTACGACCCAAAGACGCATAGCATCACGTACTGCGGCCACATCTATATTCCCATCGCTGCCAAACTAAGTGAGTCCCAAACGGTTCGACTAGGGATGTTCTCTTTCTGGTGCAGTGGTTTGATTTATATCTATGTTAAGAGGATCTGATACGAAGATATGTTAAGAAAATATGATATGAAGAATTGAAAATATGTTAAGGATATATTTTGAAGATATGTTAACCCTTTAATGCCGGAGGGTATGGAATTTCCCATACCATTTACTACCGTCTCGGCATTAAAGGGTTAAGAAGATGTGATATGAAGATATGATATGAAGATATGTTAAGACGATGCTCATTCTATTCATTCTGTGGTTTTGTATAGCGTTCCCGCTAGAAATCTACTTAGAGATGATACGATGCATGAGGATATGTTATGAAAATACTTTGGAAGGTTTTGAGATGATGATTATGTTACTTAAGAAGATATGATGTGAAGACGCACTATGAACGTACGTTGAGATATGATATGAAGATATGTTAAGATGATATGATATATCTTCAAAGGTACATTGGATAGGTTATGATGTGAAGATATTTTAAGACGATACGATATGAAGATATGCTAAGATGATGTGATATATCTTTGAAGGTATGTTGGGAAGATTATGTTGTGAAGATATGTTAAGACGATATGATATGAAGATGTTCAAAACACCATAGTTTGATACCTTCTTCATTAGACACATCAGTTCTAGTTCTACAGCAGTTACTAACTGAAGTTTATTATTATTTATGGGGTGGCTTCGTTGAATGGATATAAAGTTATGGTGTTACGGTGTTACGTTTATTTTCTTTCTGTCTAGGTGAGAGTCTGTTGCCCGCATTAATCGAACGAGGAAATTTTCCAGTGGGAACCAAGCTCCAACTGTATGCGGTAAGGTAGTCTTGTCTCGCTGTTTCCTCTCGATGTGTGAAGGACTGAGGCTATAAACACAGAATTGTTGAACTGCTGTGCACCATCTACTAGCATGCTCAATGATTGTGGGTTTCAGTTTGCTGAGTAGACTTTGTGTAGGGGATCCTTGAAAGAGTTGTCTCATGCCAGTGATTCTTGTTTAATTGTGTTGAGCGTATAATAAGGGCTTCGGTTGATTATTAAAATCAGTTAATAGACACGTAAGGTTCTTCTGTAAGTTTATTCTTATCGTTTGTGCATTTATGTATTTATTAGGCATTTATTGTGTGTTTTAATTATTTATTCATTATTGTATTGTTGATTTATTTATTTATTATTATTTACTGAGAATTTGATATAGCACTCCTTCATGTGTATCTACTCAGGAGTGCTCCAAGTTCAACCTCAGTCGAATAAGACGGTCTTAAGAAGAGAGAGAAAAGAAGCAAAAATGGCCGTCAATAGATGCAAAAATGGCCGTATATTTTGTTTTGATATCACACAACTTCAAGGTAATCTTTTCAGAAGCGTTCCAAGTCCAACCATGTCTAAATAAGGCAGTTTTAAGTGCAAAAGGAACATAACGGTGTGACCCATAGGCACCAGGCTGTTCTCAACAGCAACAGATAGATAACCCATTCCAGGTTCTAGGGCCAGCCACCGAGAACGAGCGCCGCTGCATTACGGTATTCCCCTCTTTTTCTGTTTTGACGAGGGTTGTTTTTGCGTTGCAGGAGGTTTGTCCGACGAAAGTGATCGAGTTGCACAGTTTTGATCGAAAGCTCGACGAGTATTTTCAGGAGGTCGTCAACGGCGACATAATCATCTTTCAGCGAGCATATCCGGACATGGTTGCCGCGAAGGATGAATTTGCAACGGCTGTGGGTTACTTCAGGTGGTTGTTTCGATTGTTTTTTAGATAGGCTGATGTTTAACGCTTAAACGACCAAAGTGTGGTTAGTGGTCGGTAGAGGGTTAAAGTAGTGACCAACTTCTTGTTGCTTGTTCTTTTGGTTGATTGTTTTGTGTGTCTGGTTTAGCTGCGATCTGTCCGGTTGACTATATCGAGATGTGATAATTATTGTTGTGGTTGAGCTTGTATGTGTGTTTGTTCTTTAATGTGATCGTGTTTTTTTATCTTAGCAGTAGTCATGATTTTGGTGATGTTATACATGTATATCAGTGGTGATGTTATGCATGGTTGTGGTGGTGTTATACATATTTGTGGTGGTGTTATACATATTTGTGGTGGTGTTATACATATTTGTGGTGGTGTTTATATTTGTGGTGGTGTTATACGTGGTTGTGGTGTGCATGGTCTTTGTGGTGTCACAGTTGTGGTGGTAGTACTTTGATTAACCAGGTTATTGGGTTTCTTTCTAAAGCAATTTTTGCTCTAAATCGACTTAGACAGCATCAGTTGAACCTGGTCGTCTCTAACAATTATTTAATTGCGGGAGTAATGCTAAAAAATTCACTTCTGACTCATATCTCCGGTTTATTTCTTTGTTTCCAAAAGAGAGTTGCTGTGTCGCCTGGAGGTGACATTCATGGACCGTCAGTTGTTCAACAACGATCCAGGATTTACGCTTCAGTTGTCGAGCAAGATGAACTACGACCAGATGGCAAAAGCCGTCGCCCAGCATCTCAACACCGATCCCTACCTTCTCCAGTTCTTCTCGCATGTCGGGTAATTAATCAGCTGTGCTATGTTTCAGTCTTTTTAGTTTTGTCTTAGCTTTTCTGTTTTAGTTTTGTTTTAACTTTTGAATATTTTTTTGTTTTAACTTTTCAATTGTACTCTTTTTTGCCCCTAGGTATATAGGATCCCTCAGGAATTCATTGCTAACTATTGTTTAAAAACTAGTCCGAAATTGTCAGGCCTCGTCTTACTTTTAGTATTAACTTTTTAGTTTTGTTTTTTTGTTTTGTTTAAGCTAACTGAAACAATAACTTTTTTGTTAACCTAAATTCAGTTTCGGTTAACTTAAATAGCACTACTAACCAACACATATCCATTCTTTTGTGTATACAAGCGGATAGGTTTGATTACTTACCTTGTAACTTGCTGTGTAGTGTTGTTTTATATCACTTTTTGGCTAACCAAATATTAATTGTATAATTGGCTCGACGACGTCTCCGATTGGGGCAGAGCCTCGCTTCAGGAGCTGAGCAGAGTGGCGCTGGATAGGAGAAAATGGAAGGACCTGGTGAAGAAGGCATCGGACACCTACGGGCGCTGAGCCCACGGTTGCTGATGATGATGATGATGATAAATTCGTATTTAATCAGATTAGCAGTGTTTTATCGACCTTCTTCAAAGATGGCGACCGTTGGGATTCATTGCAATCGACAACGTTTTAGACATCTTAAAATAGTTGAGAAGTTGATGGTTGACAAGTTATTCAAAGTTTTCTGTCCCTGACGAGTCGTAGAAAGGAAACAATCGCAGGTGATGAACAATCGTCGAACATCCAACTCTGTGACTTATCTGAGGGACCTCTCAGTGGAGAGGTATTCCAATGTTAATAGAGCTTTAGAAGTCATTGAGAGTTAGGTTTATGTTAAATACTCTGCTATGCAGAGCGTACATGTGTGGGATCGATTCCTGCTACCCCTCCAAAAGGTCAACTCCTCCTTCCATTCAGCAGATGGCATTGGTAAATCGAGCAGTAGGATGTGATGATCGCCCTTGCGTGGCTGTCGACAGTTAAATTCGACTGCGTAATAACTTGTGATCATCCGTTCGTTACTGATTGTAAACACACTGCATTGTGTCGGTTTGAAAAATAAACAAAGACTATTATTAGTATTGTTATTAGTATTGTTGTTGCACTTGTAATTTCAGATACAAGGATGTTCCGGACGTCAATCCAATCAAGTGCACCTTCAGTGGGTTACTTAAGGACCTTTTCCGATCGACGAAGCCGAAACAGCCGAATAAAATCTACTATCAGAAGGTTGGTGTTCGTTGATTTACTTGATGAAAGAATTGAAAGGGTTTATGGTACTGCATTGTGTCTAAGCATTTGTAAACGCATTTTCGCTGGTAGTGTGAACCGTTCAGAAATGCTCCTAGTGGTCAAGGCCGCACAATGAAAATAAGCAGGTTTTGAGAAGTGAGAAGGAAAAAGAGCGACTGCCGGACTTCATTATTGAGTGAACAGAAGGAGATTTTGAGCGCATTCCAGAGCAGATAAAATGGATGAAGAGCGGAAGCTGAGTGAGGCCGAGGTATTCATTCATTCATTCATTCAAGTATTTATATAGCGCCTCTTCAAGGAAACTACTCCGAGGAGCTCCCGACTCTCGCACGGCCAAACAGAACAGTTTTTAAATATAACGTCAGCCATACAATTGGGGCAAGACCTTGCTGAGCGTTGAGGATGGTTAATTCAGATTGAGGATCTTCAATTCTAAGCGAGCACGGAGTGGAAGCCAACGAAGTTCATCGACCAGGGTAATGGTAACATTTGACACGAAGTAAGATCAACTGATGATGGCACTGGTAAAATTAGCAGCAGGACGGTCGCCTTGCATGGCTGCCAAACTGTTCGACAAACTGTTCGATTCGACTCGTGTGATAACTTGCGATCATCCGTTCGTACTATTAATTGTGATCAGACTGCGTTGTGTCAGCTTGAAATCGTAAACGAAAATTATTTTTTTTATATATTATTATTATGCATGTGTTATAGTTATCCCGATCCACACATGGTTTCCGATGCTTCTGATGATCAATTGGAATTTTGGCCACATATTGTTTTTCGTTATGTGACCGCAGTAAATTCTGGCGATATATCGTTCTTCTGTAAAAGTCATTTTATGGTTTTGGATTAGCGTATGAGATCGCCCTGAGCACTAGCAGTGTTGGTTTCATTGAACGGGTTTTTTCTGTTGTTTTCTAGCTCAGCATGAGAATCGACGAGTTGGAAAATAAACGGCAGTTCCGCTGCATCTGGATGGGCAGCAACATGAAGGAGGAGGTATTTCTAACATGTACCAATATCGGCTTTTGATTGGTTTTTGACTAAGCATCATGAGGCTATAAGGAAAAGAGCTGTATTAATCTTTTCTTAGTATCGCTATGCTTTTGAGGTGCTCATGGCTAATTGCCAAGAAACTGTGCAGGTCCAGAGGCTAGTCGTCTAAATACTCCATAAAATTGTTTCGATACTCTAAAAGATAGTCTAGATATACAGAAGATAGTTTGGATACTCTATTAGATGTTCTAGATACTCTCCAAAGAATAGTCTGGATACTCCAGAAAATAGTCTGGGTTCTCCAGAAGATGGTCTAGATACTCCATAACACAGTGCAGTGTAGATATTTTAAAAGAATAGTATTGATGGTCCAGAATAGAGTCTAGAATCGTTTGCTGCTAAATTTAGTTAAAATCGTTCTCTATAGGTAATCTATGGTTTGTCAAACATGATTGTAAACTTCAAATTTCTAAAGCACTGCTATTTTCTCCATAAGTGCTTGAAGACCAACCAGTCTAGTGTTTTATTGTCTGGCTCACAGCGCCTAGGATGAGTCTGGTCTGAAGGAGATGCTATATATATAATTTATATATACAGGGTGGCTCAAAAAAAAACGTACCACCGGGGAAAATGCGATATCTTCGCAGCCGATCGAACTTTTTCTGCGAAAATTTTCCAATTTGTAGGGGAATGAATTTCCAACAATACCTGAAAGTTTCATTTGAAACTTTTCATGTTTGCAAAAGTTACAGCTGTTCAAACTTAAAATTTCGTTTTTTCAATTATCCGCGGAAAATTGACGTCACTTGTAGATTTCCAAGTCAAATGATATCACTTTTCACTACGACCTCAGCATTCCGTTTTGCAGTTTATTGTAAGGTATAATGAGAGTGTCCACTCCCTGCCTTAACACAAGCTCAAATTCTTTTTGTGAAGCTCAGTATGGCCTTGTTGGTCGGGTCCTGCGGCAACTGACCCCACATTAGCAGCAAGACTTGCTTCAGCTGGCCAATGTTCTCCAACTTGGGATTAAATGTCTTGCAGCGTTCCAGCATAGCTCCCCAGACGTGATAAACAAGAGGGTTAAGGTCTGGCGAGTTTGTAAATCATCTTTGCCAATGCATTTACTTCAGTTGATGTCAATAAGGTAGCGCCATCATAATCAACCTTGCCGTGCGAGCAAGCAGGCGCACTGTCCTGCTGCATAATAAAACCAGATGTTAGAGCATACCTGGTCTTCAATGAGTCTGGGTAAGCGAGTTCAATGATGAGTTTGACATCTAACCTACTGAATGGGATTAATTGCAGTCTTTTCTTGCAGCCGCAACACACGCCGGCATATCTGATGCCGAAACCACGATTTGCTTTGCAAACTTGACCTTTCGATTACCAAGCGAATTTCGTGAAAATCGCGCTTTTTCCGTCAGATCAAGCGACCACTTCCTGCCTCTCTTCCGACATCTGATCTTCGTTACATAAACACGTTTGCAGATAGTCTTCAATGTGCTCAGGCTCCACTTTTCACTGGGTATTTTGCTATGATCACGCGATGTCTCAGTCTCTGTTCATGCAAAGTCCGAGTTCCCATTTGATCTTTTGCAGAAACTTTGCCCATGACGTTCATTGTTTGGGTTCACCAATTGAGACCTTAATCTATAAAATATCACCAAATACCAGCAGATTGCTTCATAAACAGCTTCTTTACAGCTCATAGTGAGGTCGTATGACATCATCATCAATGTGTGTGTGTGTTGTAATTTGCCAAACATCCTAATGAAATCACTTGTATTGGAGCATGATTCTCCGGATAATTGAAAAAACGAAATTTTAAGTTTGAACAGCTGTAACTTTTGCAAACATGAAAAGTTTCAAATGAAACTTTCAGGGATTGTTGTATATTCATTCCCCTTCAAATTGTGAAATTTTCGCAGAAAAACCCCAATCGGCTGCGAAGATATCGCATTTTCCCCGGTGGTACGTTTTTTTTTGAGCCACCCTGTATATATAAATTGTTTGTTAAAGTTACAGAACTTTGCTAGACCCATGTATTTTACTGATGTAGTAAAGTTAACATGTGATTGCCATCTCTATAGCAGTGGTTATCGTATAATTGGCTTCATGCGATTTTTTAGAGCGTTTCGAATCTAGCTGTCTTACAGTGTTTGACATCTGTGTGTGTCTTTTGTTAGGAAATCGTGCTCTATCCGAATAAGGGCGGATGTGTGAAGGATTTGCTGGAAGAGGCAAGGAAACAGGCCAAGCTGTCGAAGTTAGGATCAGGAAAGCTCAGGTAAAATGAGTTTGTGTCGAAGTTAAATTAAATTTGCCTTGGTGGTAATTAAAGTTGTTTACAAATCACCATATTTTAAGGATTTTACGTCGCTGGTGTTTGAATAAATTTATCAGCTATTCCGGAAGATTCTTTAGTTTCTTAAGCATGTTTTCCTCTGGATGTTATATCAGACATAGCTCTCCTAAATATCTGTTTGAGATGGAAATATCTACTCTCTCCCATTCCCATGCAATTGTTATCATTTATTTAATTATTTATTTAAATTATCTTTTGTTCCACGGAACCTCAAGTCCCTTGGAAATAAACGATTAGTCTGCAAAAAATACAAAAGGCCATTCTAGGATGGCTGGAATTCGTCAAGATTATTATTATTTTTATTTAAAATTTTAAAATTATTATTATTAATTATTATTGTTACTATTGTCATTGTTATTATTATTGTTGCTATTATTATTATTATTGTTACTATTGTCCTTGTTATTATTATTATTTTTGTTACTATTGTCATTGTTATTATTATTGTTACTATTGTCATTGTTATTATTATTATTATTGTCATTGGTATCACTAAGACTTTCTCCAACTTTGACCAACCTTCTCAGGCAAGTTCGCAAACGGTTGCCATGTCTCTAGACCGCTGTATTCCATTTCTGCTGTGTGTGCGTAGGATGCTCGACGTCGTGCAGTCGCGAATATCGAACGTGATGCGTGAGGATGTTCTGCTCGAGTGTCTTCAGACGGCGCCACCAAAGTCGTACCGACTTGAAGAGGTTCAGAACGATGAAGTGAGCATCGCATCGGACGAGCTGCTTGTTCCAGCCGCTCACTTCAACAAGGTTCTCTTTTGCTACCTGGCACTCTACTTCTTTCTTTAATGTGATTTTTTCGTTCAGTTGACTATACATATTATCAGGGTGAGAATTGCTTCGGGGTTTCAACCCCCCCTCCAGACTTTCTTAGAGCCCCATAGAAAAGTCTGTTTTTCGCACCCCAATTCCAAGTGGATAATAGTACAGGCCCCAGTTATTTTTCCACAATTCTCACATTGCATATTATATGTATTTTTTAAATATGTATTGTCTATGAAATTGTATGTATGGGTATGTATGTATGAGCACTTGTTATAGCACCCCTTCAAGATTATTCCTCAGAGGCGCTGCTGCCTAATACAGCGCAAACACTGAATCAGAGTTTCACACTGAGGCTCATGAGAAGTGGCGAGTGAAGGACATGTTCACTGCTCAAGGTCCCTAAAGGGTTGTTTGAGTTGGATCCGAACCCGCAAACTTTCAGCTTCAAGGCATCAAGTATACCACTGCGCCACCGTGCCCCTCAAATTACTTTGCGAGTGCCTTTCATGAGTCTCTCTTCAAGTGGTGCTATATAAATTTGTGATTACTATTGCCATTTCAAATCCCATGGACACACACACACATGCACACACACGCACATGGTGCATTTTAGTCAGGTGTGCCATTTTCTCTGCTTCTATCTAGCTCGTTGCTACCATAATTTTATTGCTGTAGTACATTTGATGCCATGTTTACCATTCAGTGTTTCTTCTAGATCAAGCATGCACAAATAAATTGACATGGTCAATGGAATCTGTTAAGCCAGCTCACACACCACATCCAGTCTTTGGATTTGGACACAGAGTACGAGCCGTAAAACCAATTGGCCTATATGTGAACTGTGTAATTAGAGTTAAAATTCTTTAACGTTTAAATTCTTTATGTGTTGTGGTGAATTTAGGAGCCGGTCAACGTATATGGTGTGCCGTTTCTTGTGCGGGTGAAAAATGTAAGTATAATTTCTCATTTACCGGTATATAGTTTCTTTGCAACACACCATGTATCAAAATACGGTCGTATTGTATTGTGTCATTAAAGTTACTGGATCACGTATTGCTGGTTATATTCTCGTCTGAAATCGATTTGCGATTAATGTTTGTATCTTCATTTCAATTGCCAGAGTTTTACTTTGTTAATTGACGGGTGTTTTGTCTGGGTTGCAGTTGCATGGTTGGTTGGACGTTGAACAATTGGAATGTCTGCATAATTTATGATCCGTCTTTTATGTGAATGGCTTTAGAGTCAATGGTTGTCAGTGTTGAAGGCTTGACTGGAGAAAGTGTTTCTGACCCTGACATTGGTGATGTGTTTGTGTCTTCAGAATGAACAATTGTCTAAACTCAAGGAGAGGATCCTCACAAAACTAGACATGACTGACAAAGATTTTGAAAAGGTTTGTTTAAATTTCCGCTTCTTGGCGACGTTTTTGATTTCGTCAGGACTTCAGACTGTCTTCTGGATTTCTAGACTGCCTTCGGGACTTTTAAACTATCTTTTGGACTTCTAAACTACCGTCTGGACTATTTTCTGGACATCTAGACTGTATTTTGGTCTTCTTGACATCTTCCTGACTTCTAGACTACCTGTTTGCAGTTCTGGACTATATCTTCTGAGCTGATAGACTATGAGACTATCTTTTGTACTTTTGGACTATCTTGTATTGCAGACGCGCACTCCTGTGAAGGAATATTGAGAATGTCCTTCACTATCAAATTACGCTCAACACCATCAGTTCACAGTTGGTCATTAGTAATTGCATTTGTGACAATACCTCTCTCACATATGTTGCAATGACTCTCCCAAGGGAAACAAAACAAACCAAAAGTTAACCTGATAATAATGTTTTAAAATGCTTAATAATTAGTAATAATAATGATAATAAAAATAAGGATGATGATGATGATGACGACGACGATGATGATTATACACTATTTACTATACTGGTACTTGGCTTTGTTCAGCAGTTGTTTCGAATGACACTTTTTCTTTCAGGTCAGGCTGGCAGTTGTTTCTCAAGGGCGACTTGTCCGCTACCTGCAAGAAGACGTCGATAAGACAGTGCACTTGGAGGATTTCCAGCCTCCAAACTCTCATGGTATGCTGCATTTCTTTCTTCAGTGCATCCAAGCGCTGGTATTTGTTGTTCTCTATTTATTGACTGTTTTTGAAATATTCGGCTGCAAAGAGAAAATAATGTTTTCAGGAATTCTAAGCTGCCTTCTAGACATTCTAGAATCTAGACTATGTTCTGGACTTCTCAAGTATCTTGTCCTTTTTTTTAGACTTTTCTCCACTTTGGACTATTTTCTAGACTACTTCACTATTTTCTGTGCTCTTCGAGTCTGCCTTTTGGACTTCTAGAGTATCTTCTGGACTTCTAGATAATCTTTTACCTTCTCGGCCACATTCTCCAATTCTGAACTACTGTTGGGGACTACGTTTCATCAGCTGAGATGCCATCGCTTTTTTCTTCTGTTGACAGTGAGTGGACTGATAGGAAAACCGTGGCTCGGATTGGATCACGTCGGCAGCAAGGGCGTCACGAAAACCACGCGGTACAATTATCCGGAGAAGGCAATCAAAATCCACAACTAGTCGTCGGCAGTGACTCGGAGTGAGCGCTGCAGGGCTTGCTCGTCGTTCCTGTCGTCTGCTCGACCGGAAGCTGTCCCGTCGTCTGATCTCGTTCATCGGAGATTACCGAACTTGTTCTGCGCTGCACTCGGCATCCAATCCAGATCCGGACCAGTCTGCTCTGCTCGTAGGCGATTGCGCGTGCAAATGCTGTTGTTGTTTTGTTCGAAATTCTTGTTGTATGGTAGGCGTTTTTGCTGTTGTGGGAACAATATATTATGGTAGCTCTAGTGTTTCACTAGGTTGGTCATTTTATTGCTCGGTGGGTCATTTTCTTGCTTGCTGGGTCATTTACTTGCTTGCTGGGTAATTTCCTTGCTTGATAGGTTATTATTAGGCTGCTGGGTGGGTCAAGTCGTTCTTTCTTGTTTCACTAGGAGAGTCATTTTCTGGAATTTCAGTCAAGTGATTTTCCTGTGATTGCCAAAAGTCACCTTGTGGGCTTGTAAGGAATCAGTGATTACCTTGGATTTATTCAGATTTGTTCAATTCCTGGAGTTGTTAAAATTTGGCAAAATTGGCTGCGTTTCCAGCTGATGAACTTGTTGAACAATTGATGATGTCTGAATTTATGATCTGTCTCTTAATGAATGATGTCTCTTGAGGCAATGGTTGCAGGTTTTGAGTGTTGCCAGCTCTAACATTGAGCTTTTCCATGCAGTTAAGAAATGAGTATTGAGATCTGCTTTTTGAAAAAGTTTGGTGGTGATCTCCACAAAAGTGGAAAAGATTCTACTCATCACTGCAATCTAGAGACTTGAAAAGTGACCGGATGGAAGCTGAACGACGACGATGATGACGGCATGGGTAGCGGTGGCGTAGGGAAAAAACACATCATCGTGTTCTGTATTTTGCTTTTTTTTGCTCCGGTGATTCATCTCTAAGTCGTGAATGACCATTTCTACGCTGGGTAATAATGATGACTTCTCTGCATTTTTAGTTGAAATTTTCATTGCGTCAGGGTCAACTGCGTCCGGGCGATTCTGTTGGGGCCGAGTGCAGCTCTAGTCACGTGCAATTTATCCGAATAAAACGTTCTGAGTTTGATTTCTTTTCTACTTGTGTGCTGGTAGCTTCGTGCGCTTTCTGGTTCAGGCGGCTCAGGCTCGCGGAGCATTGATGTTATTTTTATTTAATTCAAGTGAGACTGGCCGATTTGGTGTAACATTACTCTTTGGCACGTGTTGCGCTTTTGTTGAAACGTGGCGCTGCATCACACTTGTAGAGCGCGCACGTAACTTACGCTGAATGTGCGCACGCTGATGACATGCGGTCAACAGCGCTGGAATGATGTTGATGTGCTGCTTTTGTGTATATATGTTCTGTAATCGCACTGAGGTAATCCTAGGTTCTTTGCGAAACGCATGCACTGTAGCGCTTGCACGGTCGAATGAGAGAGATCATGACAGTTCTTGTGACACACAGATCCGGTTGCTTTCTTCTGTACACGTGATGCGTTGTAGTGAGGAATTCCAGCTGTCTGAAAAATTGGGATTTTGTGTTTTTTGGGTGGTACGATTAGGTCAGACCCCTGCAATTTCTTCATGTTGCTACGTAAATGATTTTTCTGATGCCTAACAGGAATGCGTTGAACTTCAATTTCAGACAAAGTTTTTTGTGGCAGTTCTGCCTCCCAAATGATGTTCATGAACAGTCAACTCGTGTGCAGCCTAGGTGTTGTTGGACCCCATATAAATTTGTATGGTTACTGTTTTATTGGGCAGGTCATGTTTAAACGCTTATGAAACGTGTGCAGGAAAGTTGCCGGGGGAATCCCATAGCGACCGTAGTAGGGTACTGACTAGATTTGAACATCTGTGACCGTGAAAATGACTTCACAACAATGAGTCACTTTCGTGAATAGTGCTACGTACGAACAGCTGATGCCAATATATGTGCTGCCTTCTCTCATCTTAAGTGCGAATCTAACTGGGCGCAGTGCTCGTCCAGCATTGCGAAGAGCACGGGTTCGAGCCTTGTCTCAGAATCGGAGACTGTAGTGTAGGGACCTTGAGCAAGTCTTTCACTCGCAGTTGCTCAGCGCCGCCGATCGATGCTCGACCATGACATAGGTGGCGCTTCGTAAATGCTTAGTAATTATAGGTGCAAAGATTTCATCCGATACACCAACCGTCTCAATGCTGGAATGCGATCAATGTTAAAATATATATCTGAATATGGCAGAATTGTAAGACTCTGATTTGAGTAGATGTTCCTCCTAATAAATAAATGAATTTGGATTCTGTTCTGAAAATAATGGTGATCTTGTATTTAGAGAAAAACGGTAGTTTGGTGAAATTTGATCAAAAGGCGTGTTACGTGGTTTAAAATCGATGCCAATATTTCTCCTTTCAACTGGTGCCAGTCTACTCTCTCTCTCTCTCTGTCTCTCTCTCTCTCTGTCTGTCTGTCTCTCTCTCTCTCTGTCTTTGTCTGTCTGTTGTATTTGAAAAATGAGATCATTTTGTTTGACGGTGGCTCCTATTTCAGATTGTCTTGAGTAATTATTATTATCATTAGCGATGTTGATATTAATGCTAATTATCTTTAATGTGTTTATAATGTTGGTAATTAATATTAAAATGACCACAGTAATTTATTACGAATTGGTTTCTATCGCGTACGAAATGACAGAACGTTGTGACCTATATCTTGGTGATGCAGAACTGTGTGTTGCGTGGATATAGTTGTGTTTCTTTGTTCTGGTGTATGTGTTTGTATCCATGTGTACATCTGACTGTATGGCTGTCTGTCTGTGTGCATATCTGCATGGTTGTCTGTCTCTATATGTCTGGTTGTGTCATCTGTGTGTATGCAGTGGCGGTGCCACTATTTCAGTTTTGGGAGGGGGGCTGGATCCTCACGGAGGAATTTTTCCATTTTCTTTCGCCAAAATTTCGGACCTTTTTTTAGTCATCTGGCCGAAATCTCATGGAAATTTTCCATTTTCATTTGCATTTTTATAGTCATTTGGTCGAAATGTTGAAATCATCTCATGTATATAATTATTTCAGTTTTAGAGGGGCTAATCATGGAAATGTATTTCATTTTACATGTAAAAAACCGGATGATATTTTTTAGGGGGGCTTAGCCCCCTGGCGCTGCTACTGTGTGTATGTCTGATTGTCTGTGTGTCTACCTGTCTGTCAATAAGGTGAGGGAAGTTCGAAAATTAGATTGCAGAATTACTGCTCTGTTGACACTTGACACCCACTCTCCCCCCCCCCCCCCCAAAGCACAGACCGTTAAATAAAATCCAGATAATCTTGTTTACTGTCTGCACTACAAGAGCTGTAAATAAGTTACAAGAATAATAATAATAATAAGCCAAAATAATTTCTATCGACGACAACGTCCTAATTAAGTTTGTTGTCGAAAACTGCCAAAAAATAGCAATGTGTTCTAAAGTCTTTGCTGACATAAACTGCACAATGCACGACCTTAGTTTAACATTATTGCATGCAGTTCTGCACTCGTTGAACACCTTTAAAACGTTTCAACCAACTCCTTATAAGACCGTAATCGACCATGTTCCTCGTTTTTTCCCTCTTAATCTTCTCCAACCGAGCCATATCCAACACAGCACCACGCCTTTGGAATGATCCGCCTCCTGAATTCCAATCTTTTTCAGTTCTGCCACCATCATTACTATTACATTCACTCGCCATCACCTTCCTCAGGCTTCTCTATGACATGACACCTCGGGCTTTTCATTACGGTTAGGCTTAGGGCCCCGGGTTAGTGTCGTCATTCGGTCCCCGGTAGTATAGTTACGTCACCTAACCGACCCTCACGACGCCTAACCGAGCGAAACTGCAGTATCGGGGACCGAAGCATACACAATATCTTAGTATAGTATAATTATAGTATCTAATGACGACACTAACCCTAAGTCCCTAACACTAACCCTAACCGACCCTCACGACGCTTAACCTGAACCTAAACGACCCGACCCTCACGACGCATAACCTGACCCTAACCGACCCTCACGACGCCTGACCTGACTCTAACCGACACACACGGTCCCCGATACTGCAGTTTCGCCCCTAACCGACCCTCACGACGCCTAATCTGACCCTTAACCCACCCTTACGACGTCTAACCTGACTAACCGATACGTCGGTCCCCGATACCATAGTTATGCTCAGCAGGCTAGGCAAGAGCCACTAAAGAAAAATTAAGAAACAGAAAGAACAGCGATCGAATGCTCGCTTAATCAAATCATCAATCGGCTGATGCAATCAATCCGCTAAATCAAATCACGAATTCATGAGCGACAGAAACCATAATCAAATCATTCGATTACGAACCAAAAACACAATGAGATTATTTACAACTTTGTTTATATTATTCAGGGCCGGCCTTAGCCCAAGTGGCGCCCTAGGCAAGGCATACATTTGGCGCCTCAGGCATAGGCCTGCATTAGGATTTTATTTCGGGGGATGTTTTCTTGACCGTGAATTTTGAGGTGCGTACACGCTGCGGGCGGCTTTTTTGGTCGAAATTTTCTGACGACTTTTGTTAGTCGTCGAATTTTCTGACGTCCAAAAAACGCTATTTTCCGCAATTTTCGACTATTTTCTGCTCAAAATTACATTACACACTGTCATGTGCTAGCAAATGCATAATTATTTCATTTTTACATTATTTCATTTAGGGGAGGGGGCGGTGTTCAAACACCCAAAACATCCCCCTAGCTACGGTCTTGTAGGCCTATACGCTCAACTGAGTAATTCATTATAATTTTTTTATTAGTGCACTGAAGGCTGGATATAATATTCAATTTTGTGAAGAATGGTTTAAGTTTAAAAATATTAAAATACACTCTTGTGGAAATGGCGCCTTCTTTGTGGAAATGGCGCCCTCTGGAACTTGCAATGGCGACCCATATGCAACTGCCTGCTTTGCCTATGCCTTAGGTCGGTCCTGCCTCAGCTACTGCCCTTTCTTCATCGTCGTCCCTACTAGACTATTTTATTCCAATATGAATAAAGGGCAGGCTGTAATGTTGTAATCTCATCTTCATACTCAGCAAGGTCCACTCCCATTTCATACATTTCATTTCTTGCAACATCTTCACTCTCGAAATTGAGCGTCGCGTATTTTAACCTGTCTCCTAAAGCAAAGAGTATAGCCTACGGAATGTCGTTAAAAATCGAATTTTATTTGTCGATTTAAAATTTATACAGTCCTTGAAATTGAATTAGGCCTGCCTGAACAGTGAACAGGTGCAAAAATCCATAATTATTTTTAATTCTTTCCATTAGCAAAAGTTTTGAGTTTAAAAGAATTATAGTGTAAAAAAATAAATTCGCCGGTGCCGCGGCGCCCCCCAAAGACTGCGGCGCCCTAGGCAACTGCCTACTTTGCCTATAGGTAAGGCCGGCCCTGATATTATTACGTGTGACAAAAGTTCAAGCGATTGTTGCCATAGAAACAGCTCACGTAACGTAATGTAATGATGTAAATCTTCGAAATTTCTTAGCGACATACATAGATCTATTATTGACTGTTATAAGCCACAACTGTAAGCAATTTTTGGACAAAGCCTTCCTCGCGACTTAGAAGAAAATGACACACAGAGGGGCAGCCATGACACAGAAACAGTTTGCGATGTTCTGCTACAATTTTAAGTAAAAAATTATTGAAAGAAATCGCTGCTTCTACATTAAATTACTGAACTTATTATTAATCGATGAATGGGTCATTAATTAATCACTTGTTAATTAATTACTAAATTTCTTAACTCCCGAAATAACTACAGCCTATGCCTATCTTCTTAGTTAAAGGTCAATATTCTCAAGGCAATAATTACATAGACAATTTATACAAGTATATTGTTTTTGAAGTCGCCCAAACACT
Organism: Lumbricus terrestris; assembly: GCA_949752735.1. Classification (NCBI taxonomy): domain Eukaryota; kingdom Metazoa; phylum Annelida; class Clitellata; order Crassiclitellata; family Lumbricidae; genus Lumbricus; species Lumbricus terrestris. The sequence continues at coordinate 7,384,932 of OX457050.1, read as the reverse complement.
ATCTCACTTGCGCCCCACACACAATCTCACTTCTAATACTAAGGACTAATTATAGAAGGATACAGCTCAATCATCCTGCCAGCATGCCCAGAAGTACCCCGTGCCATTGTCCCATATTGGACCAGCATTCAGCGTAGGTACCGTACGCTAGGTACGGTGATACATGGTGATATGTATTGGGAAAGGTAGCCTTGCTACAGGTGATCATGATTAGTTGATTACCGTACGTCAAATAAATATGGTCGACATAGGAGTTGTTGCAGGATTTCAGGAGAGGATGCGACTGCAAAAGTTGCAGCTGGAAAATATGATTTAAAATCATAAGATCATTCTAACTTTGTTAAGTGTTGCAAATATCATAATTCTTGATAATCCTACACACAGAACTTACTAATATATTACGCCACACATAACCTGGCAGGAACTGTTATATTGCAAAACATAAACAGATCCTCAGTTTGCTTGTTAAAAATTCATCTTAGGGATATAAATTAACAGGAAATGCTGCAAAACATTTACACAAATCTATCGTATCTACAGTGCTACCCTAACAATATTAATTATATACAAGCAAGTCATTCACTCACTCACAGGAACTCACAACCCCACCACACTGTTTATAAGTTCTGACAGTGCTAGTGGAAAGCCTGAATGGAGTGCAACGCTAACGATCTCTGTTATTACACAGTGTTGTTAAACTGAAAACTAAGACTACAGCTACTACTACAATTGCTCAACATCATTGATTGACACTTGGTCGTTGAACAGTAAGTAGTTGTATGACCACGGCTTCTATGCCAGTCACGTGGTCAACGCTGGTTCCCTGTAGACTGGCTCCCGGAGGTGACGTCATATTGTCAAAGTCATGGGGCCGAGGTATAAAAACCGTGGTCATGCAACAACTATACAGTAGCACTCAATAAACGTGTAGCGGCAGTTAATAATTGTAAATGCGGATGGTATGCAGGTTCAAGACAGTTAATGTGTAGAGGGGACCTTGAAATCCGTCCATTCCAATTGCTGAGCTCCATCAACTCACGCTTGGTCATTAAATAAATGCCCAATATTAATACTAACACTAATACTAATAATACTATCAACTCAGTCTTTTTTACACTAAAATTTCAGATAGATCCACGATTAGTAACACTTGTAATATCGCTGACAAGAAAATGAAACCACGCATTTCCTTCCACAAAACTCCAAAATGAAAAAGAGTAGACAATCAACAAGTTGCAGATCTGGGTAGGTAGCATTACGTAGCGTAAAGGAATACATGACATAAACTGGCATAAAGAAATAATACAAAACATTATGTGGCGCAACACAATGCATAACATTATGCTACGTAAGGATTACATCTTTTTAAAAGAAGCACAGACCTCGTACTGTGGGTTACTATACTCATCAAATGACACTCAATCACAGAATGCAGGAAACAGCATTATGGACTTCTGTCTCAAAAGGTTTGGACCCGAAATGGCTCCGGACTTGAACTCAAAACTTCTAAAAATATGAGTACGTAGTACTAGCACACCTAAGCAATCAGTACAGACAAGAAGTTATCTTATAGCACAGCATAAAGTACAGGAATGCGACGTAAAAAATGATGTAGAAATGTCTGAATCACATTCAAAATAGAAGGTAATGTTAGGCAAAATTTTAATGCACTCTAAGATTGTACTGTAATTGGACATCATTCTGTTACATTGTTGTGTGTGAAATTGCTCACAATAAAAAACTACTTGACTTGACATTCATATGCCACTGCTCAAAGAACAAACCCAACCAGAAACAACCTCTGTCTTACCCTACATGATGTAAATTGTCATTCATAACTAGACTATTACATTAGGTAGCAAAACAATTCAGAGTATAAGCAAGAAAAGAGTGAACCAACGAATTCCCGTTGATATTTGATAGATATATGCTACGTTGGTTGGCGGTAGAGTAGGGTTCGCACACGAGGGAACCTAAAATGTCGTGACATCCATTACAATGGTCAGCGGTGGTGAAAGATGTCACTTCAACTCACTTGATCAATACATTGAAATATTACCAGGGTCTATCACATACTTTGTGTAGTGGCAGTTATAGTTTCAACTCACACAAAAGTGCAATAATATCATCTGGATTTAAGAAAAGGTACGCAGGACGTAGCCTCAAATTCTCATGATAAGAACATCTTGAAATAATGTATAATATCAACAATAATAAAATTATCAGAGAACAATAATTATTAGACTCTGATTAAAAACAATCAACGAATGCAGGAAACGTAAAAATCACTTTAATATCTCTGGATTAATGTAACATTGCCAGCGGGAGCACAACACCATAGAATGAATTAACCATAACGATAATAATAATAATAATAATTACAAGAATAAATAAATGAAATAATAATGAAACCATAATAATAATAAAACTAAATAACAATAAAAAAACTAAGTAATAATAATAAAACTAAATAATAATAATAAGAACAAAATATAACTGAAGTTCAACACAAAGAATTGGAAACTGACTCTTGGCTAGTCGCTCCAAGAAACAGAAGTGGAACATCATGATGGTGCGTGATAAAAATCGTCCATATCCTTGGGCTGAATATTTTTTTTAACTCTGGCAATTCATTCATTTACACTCGACTATTTACAGAAGCCACACAACAGAGAATGTGACTAGTCACATAGAAGGTCACAATTCATTTTCGCAAAGACCATTGTACAATGTACATCATTCAATAACCTGTAGATTGCAACTGCATTATCGGCTCATAACCTGCAAGTTGCAACTGTGTCATCGTCCAATAACCAGCAAGTCGCAACTGCATCATCATCCGATAAATTGCAATTTGCAACTGCATCGTTGTCTGCTATCCTGAAAATTGCAACTCAGTTATTGTCCGATAACCTGCAAGTCGCAACCAGCAACTGTATCATCGTCCGGAAACCAGAAAGTTGCAACTGCATCATCCGATAAATTGAAAGTTGCAATTGAGTTACTATCCGAAAACCGGCAAGTCGCAATTACATCATTGTCTGCTAACCTGCAAATTGCAACCGAGTTATTGTCCGATAACCAGCAAGTCGCAACCTGCAAGTCGCAACTGCGTCATCATCTGATAACCTTGAGGTTGCAACCCCACCGACTGTTGGGCAAACGAGAGTTCTAAAACTTGTCATCAAATCAACTGAAACGGTGAAATAAAAGAGTCGTAGTCGTTAAGTCGAGCTGGCGTTGTTCGTCGGACTCGACTTCGCCAGAAGTGTCCGACATTCGATTTGGTTCGGACTCGAGTCGAAGTCATTGTCCCATTCGAAGTCGTCTGATAGGCTTTCGGGTTTGTCGGGGAGCAGCATTGGCTTCACGGTCAACTCTGCAATGTTGCCGTCCGGATAACGCTTGCGCTTCTCCTTTGCGATTGGTTGCATCCCTGAAGAAGGAAGAAATATCCGATGCAAATTAATATTAATATAAATTAATATAATATTAATATAATATTAATATAGATTAATAATAATATAATAATAATTATTTAATAAATATAATAATTATAGTTATATAATTAATAATTATATAATTAACTAATATAATAATATTAATATAGATTAATATTAATATAAAATTAATCCAATGCAAAGAACCATTTCATGTATAGTGTTGGGGTAGGTGGAAGTTGGAAGGTTAAAAAGTTGGATAAGATACTGCAAGGTTAAAAGTTGGAAGATTAAAAAGTTGGATGGTAAGAAGGCTAAACATTTGGGATGTTCAAATAGACGAGAATTAAAAGATAATTAGCAAGTTTAAAAAGTTGGGAGGTGAAAAATTGGAAGTTTAAAAGTTGCAAGGTTAAAAACATTTGGGAGGTCCAAATAGCTGAGAATTCAAAGATATCAGAAAGTAAAAAGTTGAGAGGCTAAAGAGTTACAATGTTAAAAATATTAGAATGACAGGTTAAAAGTTCGGTAAAAACTTGGTGGCTAAAGGTATTGGGAGGTTAAAAAAAGTTGGGAGGCAAAAGCATTGGATGGTTAAAACGTTGGGATGTTGAAACAGCCGTGAAGTCAAATATGTTTTTAGACCAAACAGCTGAAAAGATCGACTTATATTCTGCAGATATCGTTGGCATAAATCTGACCAGCATGAGCAACCTGCATGGTTGCTAAAGTTCGATTCCCGTAATAACTTCAGATCATTCTTTCATACCACAAATTTTAATCATACTATAATAATAATTTTCGTTTATTCAACAATCCGGTTGAGAGACCGCAACCGGTTACAGTGTACAATTATGCAGTTGAAACAATTTACAGGAACTCAGATTACAGAATACATAAATCTTAACTCTACCAACTGAACAGACAGCATGCAATTCATGGCGCTAATAGCAGCCTACAAAGCATATCCGCCCAACGGGGCTCGAACTCACTACCTTTCACACTCTTGCGTTGTGTCAGGTTGAAGTCAAATGAAAATCATTATCGAAACAGATGTATTTTGATAAAGGAGCTACAGAAATGACGCATAGTCTTTGTGTGAGAGAGAGAGACCTGCTTCGTGTTCCCATTCGAGATCGAGAGACGAGGCTTCCGTCTTCGATCGATCGTCTTTGCTGCTGGCTTCACTCGCAGCATCAACCGGAGCTGGAAGCAAACCAGTCAAAGCAACGATGAAGATGATAATTGTTTGCAGAGGATGGATGTGAACAATTATTCCATAGGCCTATCAGAAACAAGAGAGAGCAATCGTAGCAATCATAATCTCAAAATTTCTATAACACTATTCGAAAGCCAAGCGCTGGCACCAGCTTATTCACGAGCGCTGCATCGAGTCAAAAAGGATTGTCCATAAGAGTAGTCCGAATGTGCTCCGGGTTGAGTTATCGTAGGATCAGAGGGACGGAACAGCTACTAAGGCGGGTGTCGTCTCGGCCGGAAATTTGAAGGTCGAGGATCAGATGAGACAGGGTAAGAGTTCTTGAAAAGGTGTGATTTCAGTTTCGAATGAAAAGCCCGAGGTTTGATAGATAGAGGAGCCTGAGGAAGGTGATGGTGCTTGATCAGTAATGATGGTGGAGAAACTGAAAAAGATCAGAATTCAGGAAGCAGATCATTGCAAAGGCATGGTGCTGAGTTGGCCTTGAGTACAATATGGGAATAATATTACTGAAGGGATAAGATAAGAAGCCTCAAAGTGTCAGCCAATCAGATAGCAAATTTTATTCATTCTATTTGTATTTCTCGCATATGCCATAGCATCCCTTCAACCTCGCTACTCAGAGGCACTCCCGACAACAGCGCGGACACTGCACCGAAGTTTCACGTCGAAGAGCACAAGCAATTATGAGTGAAGGACTTGCTCAAGGTCACTACGCAACGGCTTGAGGTGGATTCGAATGTAGAACCATCCAGCTCCAGGGCACCAAACCCACCACTACATCACCACGCCCCACAAATTTTCGTAAGCATTGCAGGCGATGTAGGTGGTCGATCTATTTTGGGATACAATTGACATTCGGGTACTCAGCAGGAAAGAATTTTGAACAGAGCAAAAGTAAACAAAATCAGTTGCATTGTTCTCAATGTTGTTCTTGGTCCGCATCTACATTTCGTTTGTAATGAAAATTCTATTCATATCCCGTCACTATCAAAAGTCCCAAGTCCAAAGCACTACAAAAGTCCGTCCTGTGCATCGCAAGATGATTCAATGAAAATTATATAATGAGCAATTAATCAGCAATACAATGAGAAGTCAACTGTAGGCAACGCTCAACAATACAATACAATATATTGTGGAGGTTGGGGGGGGGGGGGTAAATCGCCGAATGGCTGCTTGTAGACTTGTAGACTTGTGAGCTTCGGAAGGTGGACATAATCAATTGTAATTGTATTGCATTGCAAAAGTATGGAGAATGAGAAATGCAGATAGAGACAGACAGACAGACAGACAGACAGACAGTTAGACAGACAGACAAAAAGACAGTTAGACAGACAGATAGAAAGACAGACAGACAGAGCAATGCATACAGACAGACAGAGACAGAAGGACAAACAGAGATAGGCAGCCAGACAGACAAACAGAGAGAGAGAGACAGACAGAGACAGACATAAATATAATTTGGAGAGGAAGAGGGAGGAGAGGCAGAGAGAAAGACACAGACAGAAGCAGAGACAGAGAAAGTGGGAGTGAGTGAGAGAGAGAGACAGACAGACAGACAGACAGATGGAGCGTTACCTCCGTTTGCTCCATTGGCACGGGTCTGTGCGGCAAGAGATCTTGCCTTAACACATTCGAGGAACACATCGAAGTCGTCGTCAGCTCCAGCTCTAGCGGATGCACAGACAACAGAGGTCCATCAGTCATAATAAAAATAAAAATAATAATAATAATTTTTAATAATAACAATAATAATAATAATAACAATAATAATTATAATAATAATAATAATATTATTATTATTAATAATAATAATAATAATAATTGCAAAAAAATTATCTAGTTGGAATAGGAGCTTCAGAGATTCAAAAATCTCGGGCTAGCACGGTCCATATTATTATTATTATAATTATTATTATTATTATTATTATTAATAATAATAATAATAATAATAATAATGAATAGACAACATTGCTGTGTAAAACACGTCTGACGATATTCATCACACATTCACCGACATCCACCGGCCTTTGCCTGGAAAGGAAAGGTCAAGGAAGGTCAAGAAAAGGTCAGAGAGGGTAACATAAAGGTCAAGGACGGTCGCAACAGGTCAAGAAGGTCAAAGAAGGTCAAGAAAATGAAAAGGTCAAGGAAGGTCAACGCAGGTCAGAGAAGGTCAAGGCATGTACGGATGGTCAAGTTAGGCCGTAGAAGGTCAAGGAAGGTCGAAGAATACGAAGACAGAGGATTTAGGAAAAAAGAGATTTAGGCCAGAAGGCAAAATTTAGAAACAATGAAAATATGGAAAGAATGGTACTAGGAGAAAAAAGGAAACAATGAGAACTGAAGGGGAAATGCAAACAGCCAGATAATGTTACATTGATCAGATGAGAGATTAGAACTGTTGCCGTTTACATCTCCCAATCGCTGTCCTCTTCTCCGAGCCACGTGTTCGGATCCTTCTGATTGGACGGACCGAGCTTCAAAGCCAGACGCTCCTTGTGCTTCAGTGCTTTGGCCGACCGAGCCGCTTCACGCCTCGCTTGGTAGTAGGCTTCCTCCTCTCGCCGTAGTTCCTCCTCCTGATGCACCAGCTGAAAAGAAAACTACACCATTACAAAAAGAAAAAGTTTCTGAATTAAAAAATAAACAACACTACAAAAAGAAGAAAAGTCACTCAATAAAAAATAACCATTAAAAAAGAGGAAATGCTCCTTAATAAAATAATAAACAACTTTACAAAAGAAGTTCCTCGATAAAAAAAATAAACAACACAACAAGAAGAAGAGGAAAATGCTCCTTAATAAAAACGTAAACAACATCAAAAACAACAGATGTCCCTAAAACCAGCCCAGAGGCAGCTTGGGCATACGCATAGCCACGACATATATGTGCAAGTAGGGGGTCAGACCCAGGACTTCAGTGTCAGTGGAACAGAAAAGGTCGTAAAGAAGACTAGTGTTGGGGCCCGGGTGCTTCGATTATCCTTCAATGGACTTCGATCCCCTCTGACCAGCACTTAAAGTGTAAAAAAAGAAGTGCCTGGACGCTCCTTAACTTTCCTGTGTGCTGGCGAACTAAGTGGCAGGACGGCGTTCAGATTTGAAAATAAGTGCATGGACGCCGTCCATGACCGTCCAGCCACACTTTATTCTGACAATTCACCATAACGCGGGCGTGGCCAATCCTCTCCTTGGCCGTCTGCTTTCCCCATCGACAGTGCATGCGGTCAGGCCGCATTATGTGGGATACACACACTCTGCCTCAGTCTCTGTCCAACTATCCATGAATCAGACCATGAAGACATATTATGCGCATAATTTTACAGGGTCCTTCAAGTATACTGCAGCACCAGTAGTAACCTACACACAGTATGCCATCTAACTGTCGTTGTCCTTCTTTTGCAATGAATATGAACACAAGGCCAGAATCTCGCAGGTTTTATGTGGATAACCTTCAGAAGAGAAATGGCAATAAAACCGACCCTCAGCAAAGTTGCACAAAAGACCGCCCGCACGACATTCCAGACAGTAGTCATGCCTACAAGGACGTACCATCAATGGAAGGCACTGCTGGTCGATATTAGACGACTCTTTTCGTCACTAGGTGGTCTTTAATCCGTATATATAACACTCGCCAGAGTGTCATAATCGTCATCATCATCATCATCATCATCGTCGTCGTCGTCATCGTCGTCATCGTCGTCATCGTCGTCGTCATCATCGTCATCATCATCGTCATCATCATCATCATCATCATCTTCAATTTTTTGAATTTCTGCTATTGTACGTTACAATCTCACCAAACACTGCCTCATACATATAAGACATGTTCTAGAAAAGACGCTACATAAGTGACCAAAACAAAATTAACAGAAGACCGCTTTGGGAGCCATAACAGGCACTGCCGATCAGCAGTGGACTGTACAGTATTATGTTCTCTAATAAAGTCACGTTTCACAGATTCACAGCTAAACCAATTTGGACGATCCATCCCTGCCGCATTTATTACAGTTAAAAGTACAGGCTACAGTGAAAAAGAGTCTGTCTGTTTGTTTGTCTGCCTGTCTGTTTGTCTGCCTGTCTGACTCTGTCCCTCTCCCTATGTGCGCGCTTGAAATTCATGTATATCAGGCCAATTTCTAGGCTGTTCAATTTCCCTGCAGGGTGTGCAAGTTCTCCAAAAGTGGCAATTTCCAGGATCGGGTGTCTTGTTTTCAGGGTAGTTTATACTTCTGAAGATACAGAATAGCATGGGCAATAAATGACCGTTGCTCCTTGCTTTATCGCGCTAATTAATCTCCATACTTTATCCCCTTCTCACGTTGTCTCTTACTTACTACGTCTCCTTACTCCTTCTTACTTCGTTCCCATAATCTCAACATTATCTCCTTCTATTAACTATCTCCAAACCTTATTTCATTCCCTTGTCTCCAAACCTCATTTCGTTCCCTATAATCTCCCAATCTTATCTCCTTTCCTTATCTCCAAACCTCATTTCGTTCCCTTATCTCCCAACCTTGTCTCCTTCCCTTATGTTAAAACCTAATTTTATTCCCTTGTCTCCCAACCTTAATTCCTTCCCTTGTCCCCAGCATCATCTCCTTCCCTTATCTCCCAGCGTCATCCTCTTCTTTTATCTCCTAACTTTACATCATTCCCTATCTCTCCACCGCATCTCCTTCCCTTATCTCGCTACCTTACCTTCTTCCCTTTTCTCCTAACCTCCAATTCCTATAGGAAGGTTTGTTTTGTCTCACATTCATATTCTTCATACCTTACAAACCGTATATACGCGTATGTATAGGTTTGTAAAATAGAAAGATGCACAATTGCACATGAGCCCCAACGGGCCCAACCCCCTAACCATATCCTATCTTTAGCACCAAGTACCCTAAATCACCAGCAATGCCCACGCCTACGCCTACAGACACCATTGAACGTCCGATCCAAAGCACTTTGATCGGGATAAAAAAAATTATCTAACCCGGGGCAAAAGAAATCTATCGTCGTGCAACTGTCAAGATCAGAGAATCCCGAAAGCTATCTATCTACTCAACGATTCACTGCACCCAATTCCCTCGCAGGAAAATCGCCATCCTCTTCTCCAATCGAATACGCTACTCGTAAACTCTAAACTTCTAAGGCGCCACCCGCCTTACTAGCTGTTCCGCCATCTCTGATACTATGGTAACTAGACCCGGACGACCGACCTCCTTCGCACTTCTCTTACGAACAACACTTTTTACTAAACGCAACGCTCGTGAATAAGCTGATGCCCCGCGCTTGGCTTTCAAGTGGCGCTTTAGAAGTTTGGAGATTACGATTACGAACTGCTCTACCCAATGGCGGCTTGTCGCAGTTTAATGACAATGTTTTGTATCAAAGATGACTAGTGTCGCCCTCCTCCTTTATTCAGACATGAGACAGGCACTGCCAGAGCCCAGAGAACGAACATTGGCAGTCAGGGTGAGAATTGTCGGGGGAGGAGTTGGGGTTTCAAACCCCAGTCTTTTTTAGAGCCCCACAGTAAAGCCTGCTTTTCACATCCCAATTCGAAGTAGATAATGGTCCAACCCCCAGTTATTTTTCCACAATTCTCACACTGGGCAGTCACCCAGCGGTTGCCTCTTGGAACCAGTCAGCTTGTGCTTAGTTAAAAGGGTTTGCTCTTCCTCCACCCGGTCCACCCCATAGACATAGCGCATCACTGTTCGCCAGGTTGCGCTGACGAAACAGAATCATTGAAACCCGATCCGTCATGACGGGGGGCACTTGACCCCCACCCCCCGCTCCACCCCGGTCGCCTTCGGGCCACAGGCCAACACGAAGGCCACTCGACTATCACGGTCGTGTAGCGGTCGTAAATAATTGATGGCAATTATGAGGGTCGTTGAAAAATGAAAAGAATGTCAGCCTCCTCCATACCTCCTCCGTCCTTCTTCCTCCTCTCCTCCTCCCTCTTCGTCCCTGCAGCTGCAGATGGTCAGAGATCGAGAGAGATGGATGTGCATGGAATCAATAATTCTTTGGAACATTAATCGGGGCAAGGCGGCGACAGTCGTATATAGACAGACAATGGCCTGCGTTAACTACAATGGAGTCTCCATATAATCAGCTGCTGTGCTCACTACAACGAAAATTCGAATATAATATTATGACAAAGTCCGATACACAGAAGAATGGCAGATCTCGTAGTACTCCGCCTCTGTTTGTACCCCGACAGTGCCAGTCCCAAGCATGCATCGAGGAGGAGGGCGACACTAATCGTCTTTGAAATGACAGCGTCATTAAACAGCAACAAATCTTGTACTGCGCACGAGATCTCAAACCCAACCGCTTTCTTCAAAGGGTTAAGCGATTCAATTGGTTGTCTCCGTGTGTGTGTTCTTACATGTTTAACGACACTGCCATTTCAAAGATGATTAGTGTCGCCATGCCATTTAGGTCTCCGTGGACGGACCGTGCTAGCCCGAGATTTTTGAATCTCTGAAGCTCCTATTCAAGTTAGCCCTGCATGAGGTAGCCATGGATACGAAGCGCTTCATTTTCTAAGCATCGGCATATAGACAGCGGATAGCTAGTCTTCTCCCCACCGTCTAATCTTCCCACCAACAGTATACGGTCAGTGCATGTACTCGTTATAGCTGAGTTGATACAATTGGATGTAGATGGGGAAGAAATCTCGAAAATTCTCAATTTCTGTGAAGGCGGGGAGTTGAACCACGTACCTTTCGATTAACAATCCAGCCCACTAACCACTACACCATCGAACATCACATCCCCATCCCATCCCCACCCCAAAATAGTCTACGAAAGTCCAACGAACACGACTCGGAGATACTTTGAGCAGCCGATCTGGAAGTTACACCCAGCAATCAAAGACGCGGCGCCTATAAACATTCGTCAATAATCTGATATGCGACTATAGGTTTATAAACTTTATAGCAGTGCTAAAATATATCTATATATACACACATACATATATATATATATATATATATATATGCATGTATTTATATGGACATTTATATAGCGCCTTACAATAATCTCACGAAGGCGCTTAGAGACATTTCGAGACATTACGATCACGATTAGTAGGCGAATCTCCTGCTCACAACTCGCCGGTTCTTGTCCTTCTTCGCAACGTAAATATTAATCTCTGGCTATTTATTGCAAGGCGACCAGACGATAAAAACTTCTCCACCACACCAAACGACCGAGTGTTTTTCTGATCTGCGATTCGCAATTCATATTCGCCAAGTCTTGCAGCGCTAGCGATAGGCTGTCCCGCCGCTATGGATTGCCAGGGTCAATGCAGGACTCTGTTTATTAAATACATAAATTTATAACTAACGGCATGTACTGTAACACGTTTGTGTTTGTGCCGCGTGTGAGTTTGTGCAAGTACGTGTGCAATTGCAATTGCTAGACACCACACTCAAGGGCTGATACAGAAATTTTCGAAGGGGGGCCAAAGGCCTACGGAACTACTCATGGGGGGGGGCACGTCTACTTTCCGATCAAAACAGCTGGTCAAAAATAGAGAAATTTCTAAATGGGGGGCCATGGCCGGATTGCCCCCCTGGATCCGCCCCTGTATCTACTGCATAGACTCAGTAGGCCTAAGCTGCCTTCAAAGCATACACTAATCCCTGTAACCATTAATGGCAAAGACACCGTCTATTTTGTGCATAAGAAACTGCTTTTAAATCACACAGAAACCGATTTTCACTTGCACTGCACTTGCATCGCTTTTAAAAGACAACGTCTTTCTACTCTATATTATAAGCAACAGCTTCTAAACCAAATGCTTTTGAATCACATAACAATCACCTTTCTCCTTCAAAGTACGTGCTTTTAAACTGCAAAGCAACTGCTTTTCAATCACATAACAATCACCTTTCTCCTTCAAAGTACGTGCTTTTAAACTGCAAAGCAACTGCTTTTCAATCCTATCACAATCACCTTTCTCCTTCAAAGCACCTGCTCTTAAACTGCAAAGCAACTGCTTTTCAATCACATAACAATCACCTTTCTCCTTCAAAGCAACTGCTCTTAAACTGCAAAGCAACTGCTTTTTAATCACATCCAATCACCTTTCTCCTTCAAAGCAACTGCTCTTAAACTGCAAAGCAACTGCTTTTCGACCACACAACAATCACCTTTCTCCTTCAAAGCAACTGCTTTTAAACTTCAAAGCAACTGCTTTTCAATCACATAACAATCACCTTTCTCCTTCAAAGCAACTGCTTTTAAACTTCAAAGCAACTGCTTTTCGATCACATAACAATCACCTCTCTCCTTCAAAGCAACTGCTCTTAAACTGCAAAGCAACTACTTTTCAACCACATAACAATCACCTTGCAACGTGGCGAATTATTATAGACGTTGCTTGATAAAAATCCTGAGTGACAGTAATTAAGCCTGGCACCACCAACGGAGACGGACTGAAATTGCAGGGAAGCTTTTAACTGCAATGTCCAAGACTCAGCCCCAACACGTCATCTAAAATTGGCAATTCACAGGAGTGGCTAGACTGTCCACCAACTCCTGTCCATCACCTCTAATGACCAGCTTTGCGATGAGGCGTTGCAGTGCCCTCAGTTGTCATGCCAACAGGTTCATATATGGAACCAGTATTTCCATGAGGGAACAATATTTTCATATATGGGACGAATATTATCATGTCTGGGACGAATATTATCATGTCGGAGTTAATATTTTCATGAAGAGGGATCAGTATTTTCATATGGACCAATATTCCGAAATGACCATTATTTTTATATGAAACCAATACTCACTAACATAATAAAATTACAAGCAGCGGAATCACGCAATAAGTGCAGCATATCACATCAATAAGACGGTGTGCAAAACGGTAAGTGAAAAAGCAATTAATTAAACAATTCATATGTCATTCTGCTCTCACGGAAACTTACACATAGAATAATAATAATAATAATAATAATAATAATAATAATAATAATATAGTGCCGTAGGTAAGCCGAGGATAAAAGGAAAGGGCGCTCTACATGAGTTCTAAAAGATAATGGCTGCCATGATTGCATGTTTAAAATAGATAATAGGTCTTTAGTTCCTTATTTTACCATTTAAATTCCATTTACATGGTAAAAAACATGAATCTGGGACTTCTTAGCCCTCCTAGCCCCTGATAAACTCCGCCCATGACTATAATTTCTTCAATCATTACTTTCATTGTAACTAGCTGCAAAAGCTCAATAAAACGAATATATCATAACAAGTTATAAAGCACCCGCCATACGTAGGCCTACCGCCTACCTATAGCCTATTAGCCATAGACACGTAGATACTTTAGCACAATGTATCTAGATGTCTATGCCATAGCCTACGCAGTCACCTAAATCAGATGACCCCTTCCCTTCGCTGCATACGTGATATAATAATTATGCGGACATTCCCTAAATAACAGATAAAACGTCAAAAAAGAAATATTAATCCAAACCGGCGTAGCGCACATAAAATATAAGTAAAAGATAAAACGTAGAAAAGGTGTGTTAAGAATCCAAACCGGCGTAGCGCACACAAAATATAAGTACAAGAAAAAACGTAAAAAAGGTGTGCAACGACAGAACATGCAAACGAACACGAAAGCACATCCAGTATATTATATAAATATGTCGATGGAATGAATACCCATCTCATGTAGGACGAGACAGTGAAAGGCCTACTGAACTCCAGTTGACCTCTGGTCGACGATGAAAGCGGAAAAAGCACACATCCATTCGTTTAGAACAACAGTTATCAATTATTGAAGATCTACTATACCATCGCCGGCAATTACTGCATGAGAACATCTATACTATTTGAAGGAGAGGGAGAGAGACAGACGAACAAGACAGACAGACACACGGACAGACGGTCGGACAGGCAGACAGACACACGGACAGGCAGACATACAAACACACATACATACATACAATGTTTACATACGTACGTACATACATACACACATACATACATACTTACACACAGACAGAGACAGACAGACTGGCACATAGACAGATAGAGACAGAGAGAGACCGACACAGAGACATACAGATAATAGAGACAGAGACAGTGCAAGAGACTGGCAGAAACAGACAGGCAGAGATAAGAGATGCAGATAATGAGACAGGAAGGCAGGCAGAGGAAGGCAGGCAGACAGACAGTTAGTTAGCAGACCTCAACCTTGGTGCATGCACAAATTGTACATGCCAGTCATAATTTGGCCAAAGTCTGACAATTAATGCATGACTGTCCAGTGATTGGTCAGACCGAAACGCAAAGGAACCACATTATAATTGGCAACATAAGATTGACCAGTGGCTCCCCCACCTGTCAACATACAATGTTGCCCAGTGAGCCAATGACCACACGAAACTCTCCAAGAATAAAAATATTTAAAAATTAAATAATAATAATAATAATAATATTAATAATGATAATAATAATGATAATAATAATGATAATAATAATAACAATAATAATAATAATTAATAATAATAATAATAATAATAATAATAATAATAATAATTAATAGTAATAATAATACTTGTTTATCATTCCAAATTGTATGATCACAAGTCATAGTAAGAACGAATCGTGACATGTTAATTTAGCCATTCGGCAGCCAAGAAGCAAGATAAAAATCACAGCAATCCATACAGACAAACTCTAACAGCATCCATCAGCATTAGTGCTAGTGATGGTAGACATAACTTCTTATAGTTCCACATTTATTGCCAACAGACGCAAGGAACGATGCGCGAAACATCGTATATAATAAATAATGCGAGTGTGCCCACGAATCCTTTCCTGGACAGGGTCCATGTTATTAATTCCCTAATGTTTCTCCTTCATTTGACACGTGTGCCTCAGCTGGTCGTGATCCTGTTTGGCTGGAGATTTTCACCCGACTTTTGACTAATAGCTGCGCGGGCAGGTCGGTTAGATGCAACGAGAAAGATCAGTTGATCCAATATTATTGGATGTCTTGGACTGTTTCCATTAGGCTAATGCGCAATTCTTTCAGCCGTAAAAAGAAGACGCTGTAGTGCAGGGCTTTTCTATCGTGCAGCTCTACACACAACGTGCAGTTCAAAAAGGATTTGTTCAATAATGTATAGAAGTAATTCTGTGCAGTTAGGATTTTTTTCAAAGGTCATTTTTCTCCGATTGGGAGTAATTTACCATGGAGGATGGGAAGGCAAAGAAGTGGGTTGGGTGCAGTTCTAAAAATTCCTTTTAAAAAGCCATTGTGACTGGTAGAGTTTCTTTGAATTTACACCAAGCAAGACGACAAAATAAATTGATTGTTGTCGTACAATAGCATCAAGGTTAAATGAAACACAAGATCACATAAGAATGCAGAAGGTTGACAAGATTTCACAAGAATACACAAGACTACACATGATTTCACAAACTTACACAAGATTACATACAACTGCATAAGATCATATAAAATTACGTAAGATAACACATGATCATGCAAGATTACACAGAATCATGCAAGATTACATAAGATAACGTAAGATTATGCATGATTTCACAAGCTTACACAAGGTTACATGCAACCTGATAAGTTTGCATAAGATCATATAGAATAACGTAAGATTACAGATGATCATGCCAGATTACACGAGATCTTGCAAGATTTTCTATAAGAAGATCAGTTTCTGTTAAGAGTTTGAGACAGTACGATACACAAATTTTTAGAGAATGGAATCAGAAAAGTTCCTACATAAATCACGAAAGCGGCAACAAACAGTTAATGAAATATCAGATGTCACAGACGGTTGCCTTTATAATTGGCAATTTCAAACATGGCAAGCAATTTTTAACTTAATAAAATGCTGCATATTAATAAACTGGCAATTGGAGACGTCAAATATGCAGCTAAAGGTAGGGTCCGGCTGCTCGAAAAATCAATTCCGAGCATATATCCGGCCAACAGAATATATGTCTATTAATCGATCGTCCAGTGGTTGGCATACGAATCATCAAATACACTTAAGACCATATCAGTGTAAGCCAAGTGGCGCAGCCCTGGCCAGGGAAGGGATATGGGGAGAGGATGCTCCTCAATGCCATAAAAATTTAATTACCACAATACATTGGCAGCATCTTAACAAAACTGAATTACTATTTTTGTGCTGATAAAAGTGGTCTAAGACTTCAATAAAATATACTTACAATAATAACAATCTCTTTTTGAGCACATTGTAACGTTAGCATTTTAAGATGCCATCAGTTATGATGTTGTTTTACGCTGTTCAAGAAGCAGACCAGTTTTAGATTTGACAGTTTGAAATTTGAAAGATCGCACCGGAGGTTAGCCATTACCCAGAAGGCCACAGTGCACGAGATTACACAAGATTAGACAAGAGAGCATAAGATCTTACACGACTACACAGGATTACATAAGATCACGTAAAATCACACAAGATTATATACGATTTCGTAAGATTGAATAAGCTTATGCCAGATATTAGCTATATCTATAAGGACTTAATTAATATTAATACTTAAGGATGTGCGTATGTGACTTTGTCCAGAATGCACGCTCACAGTTTTGCAGCTACTGGCCTGAAACATTGTAGGCTATATACGGTAACCAGGCGTTCACCCGGATTAACCAGTAGTGCTATTTTCAGCTCTTTATTCACTTTAAATCCCGAGATATAGACATTTTAAAATTTCGCTGTGTTGCCAGTCTTACGCTATCGCTGAAGTATACGACGTGATATTGTAATCGTTTTGCAAAAAATGCTCTTGACGTCATTTTTGCGTCATTTTTCGCCAAAGTTTAGCATAAAACTCAGTGCTCTCAGCGCAACAACCCTGAGAGAAGATAAATGCCTTCGGCCAAGGAGTATATAATTATACTAAGAGGAGCCCCATGCAGACATGAGCTTAGCCAGCAGAATTGGGGAAGACCTTCCAAGCAGAGAGGCATAAATTACCATTATAAACCCCCTCAGTGGGCGGTGAGCTGGGTTTGGGGACGAAAAATCTAAATTTCCCGGACAACGCCGGGTACCCCAGCCAGTGATGATATAAGATTACACAAGATTACGTAAGATCACAAAAGATTATGTAAGACTATACATAAGATAAAAGACAAGATTACATAGTCTATGCAAATGCCTTTTCAGCCTATATACTAGTAGAGCAGCACACTAATTTAGAACTGCCGACAAACACACAATAAAAAATATTTAATTATAATACCATACACGAAGCTCCATCAAACAGCAGGCCTACTCTTGTCCAGAACAAAACAACGATGATGAGTTAACCCATTGTTTGCACACGCTTCTCACCAGTAAGTCAACAGCTTCTACAAAATTAGCTTCGTGTGACCAGGTCACGACTGATTAAATAAAAAGAATTGCTGTGTGGTCAAGCAGTGACCGCGGTCTTTGTCACTAATTAAAACGTCCGCAAGAGAATCCAGACCATTCCTCAGTCCTGCAATAATTAAGTATATTATAGGACAATATAGAATAATAGGAAAGACAAATGCTATGATTATATATGGTATGCGCTGTTAAAGGCTGTTTCCTTCTGTTCGCTCAACAGTTCTGTCTGCATGGGAGTCTCTCTTCTTCCTTCTCTCTTCTCAAAAAGGCTTCTTCTTCTTCCCGTGTGGCTTGCTCGCTGGGAGCGCTTCTGAACGGTTCTCCCTACGAGAGGCGCTTTATAAATGTTTAATACTAAATACTTAAAACACTACAAACGTCAATAAATATACAAAAAGAAGAAGAGATGACGAATACGTCTATGCACGAGTAGTCACACTGAAGCTGCGTCATAGCAATTCCCGAAAGAATTAATGAATGAATGAAATAAATGAAAGTCGTCGACTCACTTCGGCATTTCACTTTCCTGCGTTTCCTGAAAGAAAACAAACGACAGAAACATGATCCAACGTACAATCCTATATAGTAACTAAAGTAGAGACCTTTTTCTACCAGTTTCGCACCCACCAGGTCGGTTTCAAGCCCGATATGACAGTCAACCGCTACATACGATGACATAGATGATGACGTAGGGGATAACGTAGGAGGAGCAGGCAGAAAAGGAAGGGAATGAAGATAAGATAAGATACGAATATTCTTTAATATACCAATTGCTATCCGCATTTTGGTGCACAGACAAGGTATAATAAACAAACGTACTTCATTTCTATATCCAATCAATGTCAAAATGTTTTAAATAGCATAAAATCCTAAGTCCAAAATCCAATACAAATTTTAATTTAAAGAGCCATCTATGAAGTTCGAACGACCGATTGATTAAATGTTTCGCAGTGAGAATTACGAGCGATTTAGTGGTCCACAAATGTTCCCAACAGAATCTGGTCTGACAGGAATTTAATTCATGAAGTGAAGCAGCACAAGATTGCTGTTCTGTTTCATCGCCAAAGCGAGACAGACACACAGTCACACACACACAGAGACACACGTGCAGGGACGCAGCCAGACAAACAGAAAGACAGAAAGGCGTTCAGACAGACAGACAAACAGAGAGACACAGGAGGGACAGGCAGAGAGACATACAGAGAGGCATACAGACAGACATACAGACAGAGACATACGCTCAGATAGACTGAAAACAGAGAGAGAGAGAGAGAGAGAGAGAGAGAGAGACAGACAGACAGACAGACAGACAGACAGACAGACAGACAGACAGAGACAGAGACAGAAGGATAGACAAACAGAGAGACAGACAGACACACAGGCAGAGACACATCTCAGAGAAACTATAGACAAACAGAGAGAGAGAGAGAGAGAGAGAGAGAGAGAGAGAGAGAGAGAGAGAGAGAGAGAGAGAGAGAGAGAGAGAGAGAGAGAGAGAGAGAGAGAGAGAGAGAGAGAGAGAGTGAGAGAGAGAGAGAGAGAGAGAGAGAGAGAGAGAGAGAGAGAGAGAGAGAGAGAGAGAGAGAGGGAGAGAGAGAGAGGGAGAGAGAGAGGGAGAGAGAGGAGAGAGAGAGAGAGAGAGAGAGAGACACACACACACACAGACAGACACATAGGAACACACACAGAGACACACGCACAGGGAAACAAACAGACAAATAGAGAGGCATAGCGACCGACGGAGAGAGAGAGAGAGAGAGAGAGAGAGAGACAGACAGACAGACAGACAGACAGACAGACGTCAGAGCTGATTCTGGCTTTGTTTCTGGCACAATATATATATATATATATATAATATATATATATATATGCATATATTATATATATATAGTTTGATGCCTCGCGCATAATAAACGCATTAAACGCCATGGCCTATAATAAATAAAGTGTCACAAATCGATAATTTCCTTACAACAAGCGACCAACGCCTTTGTCGATGAAGTATGTCACATGCAGGTGAGACTACAATATAGGCGCTCTTGAATAAGATCAACATTCTGAATAGAATGATATTCTGCAGTTGGCTTTCGAGTGGCGCTTTAGAAGTTTTACCATGTACGATTTCGCCGACCATGGATATTTCTGCACGCTGATCCTAAACGTAACGCTAACATAGGGTGACCGAGTGTCCAGGTCTCCGGGACATGTCCCGGTTTTCTGTGGTGCATCCCGATCTTAATAAGAAATTAATGGACGAAACTAATATAAAAAATATTATGAACGACACAAAAATCAAGGCCTCGGTTTCCACGGCAATCTGTGACGTGGCTATCTAGATGGCTATTGGACATTGGTATTAGGCCACGCCCATAGCCACCCGTCCTATGCGAACGGGGCACGGACAGTGGCATTCGGTGTTCAGGCGCTCGGAGAATAGGCCAACGTTACAATGTTATATCTTCTAGCTTACACGTTTCTTGTACCTTAGTTTATCTTATAGTTTAGTAATAAACGTAACAGTAACAGTACATTACGCGTCTACTACACATTACGTTACATGATGTCAGAGACTGAACCTACGCGCTCGAATAGATAAGCTAAGATAGAATAAAGATATGGCGATAAGCGAAGTTTAAAATTCTGTTTCGAAAAGAACAAGAAACCGAATGGCCATCTCAGTTCGGCGCAGTTTTCGAGGATGGACATCCCAACTGCCGAATGAGGAGACTGCGGCCAGCAGCCAAGCCAGTCGCTGTAGGTGCTGTGGCCAGTCAACGATCTACCGGATAACCAGCTCAGTCGACGCCAAGAGATACGCCCAGCAGCGGTATTGTACTCTTCGTGTTGTCGACCGATCGGTACTGCAAACTGGGAAATCAACGCTCTATATCTTAGCCAGCAGCGGACATTCCTTTCACGATCAGATCTTCGCAGCGTATCGAATCCTGGAATTCGAGGAATCCCAGAAACTTTGAGGTAGGCCTTATGTGCATGTAGATGCCATAAGAAGAGAGATTATTGTAGGGTGTACACCTACGGAGATTATTGATAACCAGCTGAAGGCTGAGAAGAGATTATTATAGTATCCAGCGAAGGCTGTAGAGAGATTATTGTAGGGTATACACCCACGGAGATTATTGATAACCAGCTGAAGGCTGAAAAGAGATTATTATAGTATCCAGCGAAGGCTGTAGAGAGATTATTGTAGGGTGTAAACCTACGGAGATTATTGTTAACCAGCTGAAGGTTGAAAAGAGATTATTATAGTATCCAGCGAAGGCTGTAGAGAGATTATTGTAGGGTGTAAACCTACGGAGATTATTGCTAACCAGCTTAAGGCCGAAGACATATTATTATAGACTTATAGTATCCAGCGAAAGGCTGATGAGATTATTGTACATGTAGGGTGTAAACCTACTGATGGCTGGATGCCAGTTGAGATGATTGTACAATGTACATGTATAGGGTGTAAACCTATATAGAAGGCTGGACGCCACAAGATTACTGTGAGAATGTATAGGGTGTAAACCTATATAGAAGGCTGAACGCTAGCTAGATATTAGTGTTAACCAGCGAAAGGCTGAAGAAAGAAAATGAGAATGTATAGGGTGTAAACCTATTGAAGGCTGAATGCCAGTTAATATTATGGTAAGAATATCGGGTGTGAACCGATAGAATGCTAAATGCCAGTGAGATTATGGTAAGAATTTCGGGTGTAAACCGCTATGGTTATGGTCTAAGCCAGTAAAGTCACTGTAAGCCAGTAGCAGGTTGCATAGTCAGAGTCCAGCAAAATTGCTGTAATAAAGTGGACTGCTTGTTGACGAGTACGCTAGAGATTGCTGTTACCCAGCTACGGAATGCTACGGACGTCCATCTTGCCAACAAGGAAATCTGTCTTCTCGTCCAGCTACCATCCAAGCGGAGTCCTTTAAAGGTGCCCGCTGGGCAGCAGCCGGCCCTCAGCACAGACAGGGCCTGAGACCTGGTTTCAATTAACGACCAGACTCCCCCTCCTGCCAATCCCTCTCGAGTCCACCTCGACATAAAGACAGAGAGACACCTGATAACCGGCAGCCATCAGATGCACGATTCTGAGGAGGGTGTTTTCGTTCATGCATACATTAACTGCGACTGACCACCCTCATCTCCTCCCCACCACCGTCGCGCCGACACCTATGCATCGCTACTCTTGGCCGGCCGATGCCCGAGACGGGCCGAGTGATAAAGTCGTCGGTCTTCAAAGGAAAGGCCATGGACTCCTATATTCATCCAAACATCCTTGCCGAGGCCCAGGAGATACTCCTCTCCTCCACCACTCGTAAACCCTGCAACAGATGCGACACCCTCGTTGAACTCAGTCAGCCGACCGACCGTTGGACCCCCACCTGCAACCGAAACACCCTTCTCCGCCGCCACTCGTAAACTCGCCAACAGCTGCACCCTCCTCCGCCGTCACTCGTAAACACCTCCAGCAGCTGCGAAGACCGTTGAGCCCGGTCAGCCAAAACCACCGACCGCCCGTTGGACCCCACCGTCTATTCCTTCTACGCTCCGATCGTATGCATGAGCAGCAACGAAAACACCCTCCTCCACCACCCCGCTCGTAAAACTGGCGTCCGAAGAGCCGATGCCAGACGGTCATTAGAACTATCTGTTCATCATATTATGTTCATCTGTCATCACACTCCTATGGCGCAAAGCAAGGAAGCCCATTCAAGAGACTTTCACAAGAGACTTTCACTAGAGACTTCAACGGACTTTGTAGTTTAAATAAATAGTGTAGGCCTAGGTTTTATTGACGTTTAAAAAAGGGAAGATGTGATGATATAGGTTAGTGGGTTTAGAGTGACAGTGGGGATCATTATAAAAATAGTTTGGAATAACTTTATAACGGGGATGTGGCGGGTTCACCTAAATCGTGATTAGTTTATTAACTTTAAAATAAGGAAAGGGAGATGTGACGTGGCTATCTAGATGGCTATTGGACATTGGTATTAGGCCACGCCCATAGCCACCCGTCCTATGCGAACGGGGCACGGACAGTGGCATTCGGTGTTCAGGCGCTCGGAGAATAGGCCAACGTTACAATGTTATATCTTCTAGCTTACACGTTTCTTGTACCTTAGTTTATCTTATAGTTTAGTAATAAACGTAACAGTAACAGTACATTACGCGTCTACTACACATTACGTTACGTTTCGAGTGGCGCTTTAGAAGTTTTACCATGTACGATTTCGCCGACCATGGATATTTCTGCACGCTGATCCTAAACGTAACGCTAACATAGGGTGACCGAGTGTCCAGGTCTCCGGGACATGTCCCGGTTTTCTGTGGTGCATCCCGATCTTAATAAGAAATTAATGGACGAAACTAATATAAAAAATATTATGAACGACACAAAAATCAAGGCCTCGGTTTCCACGGCAATCAAGCCATGGGCAGTTGGGCACCAGCACATAGAGGCAACAGGGGGCACTTTTGCATCACCCGTATGGAAATTTACACATATTTTTCAACTACTATTTCTTGGTTTTTGAATTTTAATCAATTTCTTTGCACTCAAGCACTAAACACAAATCATTCACAAAGTGCGACCGATAAATTTAGGCTTATAGACTTAGAAAGCCACTATGAAACTACCCATGCACTCAATTTCCTGCAATTGCATTCTTCAAGCTCTTGGTAAAAACTTAACGGTGACCAATGTGTTTGTCCCCACATCTGCGAGCGCCAATGAATCAGACGCGCGCGGTGCACAGACTGCGGCTCTTTAACCAGACGAGACCATGGATGGTAAAAATTTGTATACGACGTTGAGTAAGAAGAACTGTCCACCCAAGCGATGAGGCGACAGGAGCAGAGGAAAAACGGTCGTTAATCTTCGACTGCAGCCGCAAGCCCGATGGAAATTGGAAAGGGGCGGCGTGGAACAAAGAGGGACCACCCGCGTCGTCGTCGCATTACTACTGCAGACCACACACACACGACGACGACGACGGAGCAGACGGTTTTAACGACGATGCATGTGTTCTTCTTCCGATCATTTTAGAACATTATATAATTATATATATATATATATACATACACACCCATTGTAAACAATATATAACATATATATATATACATATGTATATATGTATATATATATACATACACACCCATTGTAATCAATATATATAACATATATATATATATACATATACACCCACATGTACACACACACTCATACGCGCACACACACACACACAACACATGCACACACACACACACGCACGCACGCAAAATTATACACACGGAGTACACGAAGTCGCATATTGGTCGTTAATGTCGAAGACATGCGGCGCATGTACATTCTGTGTGCTGCTGCGCTGGATGCAATTAGGACCGTGGACATTACGTAATGTTCATGTTGCCGCCGGAAATCAGGTCCCGATAATGAGCTCCTCTTACACCACATTCTTCTATTCGACATCGTACTCCTCGTCCATCTACTCCCCGCCATTTCCTCCTGCTCCAAGTGTACTGCTGCCTCAGCTCCCTCCGTCTATATACGCAGCTAATCCTACTCCACCACTTCCTCCTGCTCCTCCTGCTCCTCCTCCTTCTATACATCCCTCTCCCAATCTTTCTCCAACTCCTATTTCTACTCCCCCTACTCCTTCTCTTCCGCTACTCGCTTCTCCATTCCTCCTCCTCCTCCTCCTCTTCCTTATCCAACTCCGCCACCTCGCTTCTTGCTGTTTAACGTCACTGCGTCATAATAAAAATCATTAGCGTCGCCCTCCTCTCTTTATCCAGGCTTGGGACTGGCACTGTCGCAGTTCGCTCCGCCACCTCCTCCTACTCTCCCTTCTCAAACCATTATTCCTCCTGATCCACCTCTTACCCTTCCTCCTAATTTTCCTCCTTCCCCTCCTCTTATTCCCGTTTCTCCTCCTCTCCATCAAGAACATCACCACCACCACCACCACCACCACCACCACCACCACCACTACTACTACTACTACTACTACCACCACTTCTACTACTACCACTTCTACTACTACTGCTTCTGCACTACTGTTGCCGACTTTCCGTTCGATCCGTCTTCGCAAACGTCATTAAGACACATCGACCATTTGAAGGTCACAGCAATCAATGGAACAATCAAACACAACCAATCAATCAGGCAATCAGCTCAGTAAATCGATCAGGCAGAGTAGTAACCCAGTGATGGCTCCCGATTATAGCCTTACAGCTGGATCAATCAATCCTCGGAGAAACACACGCAGCCTATACGCTGGAGCCGACGACATGCAGATCGACGCGCGTTACCAACCGTTCAATATTAATAGCGAGAAATTTTTTCCATCGAGGTGGGGGAGAGTGTAACGAACTGCAGCGGGTCGAATATCATAAATCCTCTCGCTCCAAAATCCAGTGGATTGGCAATGTCTTAGCAGCGGTCTGGCTCACGAAAGTTTATTTTTAATAACAACTGCAACAAGTATTATCTTATCTATTGCACACAAAGCAAATTTAACAGCCTTTCAACTTTTTTTTAAAGAAACCAGTGGAAAGGCTGCTTACATGCATGTGTGCTACAGATAGATCATACAAGTTAGCTAATTTTAGGCCCTTATATATATATAGCATCTGCTAAACTTTAACTCCACCCTTTCTTCTACAAATGTGTAAAAATGGAAGCATCATTAACACCCATATAATACTATAAAATAAAAACGAGTGACTGAAATCACAGTACAACTGAAATGAGATCTTACCTCATCCATAAGATTTTCAAACTGAAACGGAAAAAATGTCGGTTAAAAAATTGTCAACAACACATATTATAGTGTAACATAATTATTGCCAGTGCATCAACATCATCATCATCATCATCATCATCATCATCATCATCATCATCATCATCATCATCATCATCATCATCATCATCATAATCAATACTTGGCAGCTGTGATTTGTACACGATGGGCACGAATACATGGTCTCCAATGTCCTCCGCGATTTTTCAAGTCCATTGCCTTTTTTACTGTTAAGTATACCAAGTGATGTTATGTTCTGATTTATATTATCTGTCCAGGAGAGCTGCTCCAGACTACACTACACAAGATAACACAAAAATTCTTCCCCATTAGCACTAAAATCAGAATCTATTCTTCTAACAGCCACAATAGATCATACCCTTCTGCATGGTAGGCAATAGGGGCCAGTCTCAAATCCTATTGTGTTCGATCAGCTTGGTGAGCACAGATCAGTGCTCGTGAATAAGCTGGTGCCCTGCGCTCAGCTGCAGAATGGCACTTCAATAAACTGTTATTTACGATTACCACAATGATGGTCGCATTTACCTGATCTCCTTTCCGAAAGGATTAATAATTTATTTCTATCAAATTGCTTGCTATTTTTATTCAGAGACCTTGATGATTATTGCAGTTTAAAAAATCCATTATCAAAAGAAGAAGAGAAGTCATGAAAGCCAGAGTCCGAGAGAGGCAGCCATTAATCAGCATCAAGTTTTATCGAATTAATCTTCTCAGCCTTCACGCACGTCAGCGGATGGACAGTCCTTTACCTCGCCGTCTCATATTCCCACCGACAATGCACTAGAGTCGGACACGCTATACCACTATAGGCATTGTCCCTCCCACGCTCAAGCTTAGAGACCTGAACCAAAAAAGGAAATGGATTGGCTGTCATATGTATAAGAAAGCTTCGGCTGGGAACACAAAGGGTTAATCTACTCAAGGCTCGCTCCGACGACTGCATTGAAAGCCCAGGAGGAATTAGTTCTTGGAAAATAAGGATCTTCCAGCCATTCATTAACAGCACCCACGGGTATTGACCGGGTTTAGCAGAGAGAACCAATGCAACAGCGCGTCGCTGATTAGAGATCGTGACGAAGCGTTAGATAAATTCCAACCGACTGATCGATTGATTGAGCATTCGGACCTTAGGTTCACCTGACACTGTTGCGTCTTACAATCGTATAGATGCTATTGTTTCAATTACATTTCTCTTTTCCCTGTGCTTTGTTGAGTTTGTTCTTTGTTCCTTATTCATTCAGCATTTTATGCACTTATTGAGAGTGCGGTGGTATAGTGGTGGGTCCAGTGCCTTGGAGCCGGAGAGTTACTGGTTCGAATCCACCTAAAGCCGCCGCGTATACGCCGTATAGGAACCTTGAGCAAGTCCTTCGCTCGCAATTGCTCAGAGCTTCGGCGTGAAACTCCGATGCAGTGTCTGTGCTGTAGTCGGGAGCGCCTTTGAGTAGAAAGCCTGAAGGGGCTCTATCCCAAATACCCCGCCCTCCCCCCACCCCCACCCAAAGAAAGAAAAAATTGCACTCAAGACCCAAAATAAGTTACACTCAAGACCCCGAGAAATCACGCCTCAAGAGCAGACCCCGAAAAATCACACCTCAAGAGAATAGACCTCGAAAAATCACACCACAAGACCCCTCAGAAAACACACATATCCGACGCGTGTCACGGTGTCAGGCTCACGCGTTTCACCCGACACATCAATATTTATCATCCATGGTATATATCGTCGTTTCTCGTCTTCTGACGACTTCAATGAAGCGACGAGTTTGAACGGCGAACACGACACAATTCATCCGACATAATTTTTTATCTAATATATACAAACATATTTCCTATATACCATCACAACGGTCAGAGTCTTGTCCAACGAAATCAGACACTAGTGCTCGTTTCGACGCCTTGAAGCCGTCGACGAACATTTTTTGGTGCTGCAGGACGTATGCCAATAAGCGTACAGCAGAAGCAGATTGAGAGAGAGGAGAAAGAGAAGGGAAGGAGGAGGAAGAAGAGGTGGAGAAAAGAGGGAGGATGGAAATGGGAGGACGAAGACGAGGACAAAAGAGGAGGACAATTAAACAGTAGGAAGAAAAGGAGGAATAGGGGAGGAAGGCGAAGAGAAAGAGAAGAGGAAGAGGAGGGAAAAGAAAGAGAAGGAGGAAAAAGAAGAGGATGTGGTAGAGGAGGAAGATGAGGTTAAGAAGAGGAGCAAGAGAAAGCGGAGGGAGGAAAACGAAGAATAGGAGAATATTCAGAAACGGAGCAGGAACAAGATGAGATCATGATGAAGAGAAAGTGGAATAGCAGGAGGAATTAAGAAGGCGGTGCACGGACGAGGAAGAGCATAGCAGGAAGAAGAGGATGCAGAAGCGAACCAGGAACTGGAGTGGAAGAGGACGATGATAAATAGCAGGCCCTTAAACTATACGTTAACCAGACAACAGACACCGTTTGCTATATATACTACTAAACAGTTGGAATTTCCGTGCAGTAAGGCCACACTCTAGTCTCTGCAACCCTCGAGGCATTACTATAATTATACCGTGCGTACGTTGCAAGGTCTTGGGTCCCCCCGGATAGCTTTCAGGGGGGATACTCCGTTTCGTGTCACCGGTGTGAAGGCTGAAGCTGTTGCCAACGTGAGATGAATTAGTCTATCCCCCCGGATGGAATTAACCGGTCTATACTATCCGGGGGGATAAACCATCCTATCCCCTTTTTTGAAAAATGCGCATAATAAAAAAATTTATGCTGTAATCAAAATTTAAAGTGACTCTAATTGTTTTAAGTGTCCTAAGCAATGCTCAGATAAAAGCAACTAGAATTTATTTAGTGACTCCGAGTGTTCTTAAGTGTTTTAAATGTTTTAAGTGCTCTAAAAACAGGGCAAAACAAATTATCTCGTAGAAATAAACATACCTGTTAGTGTCATTGTTCAAAACAAAGCAGAGGAAAAATAATTTGCAAAACAAAATACACGCAAAAGCGGTTTTTCGACTTTTTTAATTTGGGGGGATACAATTAAGACGGGCGATACTCTATTTCGTGACACCGGTTTACAGTAGGCCTATTGCTGACCGATTTTCTGAGCAACGCAGCACTGGACGCTCTGCTGTGCTCATGCGGTGTCGCATTAAATAATTTGGCGGATAATTGAGTTTTATGGTTGGCGCCAATACGAGGACATCGCAAACACTCGACCCGCGCCACCGACCGAGTCGAGTCAAGTCGATTGCTTCGGCAGGAGAGGCCGTGGGTGTCGCGAGAGGAACAGATGCGGCTCCTCGTCACTTGGGGCGCGTTCCACGGCTGCTTCGTGCGCAGTCGGAGCTTACCCTGCGTAGACTAGTATGGAACACGAACCCTCTGGAAAGACCTCTCCAATGATGTAGCCTATATGAATTTAAAACTAGATTACGGCCATTATACGCATCAACTGTAAATTCAGTGCCAGTCCCAAGCCTGAATAAAGGAGGAGGGCGATGCTATAACGAACTTCGTTATGACACCAGAGTCGTTAAACGGAAACTAGTACACCTTTGTATATCTCACGACTCTTCAACTCTTTATACCTTGGTATACGTACAGAATCTGCTGCCCCGTATACTCTGCCTGTTACAGATCGACGCAACGACACCGAGCATGCTCCGAGCATGGTCGGAGCAGCCGTGCAGCGGGTCTTCCTCAGGAGGCCGAGTCCGTGCATGTGGCCATCATTCAATCTAGGAACACCCACAGGCCTCCGCAGCCGACCGAATTTGCGATGCTGACGACGGTAATTTGTGTAGCTCAGTGTATACCGTCTGCTGCACAGACGATCGTTCAACAACAGTGTGCAATGATGCTGAAGATGCTGGTGAGAGGAGACTGCATCCGACCACCTGCTGCTGCTGCTGCTGCTGCGGCTGCTGACGAAGAGGAAAGTAACCGATCTGATGACATCCAGTAACGCGGCGCCGTTATTATATCCGGGGATACACGTGAGACGACGTTGATTCCGGAAACAGTGCCGTGTATTATAAAATCCTACCCCGCACTTTTCTGCACAAGATATATATATATATATATAAATTATATATATATAAATTATATATATAGATATATCTTGTGTATAATATGTATGGGCCTATTATATATATAATATATAATTATATATATATATATATCAGAAATAATAGTACATATATATGCACTTGTTATAGCTCTACGTCAGGATTACTACTCAGAAGCGCTCCCGACTACAGCGCGGACTCTGGATCGGAGTGTCACACCGAAGCGCTGAGCTACTGCAAGTGAAGGACTCACCCATATACGAGGCAGCTTGAGGTGGATTCGAACATGCAACCCTCCGGCTACAAGGCAACGAATATATCACCTACACCACTGCGCCCCACATATATATGTATATATGTATATATATATATATATATATCTTGTGCTAAAACCCAAATACAGCCGGAGTTCGGTCGGGAGCGCTTCTGAGTGAGTAGTATAACCGGCACTGTCTGCACTCTGCACACAGCACTTCTTAGTCCGCTTAATACCAAACCATATCGTCCCAAGCGAAACAGCTAATTTCATGGACGTCTAGCAGTCGCAGACAGACGGTGAAGGGAGTCCGTGGACGCAAGGTGTGGGGCAAAAAACCTCATTTTTATACTTTTTCAGCCGTTGCCATGCATATTTTCACACTTATTCAACCGAAACGTTACAGCTAGACAGATTTTTACACGAGCCACCTCGCCTCCACCCAACACACACCTCGACTCGCAGGACCTGATTATACCATGCAGTGACGATGGCAATTTGGTTATTAGCTTCGCTATACTGAAACCTAACAGCCTTGCTCCATGCCTATACTGAAACCGAATTCACGAACTTGTCACAAATAATATTCTGTCTGAACTCGGTGAAGATCGACACGTGACAATTTTGTTGCGAGTTTCTCATGTTTTAATGCTGGCCAAAGTGGACAGAATTTGAAGGGGTTAATTCCATGTAGCAGGCATAATTACCTAAACTAGGTCAGGGCGGATCTGAGGGCTAACACCGCCATGACCCTATCCTTATACTACATCCAGGGCTACAGACTACAGTATAACACCACGAGTCTATACTACCATCTATTTCCCTGCAGGCTTTCACTCAAAACACTACTTTTCACAGATCATTATGAACTAGGAATTATTTTCAGAATAGGAATAGAATTAGAACTGAAATTAGAACTAAAATGGGAATTATTTTTAGAACTGAAACATCACTGGTGACCAATGACCACCAAAATCAATAACTATGTAAAATTTCACTACTATTTCCTACCATTTACCATTATTTACCACTATTTACGACCATTTATTGTAATTATTTGCTACCATTTAGGTCAATCATTCAATACTATTTACTAGGTCTACTATTTACTACAATCTATACCCTTTACTACTATTTACCACCATTTCCTACTATTTACTACTATTTACCACCATTTCCTAATATTTACTACCATTTTCAACCATTTACTACCATTTCCTATTATTTACTACCATTTTCAACCATTTACTATCATTTCCAACAATTTACTACCATTTCCTACTATTTACTGCCATGTCCTACTATTTACTACCATTTCCTATTATTTACCACCATTTTCAACCATTTCCTACTATTTACTACCATTATTTTCTTACTATTTACTACCATTTCCTACTACTTACTACCAATTTCAACCGTTTACTACCATTTCCTACTATTTACCATCATTTCCTACTATCTACTACCCAGTGGCGTAACAACCTAGCCGGGGGCCCGTGGACAATGAAGCTCGGGGGCCCCTGTATATATACCTACATGATTGTATTAACGACGCCAAAGAGTGAAAATTGTGAAATGGTTATAAACTGCAGTTAGAATAAAATAGAATATTAAACGATATAGTCAATAATCCGTAATTTAAGGCACATTAATAGTTCAAGAGAAATCAATAAAACAGTATAGGTTAGGTCTAGGGCCTGAAATGCATATATTGAAATACATTTGCCAATTTAGCCTCTAGGCTACGTGGCAATTGGATTCAAGAAGTCGAGGCAATAGTGGAAGGAAAGTGTGCCCGTAAGACAGTGGCGTAGCCAGGAATTTATGATGGGGTAGGGGGTTGAGGGTTTTATGGCCTGGCTGGATGCCCTTCCTGATACCAACCCAACAGTATTACAGTAAATAAAAAGGGAATAAAGCAACAATAGGAATAAATGAAGAAAAAACAATTGTTACTACAAGATATTGTTTTGTTTTTTTCTTATTTAAGCGGATAAAAAAAACTTTTTCTTAAGCAAATGGGGGGTTTAACCCCCGAAACCCCCTTGGCTACGCCACTGCCGTAAGATATGGTAAATAAGTCAGTCTTAGGCAGAAGATAAAATGGCCAAGATAAATTAAGTCACTTTCCTTACCTCCAGTTTTTTTCAAGGGTGATGGTGTTAAGTTTCGTTTAGGATTAACAGCAAACGAATGATTATAACCGCCATCAATTCTTGA
This sequence comes from Lumbricus terrestris, assembly GCA_949752735.1. Lineage (NCBI taxonomy): Eukaryota > Metazoa > Annelida > Clitellata > Crassiclitellata > Lumbricidae > Lumbricus > Lumbricus terrestris. The sequence continues at coordinate 7,352,535 of OX457050.1, read as the reverse complement.
CGCCTGCAGCCAGTATTGTTGGCGGTGATGGGTACGAATAAATGACCAAATCCATTGCCTCATGTTCATTTGTCAAGTCAATTGATATTAAGTCCTCCTTTATAATTATTTTCTATCCAGAGTAGACGTGGTATGCCTTTATTTCTTTTTATTTCTTTTCTTAATGTATAGGCCTATACCCAATTGAGTGGAATTCGGGCAATTGACATTCTCTCTCTCTCTCTATAGGCTACATGTTCAAACAGTCGTTGAACGACTTGTTTAGCAGAGTTGCTTCGATTCTTAATGCTGTACGTCTAATGTCACATATATATAGTTTCTTATGTTCTGTGGTCTTGAAATTCCTGCCATCAACTCATTTCTGCCGTAAGAATTCTTTTCGCATCCTGTTTTCGCATTGCCTAGCATTCTGGTCTGCATATGAAAATCTGTTGAATCGTCTCGTATATTATTTTGTTCTCTTGGTTTTCTCTGATCGTCATTGCAAAATGCTTGTGAGGCCATTCAATTCACGTTTGTAGGCCTATATTTTTTTATCGTTGCTGCTAACTGAGCCTATTAGCCCTCTTAGATAAACTAACGGCCATAAACGAACTGTTCAATTTTCTCAAAACCTTAATTAATTATCATTGGATGTTGATGCTAAATAAAACGCAGCGTCATTCCAAAAGACTCAAAATTGCAATTCTCATTAGCCTGAAATGCCTTACGCATAGTATATTATATTACTGTGTAACCTACTATATGCCTGTACACTGTATACAGCTTGATTTGGATATGCGACGGAGGTCCGTGGGTTCAGATTGATCTGCTAGAAATTTGATATTATAGGAGGGCCAACTGCAAACCCTGTCACGCATGAGAACCTTAATGTGTTTGGAAGACTAATCTGACGAGAGATACATCTTTCCAATTCTAAGGCTTGTGATTATGGGAAGGGGATCTGATGTAGGGTGCAGTGACCTAAATTATTCTGAAGTCTCTGGCATACACTATGGATAACCTGTTATGTTGAACCGCTGGGTCAGCCTGGTTGTCCGCTTGATTCTGTTCATCTGACTGCCTGACTCCGGTTAGATACCTTCGTCTATAGATTCGTTTATCTGTCAGTCTTCCAACCACCTGCCTCACGCTGCCTCAAATGCATGTAGGGGCTGTTGGCCTATGTGTGGTGTCTGTGTATAGAACTTCAGGGGTCGTAGAATGTGTCAGTATTTGACCCCAAGCAGGATCACATCATTCCCTACATGCATCTGAGAACAAAGCGTATCATTATGTATCTTGAAACAGCCGTCATTATTATATAGGCTTTAGTTCAGACTTCAGTCTGAAACTCAATAAATGGAAAAGTAGATCAACGTGGATTTTTTAGTTACAACTCTTGGGGGCCCTTTGAACCTCGGGGGCCCGTGGCTTTTGTCCACCTTCGTTATATGGTTGTTACGCCACTGCTACTACCACTTCCTACTATTTACGACTATTCGCTGTCGTCGACTTCAAGCGGACCATTATTATGACTCGGAACATAATTATTTATCAGCATGCAGCAATTTTGCCGGACCGTGTGATAAAATATTTTGATCGACTGCCTAGCACGACGTTGACCTAGATTCTGTCTTTTCCGCTCACCGACAACAACAACGAAGACAGGAAAGGCAGGCAGGCGGTGAACCATTTACTCCTGCCAACCATCTGATAAGCACTCAACGTCCAAGCATGCAGTCTCAGAAAATTTGTCCCTGTCAATTATTTAGGGCGCGGGTTAGTGTAGCGCTCGGTTATCGTCCTGTGGACTGTCATTCAAAAGATCGCGGGTTCAAACTCAAACCTTCCCTACAGCGGCGCCCGCAGGATTTTTTTTTGTACGCACAGAAATTTTCGATGAAGGGACAAAGAGGGAAAAATTTTCGTTAGGGTCGACAAAAAAACTGATGACCTTTTTTTTCAGTCATCAACCTAGAATTTCCCAAAAACATACCTTTTCTATCCGCCGAAAAAAATGATGACCCTTTTTTTTTAGTCATCGTGTTGTATGCACTCGCGTACGTGCGTACGTCTGTGGGCGCCGCTGCTTCCCTATATTGGGCAGAAACTCCGCTGCAGTGTCCGCTCTGCAGTCGGGAGCGCCTCTGAGCAGTGAGAGCTTGAAGGGGCGCTATAACAATGCACATACAAGCAAACAAACATCTCCTTGTCTACAAATTTATAGATACAATACACTAATTATATGTATATGCTATGCATGCATACATGATACACGCATGCATATGTAAACACAAGCACGCATGCTCTTCCAGATCAATGCCTGGAAGCTGCAAACGTATCTGTAAAAGTTATAAAACGGATATATTCTGACAGGCTATATTGTCTGATAGTAAACACGGTCGTTGTGACGGGTAATCAGACAATAACCGAAAAAGTGGCCTCCCTGTTGGACACAACTAAACGGTCATTTCAGCAAATCTGGTGTTCTGCCAGCGTGCGCACAAATGGTCACCAGTTGGTGTTATAACGTTCGAGGGAAATTGGTGCTTGCTGACGGTAAACACTACTGTTGGGAGTCACGCTGCCACTCGTATCCATGGTGATTGCATCCCGTCTCCTCCGATTGATTTATGCGGGCCTCGTCTCGCCCGCTGAGTGTGACGGAGGCTGGGATGGGGGGAGGCGGGAGTTTCGCCCCCCCCGTCTTGGGACTGGCCGTCTGCAGACCTTCGACCGATGGCTAGCAGTCGAGCACCGTTAAGTCAGACATTTGTTTGGCTTGTCTGACAAGAAGGTTATTGCCGGTCTCTGTCTGTGTAACGGCAATATGGTCAGTAAGTCAAGGCAAGATGGTTAGTATGGCATGGGAAGAAGGGTCAGTAGGTCATGGCAAGACGGTCAGTATGTCGTGGCAAGATGGTGAGTGTGTCATGGCAAGAGAGTCGATATGTCATGGCAAGATCGTCACTATATATCGCGTAGAAAGAGGGTCAGTAGGTCATGGCAAGGCAGTCAGTATGGCATGGCAAGACTGTCAGAATGTCATGGCAAAACAGTCAGTATGTCATGGCAGGCTTGTCCGAATGTATTGTCAAAACAGTCAGTATGTCATGGCAGGATGGTCAGCCTGTCTTGACACAGCATACTGGCCATCTTTTCATTACATATATACTACATGGTCAATCTTGACTGACAGGCTGACCATAGTATGTCATGGCAAGATGGTCAGTATGCTGTGGCAAGATGGTCAGCATGTGATGGCATAACATCCAGTATGTAAGAGTAAGCATGTAAGTATGCTACATACCTCGATTGATATGTCTCTTTCCACATTGTAGCGCGTTCGAAGATATCGCCTGAAACAGATTCGAAAACAACAATGGCTTGACCAACATGGAAGTTGTTTGTCATTGTAGGCATTAATTGGTCATGACAGGAAAACTGCATATCGTTAGCAACAATCACATAACGGTAACAATACTGAAGTCTGCTTTAGTCTCCGTCCTTAATCTTGATCTTTAGTCCTTAGACCCAGTTCGTAGACTCAGTCCTTAGTCCCAGCCCCTAGTTTCAGTCCTTAGTCTTAGTCCTTAGTCACAATCTTTAATAAGACTTAGTAGTCTTTAGTCATAGTTCTTAGTATAAATCCTAAGTCTCAGTCCTTAGTCTCAAGTCTCAATCCTTAGATCAGTCCTTAGTTTCAGACCTTAGTGTCAGTCCTTAATCTTAGTCCATAGTCGCAATCCTTAGTCTCAGTCCTTAATCTCAAGGACTTCTTAAACCTCAGTCTCAGTCCTTAGTTTCAGCCCTTAGTCTTTAGAAGTCCTTATCTGCTCTTAGTCTCAGACCTTGGTCTTTAGAAAAGTCCTTAGTCTGCACTTAGTCTCAGATCTTAGTCTTAGACCACAGTTAAACCATAGTCTCAATGCTCAGTCTCAATCCTAAGACAATCACAGATATCATTTTACAAAGAAACAAAGCTATAACAATTGCCACGCATGCTTCATAACCACCATACTACAGCCCAACATTGTCATCATTTTCATCAGACATCATCATCATCATCATCATCAGCAGCAGCAGCAGTTACTGACACCCGTCATTTGGCGGCGACAGGTACGAATAAATGCTCTCCATCGTCCCTGGTCATTTGTCAAGTCCATTGATCCTCTTAGTGTCAATTCAAGTGATGTTAGCACAGCCAAACAGAAATCCGAGTGAAGTAGACATCTAGGAAGATTAATATGGTTGACAAAAGTCAAAGACCGCACTTTACAGTAATGTCTGCTGTGCCCAAACATTCGACTGAAGAGCATTGGCCACACTAAGCACAGTGGCCGAGCTGAACTGGAGTGGATGCGTCATGCGCCATGGGAAAAACCCAATGCACGACTCCAACAATCGATTTGGAATAGCACTATAAACAACATTCACGCCAGAGGCAAGAGAAGAAGAAACATCGGCAAACAGAAACCTTCATGAGAAACCAATTTCCTGTTGAATTTAATCAAATGCGTATAAACTAAAATTTCAGATATACCCTACAATTTTTTTAATTTCCTCAGTTTCAATAAACAATTAAGATAATATTCTAGGGTTGCATTTATATTGTCAAAAATCTCTTTCACAATCCAATTTCTAGCTCCCCTTCAAGACTACCTACTCAGAAACAGGCTCCATATAACCTTGGCTATGTCGAGCCATCTCAAGTAGTCTAGAATAGAACAGGGTGAAGTGACCCATGGGCATTATGGCAAAGTGCCACAGGAATCCATTTCAGGTGGCAGGGCCAGCAACAGAGAAACCTCGGGGCTGCCTTGTATGGGTCTGCGGGCAAGAAATAAGAAGCTCAACCTGCTGGACAGATGAAGGAAGGAAGCTTCATGATAATTATATACGCGCAAACACATTCAATAATACAAGACATAAACACTACAGCACAAACTGTCACGAGCACAGACACATTCTGAGAAGACCTGAACACATACTGACATCTACACATAATAAACAGACACTCACAAGTAGAAAGACACACACATACACACACACATGCACATTGCAGACAAACACATACACACACACATACATACACACACATACATACACCCACACATACTCACACACACACACACACATACACACACGTATACATACACACACAATATGTCACACATGCACACACACACATGTATGTACATAATCCTCTTAGTTCCTTTTTGCTCGTACTACTACCATGAAGAATCGAGCCTTTTCTGTGGTTGGACCAGTGGTCTGGAATGGCCTTCCTTTTGAGCTACGCCTACACTCTGAGACTCTACCGGGATCCTTCCTTACTAAACTTAAAACTGTTCTTTTTGTGCGCGCTGGAGTCGGGAGCGCCTCTGAGTAGTTTTTCTTGAAGAAGCGCTATATAAATGTCCGAATGAATGAATGAATGAATACAAACGCAAAAACACACATACACAGTTTTACACACATATATGCACACAAATATCTACACACACACACACACACACACACACACACACACACACACACACACACACACACACGCACACACATGTATGCACAAACACACACACACATGTACAAACTGCAACAAGCACACATACCGGTATACACACACAAACACCGTCATAACAGTGACTCAAACAGCCGGAAAAGACGGGCGTGCTGGAGGAAATTTGGCTGAAAACGTCCATTTCTCTCCATCTGATCACAAGCAATTATGTTGCCAATCCTTCAGGATTTATTTCACAACAACATCACACAACCTCATACTTCGAATAAGCACACCACACAAGAATTGCCATTTTATATCCTTCGGAACTGGGCTGAAGAGACCAGTGATGCACTCCTCATCGTGCTGATAAAACCGAAAATTGGAAGCTTCATTTTATTTTAAACGCAAACGCGCGCAAAATAAATTTGCATAACTCATGAAATACCATTCAGTTCATTTTTAATCATGTGATTTAAAAATATTCTAGAATATTACCAATAATTGGCCTCAAGGTACAATGATAAACTAGCTGCTACTATAGCAGAAATTTATGAGATAATTAAATAATTTGTTGTGATCACCATACTAGTTTTATCAGAAAGAACTTGAAACCAAATTTCCAATTTAAGTTCATTGAAAAGCTTAGTTTTTTTTCCTATTTCCTGTTAACTCAAATTAAATGTGTAGAAACTAAATTTTTCCGAAAAAATCTTCTGAAATTTCGCTAGTCTTCAATAGTGTTACAATTAATTAATAACATTCGAGGTCTTCATGCTGTCGATTTGCATTTGTCTCAATTAATTTCACAACCCCCATTTCCGACACCAAAAAACATTGCCTGGAATCAACACAACTGAACTAAGTTGCAGAAATCATGAAAATTCGAAACTGTCTTTAGTCTCCATGGATATCAATTAATTAAAGTTCAAACAACCGAACAATGTAAATAATTTTAATGGCATTTACATCACTCATTTTATTTTCAATCATTTATATCAATTTATATATCTATAAATTTACGATACATATAAACAATCACAGACGATAAGGAGGCTTTTCTTCAAGAATTCTCTCTGGCCTCCGCATAATAATCGAACTTAAATTCAAGCAGCTACAGACAGTAGACATAATATAAAAAACACAGATTTTATCGAACTAATCCACGATAGAAGTCTGGGAATGTCCACAGGCGCATGCATCGCATCCATACTAAACATAACGACACACACGACACTTGACCCACCCAGGGGCAATATTTGCATGCACCCTATAATTTCTGCACATCCATTAGATAGATGCCACAGTCAAATATGATAAAGCATCGATCGATGGCACTGACCAACAACAGCCAGTGATGGATTTCATCAATGTGCATTTATACGACACAGTAACTCTCTCAGAGGAGGTCTGAACCCCCTCCCAACCCCCCCAGACCCCCGTAGGGCTAATCCATCTATTACGGATTAAAAAAATCGCATTTCCGACCTTCTACTCCCTGTCGCAACTCGTACATTTTGTGTACCCCTTTAAACGTGTACATACAAATTGGCTCATTTACCCGGGCCACCCTTACCAAAGTTAATTAGCTATAATAAAGACAGCAGTATCTAAAACACTTATTTTATGCACTCTCTTTTTGTCAAACTTCATAATTATTCTTTGCCAGCTATAAATTTTTTAACTGTTACGGTTTTCTGTTTAGATCTTAACCGAATTTAATTATAATGCAATCAATAAGATCGAACAACTAACTATCTGTAGGATAATATTACTGATTTATAAATAGGGCAGCATCATTATTACTATTATTATTATTATTATCATTATTATTATCATTATTATTGACTTTTAATATTGACTTTTTTAGAGTTTAAGAGGTCCTCATTTATTATTATTATTATTGACTTTTTATATAGCGCACCTTCAGGGTAATTTACTGAGAAGCGCTACCAGTCCAACAACGGCTAAGTCCATGCCAACATGGACGTCATAACTAGTCATTTATTTTGCACATGAACATTTTGTTGAGACCCTTACTCGTCCTACGCACCCGTAAATCCGGTTACCCCTCCCTAGGTACTTAACATAAGGACAGCCACCACCCCTTTCTTGCTGCGTCACAAGCTGAATGACCACACACAAGTCGGCTACCATAATTCTTCCTTGAAACACCCTGTAGTACATCCTGCCAACTGCTGTACAGGCGGATGGCACGGATTTGATGAACGAACATCTAAAACCGTCTGGGTCCAACAGGGTCACTGTCATTCCCACACCATAAAACCGGACACAATGAGATTCCCGAGGGCAGGAAATCAGCCATAAACACCGTGGAGGTTCGTTCACTGTGGAGGAGAAATCAGCCATAAACGCTGCTACTGGGACCCCAGAAGGTGTCCTCCCTTCTCGGGACTGACCAGATAAAAGTCATGAAAGACACCATTAAACGTGCTCTGTGCATCAAGCTTAACGCAGGTACATCGCCGAACTGATCAATGGAACTGTGTGTAGCTCAACTGAGCTGACTACACAATTCACTACAGAACGCAGTTTATGATCTTCTCATTTCCCTTAGGCTGGACACATGAGGCCAGGTGGCCAGCCCCACCATGCCCGCAAGTAAGTAATATTTATTAGTAAAGGACACGTGGCCACACTTAACACTGGTTTTGCATAGTCTCCTTGTCTATGCTCCGGCATGTCTCGGCTCTGCTGTCCAGTATCTGTCTGTTGTCCTAGTTCACAGAGCCCTTCGATCTGCCTATAGTGAAGAGCTGTCATGGGCGGGCCAGTAAGAACCTGGGAAACGTCACGGACCAATAACAACCTGAGAAAAGTCACAGACCTCGGAAAAAATCACGGACCAGTAACAACCTGGGAAAAGTAACAACCTGGGAAGTCATGGACCAGTAACAACCTGGGAAAAGTAACAACCTGGGAAGTCATGGACCAGTAACAACCTAGGAAAAGTAACAACCTGGGAAGTCATGGACCAGTAACAACCTGGGAAAAGTAACAACCTGGGAAGTCATGGACCAGTAACAACCTGGGAAAAGTAACAACCTGGGAAGTCATGGACCAGTAACAACCTGGGAAAAGTAACAACCTGGGAAGTCATGGACCAGTAACAACCTGGGAAAAGTAACAACCTGGGAAGTCATGGACCAGTAACAACCTGGGAAAAGTAACAAACTGATAAAAGTCATGGACCAGCAGGGCTTAGAGAGTGACTGGACGGTCAAGGATGGTGTCCACAAACTTATTTTACAAATTTGAACCAGCATAGCATGAAAATGTAAGGGGTGTCCACTGTCCACTGTCCACAGGCACATATCTTTCCACGCTTTAAGCACCGAAGACCGGTAACAACCTGGAAAAGTCATCAGCTGTTCCCTGACTTCCAGCAAAAAGGCGATGGATAACTGATGGCATTTTAAACCCAACAGAGCCGGTCTGGGTTGCCAGGGCATCATCGGTCAGTGTCCACTTCCTCAAACTGACCATCATCGATCACTGACGGCTACTAACAAGGTCCAGCCCGGCTGACCACTGGCGCTGTCGATCTTCATTGTTCATCAATTAAAGCATCAGATTTATTGAAAAAATCTGAAAACACTGGTGATAGATTTGCAATTATAAATATATTTTATTTTTAAAAGTCATTTCATGAATACGAGATTTTTTCTTATAAAAGTGACCAGTATAAATTATGTAGCACCAGTGATAGATTTACAATTATAAATATATTTTATTTATGTCGTTTTAATAAATACAAGATTGTTTCCTATAAAAGCGACCAGTATAAATCATGTAGCACTGGTTATAGATTTACAACTATAAATATATTTTATTTATGTTGTTTAATGAATAAAAGATTTCATTCATTGAAAGATTGCTTTTATAAAAACGTCGTACAGCATAAATTAAGTTCATTTAATTTTTAAATCTCTAAGTAGAAAATGTACAATTCGGTGATGACACTGGGTTGTGTGTACGTATGTTGCGGTACAGATTTTTAAAGAAACTTGCATTATAATATATTTATATAGAGACCAATAAAAAAAACAGGAACCGGGCTAAAACTGGATTTCCAGAACCGATATTCGGTTTTCCAAAAATCACAAAAATCATTATCAACAATGCTAAACTGAAGCACATCAACAGAGTGTGTGAGAGCAACGTCTGTAAACATTGGCCTTTAATTATAGTTGGAATCCTTCAATATGACCTTTGCGGTTATCGCCTGATAATTCCCATCATCCCATGATGACAAATACCAAGACCAATACCAGACTGACCATCCGTCTCATGGTGACCATCACAATGACCACCACAGCAGCAACTACCACTATGATGACCATCACCACAACAATGACCACTATGATGACCACCACCACCTCCATTTCTACCAACAACACCAACACATCTGCCACCACCAAAATTCATCCAGGCATTCACTTAGCTCCATTGGAGAACCTCTCATTAACTCCAGCATTAAATCTTCAAACAATCTTGACAGATGTGTTTTCCTCACTCAATAAAGGCAAAAGTCTTGCAGAGCTGTCAGTAATAATTCTTATTAACCAGTAAAATAAACAAATACTATTATGCCATGTTGCCTACCTTTTGTCAAGCTTCCCAAAGCATCTCTCACAGCAATTCCCCATATTCAGGGAACCAGATGATCAGAATCTCGCATCTGGTCAGAGCAAGAGTCACATCCTGCAGAGAAAGACAAGTTTACAACACCTTATTACAGTAGTCATAAAATTCTAAGAATGCAATTATTAAATGCTGACCAATTCTTTAAACTACAGCTCTTTATCCTGTGCAATCCTGCAGTAAACAGTTCAAAACTATAGTATGCATGCTTAAGCAATGCTGGATATATGTACATGTGCACTTGTGATAGCGCCCCTCCTAAGTTTACCACTCAGAAGCGCTCCCGACTACAGCACGGACACTGCATCAGAGTTTCATGCCAAAGCGCCTGCATGGGCAATTATGAGTGAAGACTTGCTCAAGGTGTAGCCACTTGAGGTGGATTAAAACCTGAAACATTTCGGCTGCAAGGCAACGAACCTACCCACTACACCACCACACTCCACGAAAGGCCTACATATCTTTATGTGCTTCACTGCCGGACACACAATGTCTGGGTAATCTAGACAGAGCAGAAACTAGAAGGAAGACAATGAGAACTAGAGAAGAAAGAGATCATTTATGTAAATAGACCAGGACACAAATGACAATTAATGATATATAATGCAAGCCAAACACAGAGCCTATTGCAAATAAAAACTGCGTAATGTAGGCCTAACGGAGGAACTTCTACGAAAAAGAAAATCAATTGAAATTCATCGGTAAGTATGACTCGGATTCGGACCCTATAATAAATTACCTTATTCATTTACCCTAATTTATTCTCCATCATATTCACGGAAACACATAATATTTTAAGGTTCCAATAGCGGACTTATTCCAGTCCAATTAATGCCCTACACGCTTAGATAATCAATAAACAGCGAATCAGAGAGTCAGATATATTGCGAACAGTCTTGTAACCCTACACTTGTCGGTCTATTGTATTACGACTATTCCTGTATTTACATAAAGCAGCGGTGTCGAAAAATAAGTATCATATTCACAGAATTATCGTTATCAGCTGCAGTGCGCAAAACGCCAATAACAGCGTCGCACCTTTGTTATATTCCACGGTAACAGCGCTTCGTCTCCGAATTCATTTTAAAACGATAGAAACACAGATTATCGATCTGATTTTCCAAAATTATATCGCATTAATAAAGTCGGTCTGTGTCCTGATGGTAAATCCAGAGACTGATTTTTTTATTTAGACGCAACCAGACATCTAAACATGGCAGTGTCAACTGAAACGGAAGTCGATTTTCCGACATGCGCCTTGGAGTGTTGCTCTGAAAATCTTATAGCGCTATAATTTATTCGAGGGAAAGTAGGCTCTAATTTAAGCGTAACGTTACGTGTATGTATAGTAGTTAAAATTAATGTCATGTCGTGTTTTAGTAATTACGCTGATATATTTTTTCTCCGTATTTGGAAGTCATAAACCAACATTTAAAAAATATTGTTGCCAATTTTATACTCTGAAAAATGACATCATTAGGCTTAATTTCGTTAGAAGCAAATTGATCTTAGCAATTTATTATCTGGTTCCAGACAAAGAAACACTGAAATGAGCAGGTCACTTTAATGTAAAGCAATCCTTCTGTTACCTCTATGAACTACAGGTTGAATTTATCCAGAACGTGCTTTAAAGATGATCCGGTTCGAAATTGGCATTTCAATAATCATCTATCTATCTATCTATCTATCTATCTATCTATCTATCTATCTATCTATCTATCTATCTATCTATCTATCTATCTATCTATCTATCTATCTATCTATCTATCTATCTATCTATCTATCTATCTATCTATCTATCTATCTATCTATCTATCTATCTATCTATCTATCTATCTATCTATCTATCTATCTATCTATCTATCTATCTATCTATCTATCTATCTATCTATCTATCTATCTATCTATCTATCTATCTATCTATCTATCTATCTATCTATCATCTATCTATCTATCTATCTATCTATCTATCTATCTATCTATCGTCTATCTATCTATCTATCTATCTATCTATCCATCTATCTATCTATCTATCATCTACCAATAACTAGGGCAGCGTGTGTCATGAAAATTAGAGTTGAAAGGGACTTCAGTAATTAGTTGTTTCCGGGTTCTTTTGCAGTTTCCTCTATAGGTAATAGAGTTGGTGTTCTAAAGGGCCTATACGAGTTCATTAGGGGCGTTGGCCACGTAGATAGGATCATTAATGCCGATTAATAGAGGTCATAGGTCACGCATATCTTGAATACGTACAGTCTTTCGTTTGGGGGTATAAATTCTTGCCTGTCTTATTTTGGATACAAATGGTGACAAAGTTCTCGTAAACACCGCATTTATTAACGCTTTTAGACGAAATCGCAAAAGTAAGTAGGCTTCTTAATAAATAGAGTAAGTTTAGTAGGGCATATTGATCGAAGTAGCGATATTTTGTGATGATTTATAAAGCCGCTGCAATGACTGGGTCAGATGACCGCCTACTTTGATGTTTTATTTAGTTGTTTATTAGTTGTATTGTTTCGTGTGTTGTGGTCCAGTGCACAATAAACGGACTAGGTTCAGGTAGTATTTTGAGTCAGCGATCGGAGTAGCGATAGGGATTACATGAGTGTTTACGATGTTGACTGGTTCAGTGTGAAGCTTTTTACGAAATTGTACATAATTATTTTTGCTGTCTTACTGCGTGCGGTAAACGTGTATTTTAGCGTCGTTAATTATTCGCCACTGCATGGGTTTCAGCGTATAAGTCGGATTGACGCAGAGAATCTTGACTAAATAGAAGTGGGATTGATGAAATTGATTTAAATTTTCAACTGAGATAGAAGTGGGATTTGTGTAAGCAATCTTGCTGAAATCGAAACTGGATTGAGGAACATCAATTTAATTAAACAGAAATTATATTGAAGAAAAATGATTGTTGCCTAAATGAAAGCAGGATTGATGAAAAGAATCCTTGCCTAAGCAGAAGCTGGATCGATGAGAAGGATTCTTGCCAAAACTAAAACTGGATTGATTAAATATAATAATGCTGCAACGAGCGAATAATTGACGACGATAAAATACACGTTTCTGTAAAATTATTTGATGACGGTTGTAGGAACGTTTTTGACAATACATTTCATCTTCACACTTTTGTGGCCACCGTGACATTTAAGTATACAGTTTAAGGCTATTAACAGTAACAACAACATTGATAGCAAATACCAGAGTGGCAATCTAAACATGATGAGTGTAAATATTGTCACTATTGTGTGATTAGTGTCATGAAGTTCAAAGGATTGCTTTCTGTGTCTGCACGATAGAGGAAGTTTACCTAAGAATGAGGAAGCACGGTATGGGATTGGCTAGTCTATAAATTTTAGCAAGATAAATTGCCCTTAGGACTTAAAGTTGTTATATTGTTCTCTAACTTTTGAAGCATTGCGCCTAAATGATTACAGGTTGTCACTGTAAGTCTCATAAATGATTTTTGCTGCAGGACAACGTTCTTGTTCCTTGATGAATGCTGTTGTTGTTCCTTGATGAATGCTGTTGTTGTTCCTTGATGAATGCTGTTGTTGTTCCTTGATGAATGCTGTTGTTGTTCCTTGATGAATGCTGTTGTTGGTTGCTGTGGTTGGTTGTTGGTTGCTATTGCAATTCACGTAAAATGATTGCCATTGCTGGTTGTCATTGTGATTGTGATTGCAAATTGTGATTGAAACTTAAGTGGTGTTACTTCGAATGAAAGTTACTGAGCATTTACAATACATGTTTAACGACACTGCCATATCAAAGATGATTAGTGTCGCCCTCCTTCTTTATCCAGACTTGGAACTGGCACTCACAGAGATCAACCAGTGGCGCGGTTGAATGAAAGTTATTGTAATCGTTGGTTTATATAGTTGCGTGTTGTCATGGCAACTCTGTGATATTGTCGCTGTTGCAGGTTGCCATGGTGATTGAGTATTCGTTGATTTCCTGTGGCCCGACCGTGCTGTGTAGTCACCAGGTCGGGGCCAACAATTACGAAGCGGTTTCGATGTCGATCCTTCCCAACATCCAGACATCGGTTGACGCAAAAACATCTTATACATCGAACAGCGAGTTAGTAAGATATGGCTCAAAATTCGCTATTTCTCCTTTTAATCACTTGGATCTCTCTAACTGCATCTTAATCTGGAAGGCGACTATAATTGTGTTTCTCAGATTCACTTAAATTTGGGTGTGACCTTGCACGTGTTACAGATTCATCATAATATTAATAAGTATGCTTGTGTGTGTTTGTGTACATGTATGAACTTTCTATGGTTATTTTATGTATGTTTGTATGTATTCTTCTATGTATATGTTTCTATGATTGTTTTAAAATGTATAGATGTTTGTATGTATGTTTCTATGGTTATGATTTTGTGTGTGTTTTTATGTATACTTGTATGTGTTTGTATATATGTTTCTATGATTGTTTGTGTATGTTTGTATGTATGTTTGTATGTGTGTTTCTATGATTTTTTATGTGTGTATATATGTGCCTGAAGAGTCAAATGTTTAGGCTACAATAATGTTCATTCATTTTGTTAAAAAAACATTTCCTATGATACTTTCAGTGTCGTTTTTCACGTCATGGTTGAGAACGGACTCATCTACCTGTGTGCTGCAGACAGAGAGATGGGCAAGCGACAGCCGTACGCCTTCCTGAATGAAGTAAGAAATCAGCCGCACATAAATATTTATTTATGAGTCAGCATCGAGTCATTTATAGAACATGGCCGATGCTCATATGACTCAGCTGTTTTGATCTGAAAGGTCAAAGTTTGTTCTGTGGTCTGCTAGGTGTCTATTTTTAGACGCATGAAATCTGAGGCTCGAAGTGCATGTGGTCTTTGATTAGAATTCGCATTAGGATGTACTTGCAGATATTATGTGTATTTTTAGTGTATTGTCGATATATTTTGTTTCATTTAGTCTAGTAGATTTGTGTATTTTTATTTTAATTCTTGTGTTTATGGATGCGTATTGAAGCACCATGATGTGATATTTCGTTTTTATTGGTGCAGGAATTAGTTGGTGAGCAGTAGGAAAATAGGTGCCTCTGAGTAGGTCTCTGGAAGAGGTTCTAGATAAATTCTCTGTTTGAATAAATGAATGAATGATTGAATGTGTCTATTCAGGAGCACTCCATGCACTACTTTTCTCGATGATCAATTTTTCTTAAATACTTATTGTTTCTCTTGTTTTCGAGGTTGATGGTTTCAAACTATCTGGGTGTAATTTCCCAAATAGATTAGCTAGTACTTCTGTGCATTTTATGGTTGTGTTCATTGGGGAAAACCTAGAATTTTCTCAAGGTGACCATCGGTTGTTATTCCCCTGTTTTGCGATAAGAGGTTGCTTTGAGTATTGCTAATTACTGGTGGTACCTCTTAGTGTGCTGGTGTCTAATTTGGAACTTATTGTTCCCACTCATGGACTGCTGTCAAACCGTGCTGTGCTTTGTCTGTGACTGGCCCTGTTACCTGGAATGGACTGCTTACTACTCTTCGTCAAATGCATATTGGTCTCTGTTTCATTTCTCACTATTCTTAAGAATGTCCTATTTGGACGGGGGTTGGACTGGGAATGCTTCCACTGTATCAAATTGCTGTAATAAAATGAATAAATAATTAATACACATGACATCAATCCTTGGTACACCAAGCCAGGCCACAGTAAAGTCAATACTTTGATAGTTGGTAAAATATAAAAGGGAGACTGTCAAGACTGAGATGTGACAAGAAATGGATCGGATTGAACAGATATGGGAAGAGAGAGAGAGAGACAGCTCAGGTGTAGGTGTAGAGTGGTTAGAGTAGATTAATAGATCACAACTTATAAAATGATAAGGCTAATATAGAATAACTACTAATAACTAATAAACATTGCTCTAACATTTTATTTGATATGATTTTAAAACATAGATCACTGCACACTATTTTAATTTTAAATTGGATTAATACACATCACTACATTTTTTTAATGATAATATTCATGTAATTCACTTCATTTACTGGTGCTCATGGTTAGATTAATAATATTATGTATAGATCACTACTTTATTTATTATTAGCTAGATGAACTTTGAACATTTACTTGTGATTAGATTAATATTGATCACTGGATCACCATTGTCCCAATGTGCATTTGCAATTTGGTGTATTAAGGACTATTCTTGATTACCTACTATTTTTTGTTTATATAGATTTACAAATTAGATTGCTATGGATCTCTACATTTACTTCTGAAAGCACATTGCATTGTATTATAATTATGATAAGTAGCATAATCCGTGCTACTTAATCTGTAGAAATAGGTCAGTAATCTATATATAATTCTACTCTGCACTACTTCATTTGTCAGGTGGTAAGTTAATCCTTTTCCTTTTTAATATTAATCCTTTTATTCTATTGTTCTTGGCATCTTAGCTATATAAATGTTCAATTACTATTACTATTACTATTAACTGTTAAGGTCCTTTGTCTTCATCTTCAGATTAAACGACAGTTTATGTCCGGCAGCCTTGCCCTTCGCGCGCAATTTGCTGGCGAGGGTGAACTAAATCGTGATTTCGAGCCGGTTCTTGCAACGCAGATGGTGAGTGAATGGCCGCAAGAGAACGCGTCTCGTGAAAGGCAATCTCTCTCTTTCCATGTCGTTTTCTCAGACGTATTAAGAGCAGATTGACTTTTACAGCGCTTTAACGTCATTCGGGTCCAAGCTAAAGACATGGACACGTATATTGGTTGATGAGCTCTCAGTTGTCTATGTGACTTCACCTGTCTACCGACCTCGTCCAGTGGCGGCACCAGGATTTCTGTTTTGGGGGGGGGCTGAATTTGCAGGAGAAAATTTTCCATTTTCAGTCACCAAAATTTATGACGACCTTTTTTTTAGTGATTTGGTTGTAATCTCGGAAAAATTGGTCTTTTTTCATATCCGCCAAACTGTCTGGCAAACCCTGTGTGTACCTTTGCGGCTTTTTTGGGAGCTAAAGGGGGTTAATCGTACAAAACTTTTTTTACATGGGAAAAAAATGGATCATTTTTTTTAAGGCGGGTTACTGACCTCGTCCACTTCTCTTCGCCTGCTCCGCTGCTTTGACCGACACGATCGCTTTGTCCAAAGCTATAGCGGGTTTTTTTATTAGTGTATTAACCAGCACAGCATGTTAATGTAATGTAATAATTATTGGTGATATCTATAGCACCGCTCACATCCATGGCCATTCAGTGGCGCTCCCAGTGCGAGAACCCCCCAAGAGAATGAATGGCTCTTAATAAGAGACAGAGAGAGATGCAGATAGCGATCCAGGAATAGGGGTCCCACGCAGAGTGGAGGGAAGGAAAGTCGATAGTGAGACCCAATGATAGCAAAAGACTGAGTTTGAGCAATGGTGTTAAGTTGATTGATTTGTGTGACATAAGGCATCATAACATCATTATGTTTAACAGTATGACATGTTAACTGAGAGTATGTTAATTTGGTACATGCATGCATACAAACAGAATTGCATGTGGGCACAGTGAATAGCACATTTTACATCAGCCTAGTGCATTACGATGACTGTTTAGTAGAAGCTGTTAGATTTGATTAGATTTACTGATTTTTATTAGACTAGCTGATTTGATTGGATTGACTGATTTGATTAGATGAATTTATTCAATTCTCTGATTTGATTAGATGAATTTATTCAATTGACTGATTTGCTTTGCTGGTTTTATGAGATATATTGTTGCTATGATGAGAGCTTCTGGATATTTTTGCAGGAGCGTTTTTCATCTGGCGCTGGAGGTGGTGGAGATCAGATATCGACCCTTCAGTCGCAGGTGGAAGAGGTGAAGGGGGTGATGACACAGAACATCGAGAAAGTCCTCGAGAGAGGACAGCGACTTGAGGAACTGATGGAGAAGACAACGGACCTGGAAGCCAGTGTAAGACGACGAAACGTCTCATTGTTTACTTCTTTAAAGATTTTGAACTAATGAGAAAAAGGAATTAGTATGCTAGCTGAATGAATGTTGGGGGCTTGACCTGTGAGGTGAATTGTTATGGGTTCAATTCTCCTTCCTGGGGTTGAACACCATTGGAAAGGTCCTTCGTGTGCTAATAATATCTTGGTTTTTGATTTTCAATCTTACAAACAGCAGAATGATTACCATTCATAATATGAAAGGATGATAGCAAGTTATTACATTTCACTGTCTCCAGCGAATGTCGAATGCGGCCATCATGTCCTATCTCCTCATTTTACCGTAATTACCGGTATATTGTATTGTATTGTATTGTATTGCACTGAGCACCTGGTTGGTTTTCACATAAAAACCACATCTGGAAGGCTAGATAGAACAAGTCTTCAAGTCTGAAAACTTAACCAGGTTTGTTCATTTAGCAAGCATTAAGACTAGCATTGTCCCAATGATTACATTTGTACAATGAGCGTATGAGGAAGGATTTGTATGTAACAGTGCATGAAAGCATACAAATTCCTTTTTTCTCGTTAGTTTTAACTAGAAATTAAACGGTATTGAAGCGCTAACATGTTTACATAACGAGCGCAGCACACATACGGAAATGATGTTTCTGTTCTTGCTGTAGTCGTCAACGTTTAAGAAGACAGCGAGACGTGTGCAGCACAAGATGTGGTGGAGGAACACTCGCTGGACAATCATTCTGGCCGTTGTTGGCATCCTGATCGTTGTCATCATCATTATCATCATCCTCTTCTCGACTGGAGTCCTCCCTCCAAAGTCCAATTCAGGCACCACCCTCGCCCCAATCACTACTACCACTTTGCCACATCAGTAAACGAAGGAACGTATTTTTTGGTCGGTCATCTGTCGCTTGAGATTCGAAATTATTCGCCGTTGATGTAAATGTTTTTTACTTAAATGGAAGTGGGATCGACGAAAAGATTCCTGTTGAAATTGGAGTCGGGATTAATATAAAATAGTTGTTATTTAAGTAGAAGTTGGGTTGATAAAAACTAGTTCTTGGTTGGATTGATAAAACTAGTTCTTGTTCAGATCGTAGCTCTGTACTGATGAGAAGTATTCATGCAGAAGTAGAAGTCTGATTTATGAAAGATGATCATGTTGCGTCAGGCGAATAATTTACGACGCTAAAACAATGGATTACCGTCTTTGTCGCCCATGGGCGATGGGACCAGCCTGTCCTCTTGACGTGTTTTTTAATTTGCACACGGATACTTGAATATTTGGTGATGAGCTGCATTGGTTTAACTTAAATGGAATGTGGTTGATAAACTGGGAGATTTTTTTAAGTTTCCGTAATTTTCAGTTTTGTCAAATCGTTTGACATCCGCATGAGAGCCGATACAAGGTTTAATGATGTTTGGATGTCCAAATGGGAACTATTTTAAGGTTTATTTATGTCGGACGTCGCGTTGAAACCGATTGTCGGTTTCAGTGGTTTCCAGATGAAACTGATTTTCACTTTGGCTGTATTTTTATCGGTATGATTGAAATGTTGATGTTCGACAAACTGGATTTTATTATTTTATTCTTGACTTTTGACGTTTTCACTGTGTTTAATCACCTTCATAAGTTTAACATTTGCACACGAACTTCTAAAGTTTAATTCTGCATGAAAGAAGCTTAAATACTACCATTTAAATTCATCTGTTATCAAAAGGTTACCTGAGAAGTTGGGCCTTCAAATCCCTCTGCCATGTCATGTTGTTATTGGTTTTACACTAGAAGGAGCAAATTTTATCTGTACTTCCTATTTTTTATAGCGCCGCTTCAATAGATACTGTAATGTTGAACGTCAAATGAAGATTTCGGGACATGGCATTTTATTTTAATTTTTCTTTAACCTTCAAAAGTGGTTATCTTTAAATTTTCAGTTGCAGTTGCAATATATTCTTCAGATGTTTAATTTTTTAGACACGAATTCATTTCGTTTGTTGCCAATCTTAAAGCAATCATGACGTCAGAAGCAATATTATTGCGGTCATTGTCATAATATATTAGTTATATTTATAACAATATGTGGTCACAGAGATTTCCGAGCAGTACTGTTTTATGGATATCCCAGGCTGGTAACGAGTCAAGGCAATTTATGGCCATTTAGTTTAAGGGTTTTGCTGTAGAGTTTGTCATATTTACTTATTTCAAAATGAAATCATGTTTAACATTTCGTCGTTGCTGTAAATGAAATGATTTGCTGTAAATTCATTAATTATTTTGTAATTAATTAATTTTTGTGTAATGCATGTTAATCAAGTTCGTAGCTCTGTAAACTTTATGATTTCTTTTCTTTTACATGTTTCTGCTATTTTGCCATCTTGAGAAGATCTTTATTCCTCCTTGACAAAATGAACATACAATGCACACTGTCTATTTTTCGTCTTTCATGACTTCCTCCA
The DNA here is from genome assembly GCA_949752735.1 of Lumbricus terrestris. NCBI lineage: Eukaryota > Metazoa > Annelida > Clitellata > Crassiclitellata > Lumbricidae > Lumbricus > Lumbricus terrestris. The sequence goes on along the minus strand of OX457050.1, from coordinate 7,331,986 downwards.
TTGTCATTTTCTAGTAAATTTCTCATGTGGGTTATTTGCTATATATGCATATTCGTTTAATGAGCAAAAAGAGGTTGGCAAACCGCAACCTGGTACATTGTGACAGAAAAAAATTACATTGAAGTAAAAATGAAAATACTATGTCATCAATGTGCTGTAGAAATTTCTCGGACTCCTTCTATGTAGATTTTGTGGGTGTGTGCTTCAAGAAGACATTCCACTTTCCGCTTTTGCATGATTTCGTTACTTTCATTCCATTGTTGGCATTTCACTTACAAATGATTCTGCCACTAGCAACAGCGCTTTTGAGCAAAGTTTCTCTTGAGGTGGCGCTGTATATTTTTTATGATTGCATTGCTATCATGGTGCCGCCAATTTGAGATTGGATGCTGTGTAGGTAGGGACCTTGAGCAAGTCCTTCATTCATGAAGCTTCAGCGCCTTTGACTGAAGCCTCTCCATTCAGTATTGTGTGCTTTATTAATGCATGACAATAACTTGAATTGGTGATTAAATTGTCTTATGTTCACTTTATGTTGTACGCTTGTTTTCTTTCCACGTTTTCTTTTTCCGATGTAGCCTTTTTACCATTGAAGCCTTGACATTGTTGTGCAGTTTGATGTAAAACTTGTCGTTTTTGGTTCAATTTCTTTTTGGTTTATTGGTGGCGGCGGCTGCGTGATAGTTTCTGTGATCGCATTCGGAGAATTTAAGTATTTATCGGCTAATATACAGTTTATTAATATTTGCTCATCGGGCTTATTTGTGTTCTGCTCTATTGTTTCATTTGTTTCCTGCTCTATTGTTTCATTTGTTTCCTGCTCCATTGTTTCATTTGTTTCCTGCTCCATTGTTTCATTTGTTTCCTGCTCCATTGTTTCATTTGTTTCCTGCTCCATTGTTTCATTTGTTTCCTGCTCCATTGTTTCATTTGTTTCCTGCTCCATTGTTTCATTTGTTTCCAGCTCTATTGTTTCATTTGTTTCCTGCTCTATTGTTACATCTGTTGTGATGCTTTTAGCAAGGCAAATTTTCCGTCGGGATTTTTATGACAGTAACAACCATGGCTTATTTCTGACAGCATTTATCAATTCAAAACTACTGTATATCGCTGTATTTCAAAAATGTGCATATTATGTAACACCCGAATGGGACGCAGTTATCGTGAACTCGTAATTTCTGCAGCGCCTACACAAGCGTAGTCGTGGGAACCAGCTTATTCACAGGCGCTCAATCAAAGCAGAGTCCAGGGTGTCAAGATCCGTATAGTCAGGAAGGCGTTTAATCAGAAGGCTTTGGTGGATGATGTTTAGAGTTGAAGCAGTGTGGTGGGACATGGGGAATCAGGGTACGAAAGGGTAGGATCTGTGAAAAAGCAATGTTTTCATTTTCAAGTGAAAGACCTGTGAGGATTATAGTCACAGACCTGTGGAGTTTGTTGAGTTCGTATGACGAGCCGGATATAATTATTTTGTAGCAAGGCAATATTGGGACATGGCAGCCATTTTGATTGTAACACTCTCCTCATAATGTGGGGAGTAAGGGTTCAACCCTTCCCAACAAAGTCAGTTACCGTGTTATTGCTTCTGTCATCTTTTGATGCTTGACCAATAATAATAATAATATTAATAATAATAATATTAATGTTAATAATAATAATAATGACAGCAATTTCTTTTGCGCCGTAACACAGCACATGCCATTACAATGGTGCCTCTACAAACACACACAATATATTCAGTCAAGGGTACGCCTTAGAAAACATATGTCTTCAGTCGAGATTTGAAAGCTTCAACTGAGTTGGCAGAACGAACTGTGGTAGGCAGACCAAGCATCTGTTGATACTGGCTCTTAGTAACTGAATGCCTAATAGTTAATTTAACCATGGTTTAATTATAATTTTTTTATTTAATTATTAGTTAATGTCTTGTTGTGATTAATAGTTAATTTAACCATGGACTAATTATTTAATTATTAATTAATGTCTTGTTGTGATTAAAACTTGCTGATCATGGATTACCTTTTCTTGAAATTTCCAGTTGTGCATTTTTTAATTTCTGGTTTGTAGCTATTCCGTAGCTGCTGCTGGTTGAATGTTGTGAAATATTTCTTGGATATTCATCTGTCTTGATTGTAAATAATTAATTCGACGCATAGTTTCTTTTGCCGTTTAAACGTTTGACACTGATTTTTGCCGTGAAAGTTGATGCATGTTAAGCAGCTTTTCTTGTCTGTAACGATGTGCAATTTTTCATTGTATGCAAATGATTTCATTTCTGCATTTAATTATTATTATTATTATTACTTATTGATGATGAATTCTATTGTGTTGGCGTCCAATCCATAAGGACTCTACCGATGTTGCACCAAGACGAGGCCTTTGTCAGGTCAATATCCAGAGATCGGGATTTCTTGCTGTAAATATTTCTTGGTTGGTAAGATTCACTTTCCCGGGGGTTCTGTGATGAAAGCACCTCTTTATAATATGTTGCGAGAAGCGCTGTATAAATTTTTAAGTACGATATGATATATGTCTCATGGTTTATTGGGGAGCATTGTTCCATAATTTTATGATGCACTACAAGGTGGTCGAATGGTTGGTAATGTGAGACTGCGAGCAATGGAGACTGAAGTTCGATTCTTGAGACGAAGGGCTCTATTCCTGCGGTTATTATTATTCAATTCAGGTATTATTATTATTATTATTACATAAATTTCTTACGTGCGCAAGTTCACACCGAAGTGTGAATCTGATAAGGTAAATTATTCTATTCCTGAGGTAAATCGATCTATTTTTGTGGGATAAATTGGTCTATTCTTGAAGTAAGTTGGTCTGTTCTTGAGATAAATTATCCTATTCTTGAGGTAAATTATTCTTCGGATTACTGTATATGCGGAGACCTTAACTTTCTACTCAGTAGCAGTACTGTCCTAGCAGTAGTGAGCTCATTGTGATCCATGGTGAGATTGAGTAAGTATTCATTGACATTGAATAGTTTGAGCGGCTGAAATCATTTTTTGAGAATTCAATAATTCCGTTTACTACATTTTAACCGATGCATCAGTGATTTTCTTGTGTGTGCCAGTTTCTTTTGATTTTAATTGTGATGTGTGAAATATCAAATGCAGTTGCAAAGATTTTTGGTTTTGAGTCATTTCATCAACCATTAGGCTTACCAGTTTTTCTTGTCAGGACCTCATGACCAACTTTGAAGCTGAAGACCAATTGCTTTGGTCTGAAAACCAGGCGTGACTGGCAGTGGCGTAACTACGGGGGGCAAGGGGGGGCAGCCGCCCCCCAAATGAAAGGGCTGCCCCCCCAGCTGCCCCCCCAATCCCTGCGTTTGTTTTACTTTTTACTCTTACGAGTGATCAAGAATTAAACAATGTTATATATAATTTCTGACTTATTTTATTTTTTATACAACTTCCTGCACAACTTCTTATAGGGTGGGTGATGGGAAAGTGGGACAGGCCACTATAGTGCACTGTGGGACAGACAAGCTAGTGAGGCTTGCTTGCGTATTATGTCCAATACTGTAATACATCCAAAATCTAAAAATACATAGTCTATGGCAATATACCGATGCCGATGCACGCTTTAATTGCCAACGGTAGCCACCCCATCATTTTAAGCTGCCACCCCATGAAAAAATAACTGGCTACGCCACTGGTGACTGGACGGTCATAGGCGGTGGCTTGCCACATATTAGGCCAACACAGCCTGGAAAGATGAGGGGCGTCCAGATCTTTTTCTACGCTTCAAGCACTGCTGAAGACCAAGGCCTTTCTGGTGCCTACAAGGCCTGTGGTCCAGGGCCGTGTTTAACATAGGTCCATTCGAATGCCTTGATGCCTGAGCCGAGAGTTTTGTTGCTATTGACCAAATGTCTTATGCGAGTCTCAGTGTTACTTAGGCCTAAGCCTTTTGGAAAATCAGTAAGTGTAAGAAAACATTAATTAAAAGGGTAGCTACCATAAAAGCCCTCTAGGATGATATAAATTTCTTTATGATATATAAGCCTACTTATTTACACGTGACCGTAGCTTTTGGAACACCAACGGCCGCTCGAGCGATGCTATGCCCCTGCGGTAACTGCACCGACACTCGGAAGAGCCTTAAACATGGCCCGACTGTGGTCCCTAGACCTTTGGCCTCAAGACCAAGACTTTAAATCGGACTACAGACCAGGACCAAATCTGTGAAAATTGCAATCATTCTCAAACTTCAATTCTTTACTAAAACAAATTGTGTTGTCGGACAACTCATTATTTAACTGAAAAGATAATTATTTCACTTTATTCAAATGAAACAGCCAATAAGTGCAGACTACTTGGAAAATTCCGAATTCGTTCTTTAAAACCATGGGTGTGCATATAATAGTGGTTCTCTTGTTCTTCTTGGTTTGTAAATTCTTTAATTTGATGTTTATTTTTCTTATCGCTCAATGATGATCCTGTAGATCATACAGTAGGAACTTGGAAGTAGGTCATTAAATGAGATAATGCTGTGAAGCCAGCCTTCAGTGCCTAGATAGCCTATACTTATGTATCCATATTATGCTGTTCGTTTATCTGACTGTTTACCAACCACCTATATCTCAGGCAATCTGCCTACTACATGAAGATGTAGGCAAAACGATAATATAATTATTATAGCCTCCGTGAAAAGATGTGACAGAATCAGACAGACAGCCAGACTGAACCCTTCAGCCGCACAGGTTATCCAATGTTACGAACATGATGTAGGTCATTGCTCCAGATTTCTTAAAGTATAAGCTTTGCCTATTATTATGCCCCACGTTGCACGTACCCTGCTAGATTCCTCCGCTAATCTTGCCTACCCTTTTACAGTATACAATATATGATCCCCTCCCAACATCTTTACTTAGTTACATAGGCCTCCTTGTACGTGCATGTACAGTAGGCAATGCATCTCCTCCAGTCGTCTCTACCCGTCGCCAGCAGCCCCGCCTTCTCCAACTGTCCCACGACTTCTCCCAACGTAACCAGCCACAGAATGACATCTCTCACCAGACTAACCTCCCACTCAAGCAAATTCAGGTCTCCACGATATGAAAGTTTGCCAAATTCAATTCAAACACAGAACCTTGAGAGTTTAATTGCAGCATATCAGATATCAAGCAGCTGCTGCCCGCAGTGCACATATAAGCCGCAGATTCCCCATCTGTGATGCAAGCTTTCTTTACCCGTCACTTGTCGCGATCTAGATAGAGAGATCAAAGGCAAAACAGACGACAGAGGTCAAAAATATGGAAAATTGTTTTATAGTGTATTATTATTTAAAAATATGTCTACTTTCAATATCTACAATAAAAAATGTTGAATTCAAATGATTAGTGGATGAAAAGTGACTTTTGGCGCATGTGGTGTAAGAATTCGCTTTGAATCTTGGTCCCAAATAGCCTGTTTTCAAAGCTGAAATTCGCCATGAACGACCGAGTTTTCATAAGCGGACCTGACTATTTCTTGTAGCCATGTGTACCGCGTGATAGATTATACCATAAAATATGATATTAGACGGTTCTGGTAAATTTTTCCACCTACTTGAACGTGACAAAGTTTGGCTATAAAGTTTAACATCTGTAATGGACACCTGACAACCACGCCTCCGACCCAGTTTTCTGAGAGTCTTATTGGTTCACGAGACTGACTTTTGATACTGCGCATGCGCACCTATACCCGAAAACGTTCTGTTGCTCCTTTTCTTACTCAGGCCTACAAGTAGCGTTAGCTTTGGAAAGAATTTGTATAAATATTATTTTACATCGTTAAATAGGAAATAGCGAACGTCTTGTAAACTGCTCAAAATGTGATAAGCGCAACCTGGTTGATTGTTCGTTAGGGGGTAGTTCATTGGATAACACGCTGGCTTGTAGAATGAGAGGTACTGAGATCGAGATCAACGAAGCGGTCAATTACTTTGGCAAACATGGCAATCCACGCATCCACAGCCCACCCCTCAGTGGCCACCCAGCATAATAATCATTGTAGATCTATAGGAAGTTTGATTACCACTGGCTTTTGGTAACTTGATGCAAATTGAATCTGCTCTGATCTACTCTATACCTGCAGTGTTTGCGCGTTCGAGCGATGTGTGTACGAGATAATAAATAGGAACAACATTAGTGTCTATGTGTGCAGATAGTCCTAATTAAAATTCCTTTTAAGAATTGAAAAGACTTGCATGAGTTATCATACTACGTTCAAATTGTAGGCTAATCGGACGCAATGCCTTGTGTTTTATTCATGTTTCTCTCTAGACTAAGCTGTTAGGTAAATATTTCTTTGAGGAAGCCGATCGATAGGGTAATAGGCCTACTTGTAAGACGCTGCTTATCAGTTGCAATGTTTACATTAATTACATTATAAATGGACAAAGGTCCACATCTTGTAGTGCCTGTGATTGTGTGTTTGAAATATTACACTCATAGGGTTCGATACAATTATGTCGCTCCTGGCCGAGTAGGCTACTCGATCTTGGAAGCGTTTGTTTGTCCTATGTTATTTCAGTGACTCATTCATTCGTCTTCGGTAATTCAGCATTTGCCTGTAATTCAGTCCCAATGTGGAAAGTAATTGCTCGAATTGGATACCGCTTGCTGTATTCGATACATAATATACCCATTTATTGACCAGCAAAATTGCAGAATATTCAATTAATGGTTACTAAGGACTTTTATGACACAAATGTGCTGAAACTTTGAGCTCAATTTTCTCCCTTGTTGTGATTCTACAAGTTACAGAATCGAACGAATATAATTTCAGATATCTTCAGTTAGAAAAAAGATATTTTCATTCTGTAAAAAGCATTTTGAAGCAGAATAACTGTAGAATATAACGGAACAAAAAAGTCAAAAACGTCAAACGACGGATTTGGAACGCATGTGTCACATATTATAGATAGAGGAAAGATTTTGAGCCCTTGCTTAAGTGCAATGACCTCGCATCTAAACCGATTCAAGCTGCGGCATACAGTGCTATAGGACTGCACTATTATAGCCTGATGCATGTTAGACTGCGAATTAACAGCTACAACTATCTGCCGCCTGTTTCAGTCTCGGGGATCGGCAATGTGGTTAATGGATCAGTCTGCTATATATATAAAAACAGGTAGGGCCTAATAGTAAAAATATAATTCTTGCGAAGGTTGGTTCATTATAGGCCTAATAATTATTATGTTGTTCCATCATTCTTACACTATAGACTCCACTTTGCCGTGAGTAGCAGAGCTTTACTGGGATGAAAATTTAATCATCACTGGCCGTGTTTTGTGTAGGCCTAAATATGGAACGCGGTGGTGAAGTGTAAGCTCATGTGCTGTGCCTTGTGACCGGAGGGTTGCAGGTTCGAATCTTCCTCAATACGTTTTTTGCATATATAGGCATCCAGTGCAGAGCCTCCCGTAACCTATAAAACGATATATGCCCGAACTTTGGAAGCTTAGGCCTATCGCCCCTCTCTCTGGAACAATCTGCCACTCGACATCGATCAGTGGCATATATATTTAGGCCTATATATTTATATATATATATAATATAGGCTTACAGCCTAACAATAATTGATGGAACTTCTTATGCTCGTCTTAAGAACCGTTTTGTCAGGGCTGTTTTTAAGGAATTTTTAGAACTGCACAATCCCGTCTTTTCCTTCCCATCCTCCATGGTAAATTACTCCCTATCGGAGGACAATGGCCTGCTTTTGCTAGTTTCAACTGCACGGAACTGTGACGGAAGTGCATCTACAACTGCACAAATCCATTTAGAACTGCACATTTTGTGTACAACTGCACGCTAAAAAAGCCCTGCGTTTTGTTCCGCGATTCCCATAACTTTTAGCCGTGTCGTAGCTCCCTTGTGATTTAGGCCTAGTAGGCCTACCAAAAAGGCAGCCATGTAGAAAAACGTTTGCGGTTATTTCCATTTCGGGGGTTTACAATGATCGTGATCGCAATATATCCTACATAGAATGTCCTGGACACGACGTTAAACTGCATCCATCCTCCGCCACAGGGAACCAACAACGTCCCTGCGCCGGTCCTAAGCCCGGACAAAAGGAGGAAGGTTTGCCAGATGGGTGGCGATCGTACGCTGGCAGTAAAAGACCAAGACGATTGAAATCCGCAAAAACCATGACACAAGTGACATATATATAGTGGCCCAGATGCATCATGCTCCACGGTGTCATGATGTGGAGCAGACATGCACAGGTCGGTCAGGACAGAACTGTGGAGAGAGTTGGAGGAGAGAGCATGGGACACATACGGGCATTGACCCAGGTTGTCCTTCATGCCTCTCTCCCAATTTTATCTTCAATCAGACAAGGTGGTCTAGCTGCTAAAAGGTGTTAATGGTATGGAGCAGACCTGCTGACCGGACCCGTGAGAAGCTGGGTAACATGACGCGAGACAGACTCGGACAGAGAGTGGCGTCGGACTCCTACGGGTGCTGTGCCTAGGGATAATAATATTGATGATGATGATGATGATGATGATGATGACGACGACGACGACGACGACGATGATGATGATGATGATGAATGATGATGATGACGATGACGATGACGATGACGATGATGATGATGAATGTATTACTAGTTTTAGAAAATTCGGAAATTAAAAAAATTGGCGATTTGGCGGGGTTAAAAACCTAAACAAGCCTACGAAAAAGGAGCTATGCAAGTCCTTTCATATTCGCATATATATGCTGTATAGGCCTACACAATATGTGTAGACCTATATACAGCATATATGCGAATATGAAAGCACTTGCGTAGCACCTTTTTCGTGGGCTTGTTTGGGTTTTGACCTAATATTATTAGGTCTATGGAGTGTTAAAATAAATATTATCAGTAAGGCCCTCTTCCTCCTCCTTCCTCCTCCTCCTCCTCGATTCAGGCTGATGTCTGCAGCTGGCACCACTTCAAACCACTGAGGGTGACAGTGGTTGAGTTACGCTTTTGATGCATAATAGCCTATTTATAGACCAGGTTTCTGTTTCACAAGGAAGATAATTTTTTAATCCTCCTTTCGCAGTTCCTATGGTTGGCACCATTCGAAAGCGGCAGTAGCAGAACTCCGATTTAGGCTAAGCGGCGCGTGATAGTCAAGAGGTCTATACATGCAATTGCTGTGCGTGAGCATTCAGAAGGTCATGCCAGTTACATCCTGTAAGCTTAAATTTATTATCAGAAAATTGGCCAATATTATATTGTTTTATTATAGTCCAGTCGTGTTCAAACAGTAGGCTAACTGATGCAGACGTTATAGATGGCATCTAGGCATCGTAGGAGGCAAAAAACTATGTCAACGCAGATATGCAATTAAGACTAGTTACTGTACACTGTGTAGTGTACAGTCCAATACATTGTAGGCTAGGCTTGTTATATCGTATCATCACTATCATGAAAAACCACTAAGCCTACCCGCTAAAGGCAGTGTACTTGCAGGACTAACATCCAATTGGATATCTAGTCGATTTCATGGGCACTCGAACTTTAGGACAAGGGGACTTAGGTCTACCCCAGATTTTCAAACAAAATATGCTTATCTTGAGTTTTCTTGACTATGCGACACCTCTCAAACTGTTCTCAATTTCACAAACTGTTGACTGTTTTTCGCTTGATCTCGGCCGGGAGCGCCTCGATCTGAGTAGGCCTACCTTGAAGGGGCGCTGTATAAATTCCTATTGATTGATAATAAATAATATGTTTAAACTTAAATTTATGAGACGTCATTCTGACATTTCATTTCCCTGCATGATGACTTAAGCTTATAATCGTATATATGACGGTAGGACCTAATTAATTGCAATGGCTTAGATCAAGACACAGATCAACCGTATAGCCTACATATATATGCTAGTCATTGGCAATTATACTTTTGTTTAAACATAATATTTCAAAGTAGATACCAAGTATTCCTTTTCTGATCGAAGAATACCTGACTGTCGCGATATGTGCAGTTGCCGTAGGCCTACTTTGGCCATTGTTTGGGGCGCGGTGGTGTGGTTGCCTTGCAGCCGTAGGGTTGTTGAAGTTTCGAATCCACCTCAAGCCGCCGTTTAGGGACCTTGAGCAAGTCCTTCTCTTACAATTGCTCTTGCGCTTCGGCGTGAAACTCCGATTCAGCTTTCGCGCTGTAGTCTTAATTGAGCGCTTCTGAGTAGATATCCTGAAGGGGGGCTAAATCAAGTGCACATGCATACTGCTTAGGCCTACATCGTACATAATGTAGCCTAAACCTAAATATGTCTTGAAATGTGTACATCTATGATCTGTGCAAGTGTGAACTTCGACCAGAAGTACGGTATTTCTAAGTGTCTTAAAATCCAATTGCGTCGATCAGTAGGCTAACTTATAATGTCATTTTCGTGCATGCGATTAAGCAGAAACTTATTATGACGTGCACTCACTCACTCGTCTACGTTTATTAGTAAGGAATTTTATATAGGCCTAGGCCTAGCTGGCGCCCGTTCAAGTTCAAGATTGTGATGATTATCTGTTCAGAAGTTCTCCATGCAGTCGAACCACGGCGAAATAAGGCAGTATTTAGCTCTGCTACTTTGTTTAGTACTAAATTAGTAGAGATCATTCAACCATATGCTTTTTCGTTCTGCTCTTCTTGGCATCTCAACTGCTTGTCTTTTGTTTTCATCTTCAGATTAAGCGACAATTTGTATCCGGCAGAGAATCTGAACTGAATCTTTAATACGTGATTCTGACACAGTATTTGCAACTCAGATGGTGGGTTGTAAATGATTAAATACAATACAGCAATGAATAAGTCAATATTTCGGTGTTGTTATTTGAGACGGAGTATTTTTACAAGTTCGTTAACGTCATTTCAGATCTAAACTATAGGCTAGAGCCGCTAGACACAGCTCTTTGAACTTGCATGCCTGCATGTTTTGTGAGTTTGCATGCTCTGTGAACTTGCGTAGCCTATACTTAGTACTTACGTACGCTATATGCCTATATCCTAAGGTTTTCCTCCGACCATCTGGCTTACCTGCATGGTGAATTTCAGCGTTTGACTAGGCTACAGTTTCATTTGAGCTAACTAACTAACAATCCTGTTTTTTTTTATATAATTATGTATGCACGTTATCGCTGTGACAGGATGGTGACCGTGGTTATAACAATACGTCTCAGTATAGTTTAACACTTTAATATGAATAACATATAAGTATAGTATAGGTCTTTGTAGATCTCTCTAGTCCGATAGTCAGCAATAGACTGCCGTCTCTACGTGGTCAGCAAACCCTCCTTAGCCACTGCAGAGGGCGTGGCCTGTGCTGACCAATAAGATACCGTTACATCCCCTTTCCCAAAGCTAGTTTGCCACCCCCGAAAGTTCCTATAATACTATATGCCAAAAGTTTCTACAATGCTACATGCTACTTCTAAAGCTATTAGATGTATACTCCTTTTTGGTTTGTTCTTACGAACTGTCTGTTGTCCATGCAATAGCAGAATAGTATAGGCCTATCAGTTTCTGAATCGGGCTGGTTTGCTAATTAATCGGCCTGACCGCGTTCTGACATCTCTCTGGGGAGATGTCGCTGGAGCGCTGCGTCGCTTGGACGGTCTGCTGCGTCGCGACGGTGGTTGGATACGGCGCGGGAGGTGGTGTGGGAGGCTGTGGTACTGCCGGTGTGTTCGTTTCATCGTCTGCGCTTTCTGTCTTGATGGTAATGGGAGGTACAGACGAGAGATGCACATGTCTTGATGTTCGCCTTCTGGTAGTACCGTCTTCAAATCGCAGCTGGTATGATCTGTGTGGGAGTACACGTGCAACATCGGCCTTCCGCCAATCACGATCGTCGAATCTGGCTCTCACTGTTTGGCCAATTGATAGGTCCGGTCTCTCTTTGGCCCCTTTGTCATAGTAGTGGGCCTGCCGTTGTTTTGCAGCCGCAAGGGCAGCGCTGGCATCAGGCGCTGTCAGTGAGATGAGGAGGGCTGCTGCTGTGGGCAATTTAGAATGAGTCCGTCTGGAGAACATTACTTGAGTGGGGGTCAGGCCCAGCTGCTCGGAGGGGGTGTTTCTCCAGTCTAGCAGAGCGAGAAAAGGGTCGACTTCGAAATAGCCCGATAGGCAGCAGACCGAAATCAAGTAGTCTTGGCCGCGATGCATAAATATGTCAAGTCCAACTTTGTCCCAAGCGCGGGGTGGTGGTGGGTGGGATAGAAGCGGCTCCTTTTGAGTCTCCGTCTGATATCGGGAACAGATGTCGCACTTTGAGACCAAATCCTTAATGGCCGCTGTAATGCCTGGGAAGAAAACTGATTCTTGTGCTCGTCGGATACAGCCGTTAACACCGATATGGCTTGAATGAAGTCGCCGCAAGATGTCATCTCTTGCCGGTCGAGGGATAATGACGCGTTGATCCCTGAATGCCAGACCTCCGCTCGTAATTAGTTCTTCAGCGAACGGCATGTACGACCTGATAATTGCTGGCACTTCGCTATGGGTGGCTGGCCATCCAGTCTTTATCTGCCACAGCAGTTGTTGATATTCTTCATCGGACGCTGCGGCTGCTGAGATGTTTCTGATAGTGTCCTGTGAGGCTGCTAATCTCAGGCCTTGCAGCTGTTGCTCGTCCATCAACGCTGCCGATTCAGCGGGGAATTCAGCTCCCAGCGAGCTGTCGTTTGCTGTGAGTGAGAGGTATGCACGCGAGAGGGTGTCTGCGTGGATCAACTGCAACAAAAATTGTTCCTTCTCAATCTGCGCATAAGATTCTTGCTCCGGTCTTGTCATTGCGCGTGAAACATATTCTATAGGCCTTCCATTCTCAAGTAAAATGGCGCCACGACCACCTTGGCTTGCATCAGCCTGAATAACAATTGGCTTAGTTGTGTCAAAATATGCTAGAACAGGTGCGTGCGTTAACATGTCTTTCAATTTGTCTAGCGCCACGCCATGCAATTCTGGTCTCCAACAGAATTCGTTTTCTGCTTTAAGTAAGCTTAATGCGCGGATGGGTGCCGTTGTCTCGCTGAAGTTGGCGCAGAACTTGGCTAGATATGTCGCCATTCCAAGGAGACGCAAGACACCTTGTCGATCGCTAGGTGGAGGCATCTGTTTGATAGCTGCCACTTTTCTCTGATCAGGGCGAACGCCGTCCCTTGTTAGCTCGTGTCCACAGAAGATGGTTGATTCTCGATTCAGCCGGAGTTTCTTCTGATTGCTGTTGGGATTTTCAGTTGCTATCTCCTCCGTTTCACCGGCGCCTATGATCAGTATGTCATCTGCAATGCATGCTATACCGTTCAGTCCAGAAAGTGCATCAATTGTCGGCATGCAGTATTGTGCGCGCAAAAGGGCTTTGTTCAGCGGCATTCGTATTCTGCCATCTGGCTTTGCGACAACAAGGAGCGCTGACACCCATGAGCTTGGCTCGCTCACTAGTGCGATGATGCCGTTTGCTTCCAAACGCTTTACCTCGGTCTCGACCTTGTCACGGACGCTCAGCGGAAGTCGTCTAAGTGGCATTTGGACTGGCGGGATTTGATCGTCGAAGTGCAGCTGTACATCACCCTCTAACAAACCAACGCCGTCGAAAAGATCAGCGTACTCGGCGTTTACTTCCGTTTCCGTCAGACAACCATGCGTTGCAGCAATAGAGGAAGAAGATAACTGAACTGTTCGAACCTCGCAAATGTTCTCTTCAACCACATTCAGAAGCTGCAAGTCTCTGCAGGCTTTGAATCCGAGGATCGGCTGGTTGTGCTTCGCTGTGACGTAACAATCTATATTATGTTCTCTGGCAGCACGTGGGTGCCAGACGGTGAACGTTATCATGCCTGTTGTTGATAACTCGGAGCAATCAAACATGCGCAGAGTCGCTGTCGCAGGACGGACTTCGTGGAGTCGACCGAGAGTGCGAACAAGTTCTTCCGGGATGACGTTGACAGTCGCGCCACTGTCAAGCAAAAAACGCACTGTTCTATTGTCTATCTGCAAACGCGTATACCATCTGTCACTGCTGGGCGTGTCTAACGTAAGTAGCTCTTCATCCAACCCTAGTTCACAGACTTCAGGCCTGCTGCGCGGTTTCCCTGTCATCTTGGACGGGCACACAACCTCAAAGTGCGATTTTCTGTTGCAGTTCCTACAGATTTGGCCATATGCGGGACACGATTCCTTTCGCAGATCGTGCATTCTGTCGCAAAACTTGCATAGGTTCAGTCTTACCTTGGCGTCGTACTGGTTGCCATAGGGTGTTTGCGGACGAGATAGGTGACGGTTGCGAGCATGTGATGTCGAGTGTCGAAGAGCTTGGACTTCGTCGTGCGCCGTCATTGCCTTCAGCTGTTGACCTGCGGCCTCGCTGGCTTTGCACACGTCGATGGCTTTGCTCAGCGTCAGCTCCCGAATCTGTAGGAGTTTGTGACGAGTGGCATCGTCCTTGACTCCAACGACGATGCGGTCCCGAATCATGGACTCTTCGACGCCCTCGAATTTGCACGTTTTTGCCATGCGTCGGACTTCTCCCAGGAACACGTCGAATCGTTCACCTGCTTCTTGCACTCGCTGGTAAAACATATAGCGTTCGTAGGTAACGTTGACAGCGCCCAGGCAGAAAGTCTCGAATGCCTCTAATATCTTATCGATGTTCTTTTTATCAGCTGTCGGGATGTCCATACTCCTAAACGCGTCGTAGGCCTCGCCACCGAGACACGTGAGAAAAACCGCTGCTCGCTTCGACGAGTTGGCTTCCGTCAGATCGGTGGCAAGCTCGTAATTTTCCCACTCTTCGCGAAAACGTTCCCAATTGCCAGCGACGTTGCTTCCTGTAACCTTCAGTGGCTCTGGAAGACGCAAATTCGAAGTCATGTTGTTCATGTCTGAATGTTGCGGAGTCTATATGTACGGCTTGACTATCGACTTTTCTACTTATTCGGAAAAAACTACGTGTAAGTTCTTTCAGTTCACGCTTCTGACGCCATGTGACAGGATGGTGACCGTGGTTATAACAATACGTCTCAGTATAGTTTAACACTTTAATATGAATAACATATAAGTATAGTATAGGTCTTTGTAGATCTCTCTAGTCCGATAGTCAGCAATAGACTGCCGTCTCTACGTGGTCAGCAAACCCTCCTTAGCCACTGCAGAGGGCGTGGCCTGTGCTGACCAATAAGATACCGTTACAATCGCAAAGTCATATTGGGGAATGTTTCTTATTGTGTAGACTGTAGACTTTTGTAGAGCATGTAAGCATAATTATGTCAAACGCGAAAGTAATGTCCCTATGCAATGCATTCAAATAATTTTTTATAACGTGTAGGCCCTAAAGTTAACATCAGATCGCGAGATGTAAAACCATTTTCAGTGACCACTGACCATGTTAACTAGAATGATGCACAGACCTGGAACACATAAACGGGTGCGCACTGTATAAATATACTGATAACTAACTATAGGCCTATGTCTTTGATATCTGGGCTACAGTAGAAGCTGTTAGAATTTGAGTAGATCAGCTGATTGTTTGAATATTTGCAATGAAAGCTCTCGACTGTTTTACAGGAAGGTCCATCGTTTGAACCAAGTACAAAAGATGAAGGAGATCAGATGGCGGCCATCCAGTTGCAGGTTGACGAAGCCAAGGGGGCGCTGGTGCAGTCGTTCGTAAGGGTTGTCGAGAGACAGGAGAAACTTGAGAACCTGGACAAGAGACTAGACAATCTGGAAGCTCAGGTTAGACAAAAATGTCTGATTGTTTACTTTTTGAATTGATTTTATCTTTTCAAGGACGGTGGCATGATAGACGAAGAACTAGAGTTTGTTTGTATGTTCACTTGTTATAGCGCCCCTTCCAGCACTCTAATCAGAGGCGCTCCCGACTGCAGAGCGGACACTACATCGGAGTTTCACGCCGAAGCGCTGAGCAATTGCTAGTGAAGGACTTGCCCAAGGTCCCTGCGCGGCGACTTGAGGTGGATTAATTCGAACCTCGAACCTTCCGGCCTCAAGGCAACGACGCCACCACTACACCACTGCGCCCCACAGAGTGCCCGACCTGTAAGTGCGTAAATTACCGGTTCCACCAGACGGTCACAGTTTATAAGGACCTTCACATAATTATGTCCTTCGCTAACTCCGCCACTGGTTGCACTCTGCCAGTGCCAGTCCCAGGCCTGGATAAAGGAGGAGGGCGTCGCTAATGATCTTTGTTATCACACAGTGACGTTAAACTGAAATTACTACCATACATCGCGCAACATGAATTGTCGTGTACGTGCAACCTTCTGAACTTTAGAAGCAGCTGGGCAATTATCTCTTCTCGAAACAATGCCGTCATGCACTGATGATCACTTCCAGCCAGGGATGCCACTCATAGCTTTTTCCACCGAGATCTAGTTTTTCTCGCCCTTGTCTAGGTTTCTAGGTATTTTTGTGAGAATCTAGCTTTTTTCTCACGGTGGATTTTTTAAAAAAATTCTCGAAAAAAGACATTTTTAGATTTTAAAAATAGACGAAATTTTGGGAGCGAAAGACCAAAAAGAAAAAAGTTAATAAAAAATTTCAGGGCAGAGGATTTGGGGTCAACAGACTAAAAAAGGTCGAAATTAATTATATAGAGTTTGTTCGTAAATCCATGTTTTTCTCAGACAAATTCTGAATCTAGCTTTTTCTAGTCTTTTTTCGGTCAGATCTGACCTTTTTCTAAATTCAGAGTGGTATCCCTGCTACCAGCGAAACTGCAGCCTGGAATCATAACCAATTGAAAAAAAACAATGTGAAAAGTTTTAAATCTGCACGGAGAACATGGTGGTAGAGTCAGAACTACCAGTTGATTGATGATGTTCTAAGAAAGTGATCAAGGCTCGATCGGCACTTCTCATTGCTTTTAAAATATCTTCATGTCTTGCCACTCTTAGAATCCTTAACGACTGACATGTGTTTGTATATATGCGCACTTGTTATAGCGCCCCTTCAAACTCTCTACTCAGAGGCGCTCCCAACTACAGCGCGGACACTGTATCGGAGTTTCACGCCGAAGCGCTGAGCAATTGCGAGTGAAGGGCATGCCCAATGTCCCTACGCGGCGACTTAAGGTGGATTCGAACCTGCAACCATAGGCGGAGACCTGGTCCGAGAATTGGGGGGGACGGAAAGACGCGAGATTTTCTGAAAAAATTCTGACGACAAGTTGATGACCTTTTTTTCTTTTTTTTTAGTCAACCGGCCAAAATCTCGACGAAATTGTCTATTTTCGCCGCCCAAAAAAGTCTTCACGCTCAAACATTGGGGGGGGGGGGACAAATGCATGGGCCGTCCCCCCCAACACTTTCATTGGGGGGGACCGTCCCCCCTGTCCTTCCCCTATGTCTCCGCCCATGCCTGCAACACCTCCGGCTGCAAGGCTGCGAACATACCCATCGCACCACTGCGCCCCACTTACCGTACGTGTAGGCTATCAGTTACCGAATCTCAGATTGTCATTCCTTACGTTTTGATTTTTTACTAAGAGATGAGATACACGTCGTGTTCTCGTTTTAGGCGGCGGTCTTCGACACGGTGGATCAGAAAAAGATCAAAAAGCGGCGGAGGAGGAAACGCTGTACAATCATCTAGGCCTTCATTGTTGTCTTGATCTTAAGGACGAGGATAATGATGCTGATGCGGCTGCTGCTGCTGCTGTTGTTGTTGTTATATTGTGAGCCAACATCCTCTAGCCACGTTAGCTTAGCACGAAGATTTCGTTTTGTGCATGTGAAACGTTTAATGTGTGAATATTTAGCGTTTAACTTGTGTGTTTTCTCTTCACAATATTTAGCAGAGCAGGATTATATATATTCTGTGCCACAATCATTAGGCCTATAGGCTATAGTGTTGGAGCAAAATGGTCTTATTTAAAGGTGACTTCAGAATTATAGCACACTATAATCAGGCCTATGGGACATGGCGTATCCACGGACATGGTTTGACCACGTGCCTTGTAACCGAGAGAGTGGAATAGATATACAATTTCCTTTATTTGCACAATCCAATTGTCACGGTTGACAGACCGCAACCAGTTACAGCGAACAGCGCCTGTGAATAAGCGGGTTCCCGCGGCATCGCTTTGTGAGCGCAGCAGAAATCTCAAGATTACGATTGCAATACTGTTATGCAATTGGAACAGTCCACAAGAAAACAAGCAACAAATCTGAACTGCTAACTGTAACAGAACAGACGGCCTGCAATTATACACGGACGCTAATAGCAGCGTAGAAAGCGCGTCTATCCTACGGGAATTGAATTTGAGTCCGCTTATCTTCGTTCCAGTGTGATATCCAATGCGCCATCGCCCCGCTCCCTCCCCCCGCTGGGTGGACACCATTGAACTAAATATCAGCTTATTGGCTTACTCATCGATGACTTCCAGTTAGACCAGGGGTCTCAAACTCAAGTCAGCATGTGGGCCGCATTTGGAAATTTATAATGACTCGCGGGCCGCAACTAATCACACACCATCACCTTCCTCAGGCTCCTCTATCCATCACACCTCGGGCCTTTCACTCGAAACTAAAGACACTCCTGTTCAAGAACTCTTATCCTGTTTCATCTGATCCCCCACCCTCCAATTCCCGGCACAGACGACATCCACCTTAGTAGCTGTTCCACACCTCTGATCCTACGGTACCTCGGCCCGGACCACCATGGAATACTCTTACGGACAACCCTTTTGACTCAACGCATTTGATCCTGATCCTATGGTAACTCGACCCGGACCACCACGGACTACTCTCACGAACAACCCTTCTAACTCAACGCAGCGCTCGTGAATAAGCCGGTGCCCCGCGCTTGGCTTTCCAGTGGCGCTTTAGAAATTAGGAGATTACGACGATTACGAACATAAAAATATTATCGTGCACGTGAAACTATAGAATTAGTTGCGTGTCATTGCAGCATACAATATTGTACTGATGACACAATCCTGTAAATTTTACATAATATATTTTAAGTGTAAATATATGGTACTGCAAACAAAATTGAAAACTGTTCTATCCCAATTATTGAAAAATGCGTAGGAGGCTACTAGGAGCTATAAATCAAAACATTATGCTGTAAGCCTAATCAAAATTTAAAAGGACTCTAATTGTTTATTCTAAGCAATGTTCAGAGGAAGGCGACTCGAATTTATTTACAGACTTTGAGTGTTCTTAAGTGTTCTAAATGTTCTAAGTGGTCTAAACCAAAGCCATCAAACTTATCTAGTAGGAATAAACTTAGGCCTACCTGTTAGTGTAAATGTTCAAAACCAAGCAAATGGAAGTCAATTTGAAAAAATAAACAGACGCGGAAGTGACTTTTCAACTTCTCATCATCTCGGGAAATACGATTATTACGGAGATACTATATTTTGCGACAACGGCTTACAAACTTCGCTGTAGCCTACTTAGCACTTCGACATGTATCACTGAACTTCCACTAACTCCATCTGCATTGGCCTATAAAAAATTATCTGCTTTTGTGGACTCAATGTCCACAGCAAAAGGAGTAGAAAGCAGTTTAAACCTCGGTTCAAATCGTAAAAGAACTGCAAAATTCTTTCAAACCGATTTCTTTCTTAAAAAGTTTAAATAATCAAAAACAAAATTATGCTGTTCGCGGGCCGCATTAATCGGTTTCGCGGGCCGCGTGTTTGAGACCTCTGAGTTAGACATACTGGTCGAGCGTTAGTTGCGCCGACGTTCGCTTGGGGCGCACCTATCTCGGTATTCATTACGAAAAGTTGAGCAGGTCGGTCACTTGCAACATCTATCTGCAAATCAACTGGCAACGTAAAAGCTTCACAGTATGGGAATTATCTTTGATAGAGATGTATTTATGTATGTATGTATGTATGTATGTATGTATGTATGTATGTATGTATGTATGTATGTACAGTGGTGTGCAAAAGTCTGGCACCACCTAGAAATATCGTGTTTTTTCGACTTTCCAGCCTGTTACTCGCATATTTTCATATGCCCAATACAAACTTTTGTGTGTAACATCATGGGGGATATATTTGGCTATTAGAAACAACTTTTTATTCTAGGTTGAACACAATTTTACCATTTTTTTCTTGTAAGTTGCCATGGTAATGGTTTTTTGTGTGTAAATCTCGTAATTTGTACTTCTTTGGCCATTGGTGTAAAAATATATTAGTATGGTTAAAACAGGTCATGTGTGGTATGAATTCGTTTATAATCATTCATTTATTCATTCAGAAAATTTATATAGCGCCCCGGAATTCAAGGAAACTACTCAGAGGCGCTCCCAGTCCAACCACGGCTAAAAAGATAGGTTTTCGAGCAACTGATAGAAAGCAGGCAAATTATTCCGAGGTATACAGTAAGTGTAGCTCTGATCCTTTAGTTGACATTGAAAAGGAAGTTTTGTGGACAGTTATGCCTCAACATTTGGTGAGCCACCCCTTATTCTTGATCACCTGCCTGCACCGTGTCTGCATTGAGTACACCATCTTAACAATGTGGTCATGGGTAAAGACATGGTGCCTGGTGGCGATGAGCTACTTACTCAGCTCGCAATTACTGGTGGGATTTCTCTTTGATATCTTTAAGGCTATTTTGTGCCAGGAGGTCTCAATCGGATTCCAATACGGGGACTGGACAAGTGGACAGACCAGTCCAGCGTCCTGATGTTGATCGGTGAAACATCCTCTGAAGATCGTGGTCTGGGCTGCTTGGCTGCCATTGGAGTAGGATGCCTTCACGTCATCGATGGAATGGTTAACGCAACCAAGAACAGTGGGAATACTGCAGAGTTGCAGGGCAC
Source organism: Lumbricus terrestris (assembly GCA_949752735.1). NCBI lineage: Eukaryota > Metazoa > Annelida > Clitellata > Crassiclitellata > Lumbricidae > Lumbricus > Lumbricus terrestris. Next base: position 7,311,190 of record OX457050.1, on the reverse strand, counting down.
CATCAGCACAACAGCTATTCCAGGATCAGTTCTTCTCTTATGATGACAGTACAACATGCCATCGCGCCAAACTCACTGGGAGTGTCAGATCAACATCAGGACGCTGGACTGGTCTGTCCACTTGTCCAGTCCCCGTATTGGAATCCGATTGAGAATTCCTGGCACAAAATAGCCTTAAAGATATCAAAGAGAAATCCCACCAGTAATTGCGAGCTGAGTGAGTAGCTCATCGCCACCAGGCACCATGTCTTTACCCATGACCACATCGTTAAGATGGTGTACTCAATGCAGACACGGTGCAGACAGGTGATCAAGAAAAAGGGGTGGCTCACCAAATGTTGAGGCATAACTGTCCACAAAACTTCCTTTTCAATGTCAACTAAAGGATCAGAGCTACACTTACTGTATACCTCGGAATAATTTGCCTGCTTTCTATCAGTTGCTCGAAAACCTATCTTTTTAGCCGTGGTTGGACTGGGAGCGCCTCTGAGTAGTTTCCTTGAATTCCGGGGCGCTATATAAATTTTCTAAATGAATGAATGAATAAATGAATGATTATAAACGAATTCATACCACACATGACCTGTTTTAACCATACTAATATATTTTTACACCAATGGCCAAAGAAGTACAAATTACGAGATTTACACACAAAAAACCATTACCATGGCAACTTACAAGAAAAAAATGGTAAAATGTTGTTCAACCTAGAATAAAAAGTTGTTTCTAATAGCCAATTATATCCCCCATGATGTTACACACAAAAGTTTGTATTGGGCATATGAAAATATGCGAGTAACAGGCTGGAAAGTCGAAAAAACACGATATTTCTAGGTGGTGCCAGACTTTTGCACACCACTGTATGTATGTATGAATGTATGTATGTATGCATGTATGCATGTATGTATGTATGTATGTATGTATGTATGTATGTATGTATGTATGTATGTATGTATGTATGTATGTATGTATGTATGTATGTATGTATGCATGCATGCATGCATGCATGCATGCATGCATGCATGCATGCATGCATGTATGTATGTATGTATGTATGTATGTATGTATGTATGTATGTATGTATGTATGTATATGAAATTAATGCTTGTCAGGAAAAATTGGCCTGACTTTCAAGTCTTGCATTATTAGCTTACGTGTAAGCCTCTATAGCTTATATATATATATATATATATATATATATATATATAATTTATATATATATATATATATATAGGGCCTATATAGGCACATAAATTATATAAGCCTCTAGCTTGTATATAATATAATAGGCTATATTCGTTTTATTGTGAAAATAACCAGTCGTCATAGCGCGACAGTTAGCAAACACAAAGAGAGCAGCGGATAAAGCCTAATAAACGTTTTTATACAGCATCCGTGTTACGAAGTTTTTATTGGTTTTACTGGTATTACCATGTCAAAAGTCGACTTTAAGTCGGAAGTTGCATGGTTGTTTGTCTGCCAAGTCGGATCAAGTCGTTTTGGCTCCAATTAAGTCGTCGACTTCGAGTCGACTTCAAGTCAAGTCACCTTAGCGACAAAAATTAAGTGGGGTCAGATTGACTGACCAATGTCACTTCAAGGTCTATGCATTTTCATACCGTCTACTCTTCCGTCGCTTTTTGGGCTTTGTGGATCCATCTTCTCGAAAGCCGACACCTAAACCGCAAATTACAAGACATTCATAATTTTTTTATTAGAACATTTTCTAAGCACAAGGATTGCGAATTTGAGGCGCGCGGTTAGTCAGTATAATTATATCCGGAAGATATCTGATAAGATGCTTGGGGTTTAAGGCCCCCGAGACCATTAAAAAAAACTCAAGCAGGTTAGGGGTCTGACGAGCGTCTACCTAATTACATTCATTCGTTCGATCATTCATTCATTCATTCGGGGAATTTGTCATTCTGTGCATTAAGTCATATAATTATTACATTAACAATTGATTTTGATACCGTGATGAGAACGCTTTTAAAGTCGGAAAATCGTAATCATCGAACTTTTAAGTCGCCACTCTTGACTCTTGGCTCTTATAATTCATGAGCGCTCGCCAAAAGCTTCTTTGAAAGTAGGCCTAAATGAGCATATAAAGTCCTTTAAAAGACAAAATGAAGCGAATTCACTTTTTATGAATTCGCATCAATTGGATACCATAATATCTTCACAGCTTCGACGACAAAGGCCCTGACCAAGAACTTTCTTCTAGAGAGTTTACTGGCCACAGGTCCACATCAATTATGATAATTATGTCATTCATGTGCAGTTGAGAAAATTCATTAGAATAAGTCCTGGTTTTCTCCTTCCTTTTGCGACGGCTCCGACCTCGTAAATGTAAATGTAATCGCAAATTTATATAGCGGCTGTGTTATGGCTTCGACCCTGAAGGTGAGATCCTTCACCACCGCTACTCCACGTTTATATATTGCGACCGAGCCACCCGCAGTAAAGATCCGAGAAATTAATCTCTGACCGGCCGGGAATCGAACCCGGGCCGCCGGCGCGGCGAGCGGGCTACCAACCCACTCGACCACCGAGGATCTCGTAATGTAGGCTAATATTGTAAATCTTCGAGAATAAAAGCCCCGCCAGGGAGACCAGCTTATTCACCGGCGCTATATCAAATCAAGTCCGCAATAGCCAGAGCTGCCTTTTTCGTTCCGGTGCCAGGTCAAAATCCGGGAGGTCAAGCCGAGGTGACAGCATGATGCTAAGGTGGCTGTCGGTGATGGTGGTAGTTGGGTGGAACCTGATTAGAATCTGGATAGGATAGCTTGAATAGTTGGGTTTTCAGTCGTGAATGGAAAGCAGCAGAAGAGAGTGGCACATGCAGGGCAGACATTACTTCTAGAAAAGAGGGCGCAAGCTGTAGTATTCGACATTTCCCTCCTTCCGAAGTTGACGAGAACGCACTCGGCAGATCACCGATGGCGCTGTACGCGAAGGAATTGACAAAGCTGCTTAAGCAATAAACAGCGACTGTATCGTGGAGCCCGAAATCTCCGCATTGCAGGTCGGGCACTGCATTCATTCGTCTGCCATGCCTCTGTCCAGCATAAGATATAAAAAAACTAAACAGTCAAACATTTTTGGTCTTACCTTGACTGCCAGAGCATTTACTGTCTGCTCCAATTCCTCAAGTTTCTTTCCTCTTTCGTGGATTTTTTCGAAGACTTGCTCCATCACCACCTTCAGTTCTTTCACCTCCGACCTGAGGGTCGCAATCGAAATCTGATCTCCATCACCCCTTGCACTTGGTCCAGACGATGAACCTTCCTGAAAAACATTCGAGAGCATTGCCAACCAATCTTATCAAGTCAGGTGGTGATCTAGGTCTACTCAAATTCCAACAGCTTCTACTATTGCCCCAAATCATAATTCATGTAGCCTATCTAGGTACGGTATCGGTTATACACGACATGCGACGATTATGTGTCCCTGGTTTAATTGTCAGTGATTAATCTAGACGTCTTTGTTGGGAGGGGGAATTTACCCCCAGAAACATTTCGCTCCAAAGAAAAAATCCTCAGCCGTTGTTCACATGTCGACCTACCATTTTTCCTCGCCAGAAAGAGGCAGCACTTAACATATGTTCCCCTACACAGGAAAATGTATAGGCATGTAAAATTTCCGCGTTAGAATAACTCGAAAGCGCAACATCGATGTACTCAAAAGGTTAACCAGATAGAAAGGAGCGAATTTGGAACCGAAGGTGGCATTTTTTCTGAATTCCCCTCCCCCACCCAAGAAATCTGAATTCCCCTCCCCCAAGCAAGTGGACTAGATTACACCCTGCCGGTCTGTGTATCAGTCTAGTTGTCGTGACAGCACTGGAATGGTCTTACATCTCGCGAGCTGAATAGCCTACGCTATAGGCCTAGTAGGTCAATGCATTGCATAAGAACTAGGGCTGTTGATTTAATCGCGTTAACGCGTGCGATTAACGCATTAAAAAAAAATTGCGATTAAAAATTTTAACGCATTAATCGCACGCGTTAATTAGATCTGATTAAAATGGAATCATAGGCAGAAAAATTCGATTTAAACGGAAGGTTCATACTTAAAACTAGTGATGCATTCTTTGGCAAATATTTCAACAAAGAATTTGAGTATTATGATTATTATCGTAACAATTCTTTGCTCAATCATCGCCTGCATGCGAACCAATAGGCCTACATTCGTTAAACGCCAATGACGAGCCGTCGACATCGGCCGCATCGCATCGTCCACTAAGGTTGTTTCCTCTTTCCTCAACCCGTTAGACGTCAGACTACGTTGGCTGAACTCCATGAGATGGCAAGACCAATGGATTTCAGGTTTCAAATGATAAAATGTTTACAGAAGGACAACTGAGACGAGGTTTGACAAGAACCGCAACCTATTGTGAAAAATTGTGACAAAATAATGAGGTTGCTAGTAGACCTTCTATTGTTAATTAATAAGAACATCCCTTGAACCGACCAATGTTAATAAACTGGCCTGCCTATGCAATTGGCTGAATAAATAATTAATTTTGATTGAAAACGGTTGTCTAATTTTCACATTTAGGCCTATATCATTTTAATCAAAGGTGGCTCAAATGAAAAAATTAACGGATTTTGAGCAGTTGACTGATTTGAAGAGTGTTTCAATTCTGTCTGTCATACAAAACTGTTCAATAAACTAAATGCAGAAATTCAAAAGGCCTAAGCCAAAGGTTATTGAATATGTTTGCAATAGAAAGAATGCATACAGTCATTAAAATTTTATGCTTCAGGGGTCCTTATAAAAGGCCAAGATTAAAATATTTGAAGGAAATGCATTGCGATTAATTTGCAGTTAATTGCGATTAAAAAAATTAATCGCGCGATTAATTTCGATTAAAATTTTTAATCGAACAACAGCCCTAAAAAGAACTGAATTTTTGCGTTTATTCGTTTAACGTTTCGTTTACTTGCTCGGCAATGACAAGCATTCCCAACCGACTTCATGCTATAGTTAGACGACAATGAGTGACTGTCTTGAAACATGCAAACAAGGATAAGCATATACTTGGATTCTTAACTTAAGTGAAACTGTGCAGTCAAACGTTGCTTTAACAAAGAAGCCAGATAACAATCTGATATGTCAAAGCGAAAACGTTAGGATAGAGAGGTAGGCCTATGCAAGTTCACAGAGTATGCAAGCACGCAAGTTCACAAAGTGTTCAAGCAGAATATGCAAACTCGCAAAGCATGCATATTATACACAATTAAGTTCAAAATGATGAGCTGCGTCTTCAGTTTAGATAAATTTTAAATATAGGCCTAAATTTTTAACGCGCACAAGGTCACACCGAAATGTGAATCTGAGGCGCGGAAATCTGAATGACGTTAGCTAAATAGTAGGCCTAAACTTACTTTGCCTTATAATAGCCTACATGTCAGAGAAGAACACGAAAATATAATTATTATTATAAACTTAGACATTAACTCACCATCTCAATTGCAAACACCGGTTCGTATGATCGACGATTCAGTTTCAATTCACTGCAAATTGTGCACGATGACGAAGGACGGGGCCACCGGAAACAAACTCTCGCTTAATCTGAAGATGAAGACAATGTATATAAGCCCGAAAAGATACCATTTACACAGGTGAAAACATCAATCTGGGACTTCTTGGGGGGCTTTGCCCCCCATAGTCCCTGATAAACTCCGCCCATGTATGCTGATCTCTGCAACAAAATGTCCCTGCCGCGGTGGTGTAATGGCGGGTTACGGTGCAATGGAGCTGGAGGTTTCCAGGTTCCAATCCACCTCAAGCCGCCGCGTAGGGACCTTGAGCAAGTCCTTCATGTGCAATTGTTCGTGCGCTTCGGCGTGAAACTCCGATGCAGTGTCCGCGCTGTAGTCGACTGGGTCACGATGTACAGGGTGGCTCAATAAAAAATGTCCCACCAGCAAAAATGCAATTTCTCCGCAGCCAATCGAGATAATTTTATGAAACTAGCAGGATTTATAGAGGAAAGATTTTGCAACAATCTCTGAAAATCTCAATAATGAATTTTCATTACTTCAGAAGTTACTGCTGTGTAAACACCTTTTTCCATTTTTTCAAATTTCCGCAGAATGATGTTCCAATACATGTGATTTCTTTAAGATTTTTTTGCAAATTACAACACATAAAAAGAGTATGATGTCATGTGACCTCACTAACAGCTGTAGAGAAGCTGTTTATGAAGCAAGCTGTTAGTATTTGATGAGATTTTATATATTAAGGTCTCTCTCTGTGAAGCCGTTACTAAACGTCATGGGCAAAGTTTCTGCCGATGATAAAATTGGAACTCGGACGTTGCGTGAACAGAGACTGAGACATCGCGTGATCATGCAAAATGGCCTGTGAAAAGTAGAGCCTGAGCACAATAAAGGCCATCTGCAAACGTGTTTATGTAATATAAGCCAAATGTCGGAAGAGAAGCAGGAAGTGGTCGTTTGGTATAACGGAAAAGAGCGCGATGTTCACGAAATTTGCTTGGTAGCTGAAAGTGTCAAGTTTGCACATTATGGTTTCGGCATCAGATCTGCTAGTTTGTGTTATGGCTGCAAGGAAAGACTGAACTTCATCATATTCAGTAGACTAAATGTCAAACTTATTGTTGAACTCTCTTACTCAGACTCATTGAAGACCACAGGTATGTTACAACATCTGGTTTCAGTTTCCAGCCGGACGGTGCGCCTGCTTGCTCGCACGGCAAGGTTGATTATGATGACGCTACCTTATTGCCATCAACTGCAGTAAATTTATTGGCAAAGACAAATGACTGACACTCGCCAGACCTTAACCCTCTTAATTATCACGTCTGGGGAGCTATGCTGGAATGCTGCAAGACATTTCATCCCAAGTCGGAGAACATTGGCTAACTGAAAGAAGTCTCGCTGATAATGTGGGATCAGTCGCCACAGGACTCAATGCACAAGCCCACATTGAGATTCACAAAAAAAATTCGAACTCGTATTAAAGCAGGGAGTGGACACTCCCATCATACTGTACAATAAACTGTAAAACGGAATACAGAGGTCGTATTGAAAAGTGATATTATTTAACATGGAAATCTACAAACAACGATCTTTTTTCCGCGGATATTTGAAAAAACGGAATTGAAAGTTTAGACAGTTGTAACTTTTGCAAACATAAAATATTTTAAGTGAAACTTTCACGGGTTGTTGGAAATTCATTCCCCTGCGAATTGGGAAATTTTGGCAGAAAAATTTCAATTGGTTGCGAAGATATTGCATTTTATCCGGTGGGACATTTTTTATTGAGCCACCCTGTAGATGCGGGACCACTAAATGATTCAAACGTTCTTGACTCATGCTGTTCCTTAGGTACGTCTTGAGACGCCTTAATGCTGAGAAGGTATAGGCCTACGTTCCTAGTTTTCCCAATCTATATTGAAACAGATAGGCTATAGTATTAGCAGTGCAGTAGGTGGCAAAAGTTGGAAGGGACCGTTCCAAGCCTCTCAGAAGTTGAGAGGACGCGTCCCACGGGTCTCATAAGGTGGTTGCGCCTATGCCTGTGGGATGTCTAGGCTATCTTTGGGATGAAGGAAATGACCCGATCAATTCAATGCGAATTGAGCTGCAGGGTCGAGGTCAAATGGGATCATCCGGGATGAAACGATTGCCACACACGGCCCTTCCACGAATTTGGATTATTGGAAATCGATCAAATTAGGCACTTTTTGCAAATATGAGGATTTATGTCCCGCGATATTACCATGGCCATTTGCTAATAATTATTTTATTTAATTATTTATATAGCCTTACCTCTGATCGCCACTCTTATTCAACTAGAAAATTGACTGTTTATTACCCTCCCTACGCACATAGGCCTACTATGACACTCGTCTATTCTCCAAATCTCCGTACATTGTACTGGCTCCCATTTTTGGAATTCTCTTCCTAAGTCTTTCTTCAATCTCAACCCAACAATAGATTATTCAAGCATAAACTTCGCTTATATATATATACACATATATCTACTTTTAAAATACTTCCTGATATTAAATGGTCAGGGTCTCTACATGAGTGGTTACGCCAAGCCCCTAGTTAAGTTGCTATGGTTAAGGGTTGTTTTATTTGTTGATTCATCTGCATTGTTTTCTATATTTTGTCGATTGTCTAATTGTCTAACCCATTAGTGCCCAGCGTCCGTTATATAACGGAAGCTTGCAAAACACGTTGCCAAACCATAGGCGCAACCACCCTATGCGACCCACGGGACGCGTCCCCCCCAACTTTTGAGTGGTCCCCTAACTTTATTATTATGGTCCCCCAACTTTTAGGACGGGATTCATTATGGTCCCCCCCCAACTTTTAGGACGTGATTGCACCTATGTGCCAAACCAAGAGGCAGCTGTAATAAATTATGGTCATCACTATTTTTCAGTTATTGTGATGATTGACTTTAAATTCCACTATAATTGTAAATGCCGGATTATGTGGATTGGAAAGTTAACATGTTATGTTGTTTGTGTTGATGTATCTACGTAAACATGTCGAAAACACTTGCTACCACTATAGTAATTATTTTTAGGGTATTGAACCAGGAAGAATTTAAAGAAACTGTTATTGTTGTTTAGGCTTCAGTAGAAATAATTGGGGGGGGGTCAATATGGTGACAGAATATTATCGCAATCACCGCTAGTTTTTCCAAGGAAATTTACATTGCAATGTAAGCGTTCGTTATAACTGACGCAGTGCACTAGCCCATACGAACTTTTCTAACAGTAATGTAATGTAGGGACATTGCAATGTAAATCTTCGAGAATTTCTCAGCGCCAACAAAAGCACGCCAGGAGACCAGCTTATAGGCTACGCCGACGCTAGGCCTGTATCAAATCAGGTCCGTAATAGCCAGAGCTGCCTTTTTCGTTCCGGTGCCAGGTCAAAATCCGGGAGGTCAAGCCGAGGAGACAGCGTGCATATAGGCCTATGGTGCTACAGTTGGTTGCCGGTGACGGAATCCATGAATGACAGTCCGCGCCTTGTCTGTCGTACGAATCACTCTTGTTGCGTTTCATGACGATTTAAAATCCAGAAGTCGAAAATGTACCAAAATTAAAGATATTGAAAGTGCAACTATTGTTACTAATATAAGCATATGCAGGGGCGGATCCAGGTGGGAGCCAATCTGGCCATGGCCCCCACCCCATTTAAAAATTGCATGGGACGTGCCCCCTCCATTTGGTCTCAACAAGCCATTAAATAAATGGGGCGGGAGAGAAAAGCAGGACATCAGGCTCCCCCCCCCCATTAAAAAATCGCATGGAACGTGCCCCCCCCCGTTTGATTTACCATTACTCTCGACTATGATGACTGACGACTAAAAAAGGTCGTCAACTATTTTGACGCTTGAAACGATGCCTTTTTCTGGAAAATTGGACTAATGACTAAAAAAAGGTCATCAGTTTTTTCTGCGGCGAATAGGCCTATAAGACGAAATTTTTCCCCTGTCCCACCAACAAGACCGAAAATTTTGGCCCCTCCCTCTTCGAAAATTTCTGTATCCGCCCTTGAGCATATGTGATCAACTTCTCATTTATCTTAGACTTTATCAAGTTATAATAAAATTATTATACATGCGATTTTGCGCGTAATTGCACGTGATGTTGCCAATTACTAATATCATGCAGAGCAGCAGAGAGCAAACAGTTCAGAGAATAAAAATAAGTCGGATATATTATACAAGCCAATAGATGGAGCCCTATAGTTATATTATTGCTAAGATTATTGTTATTCAGTGGATTATTGCTAAGATAACTGTTATTTAATGGGTAGCATAAAAGCCAAGTAAAAAAGCAAAGGTCCTTTGAAAAAAGTCAATATCCCAAGATGCGATTGAAAAAGCCAGGTTCTTGAGAAAAAAGCCAAGGAGCGATGTAGAAGCGAACATTTACTGGTACAAATATGTACGCGTTGTTCTATTTATAGGTCACTGGTAACAGCATTTAATCTGATTCGGATCTGCGTTTAGAAAACGCAGAATATATGGCGTCGGGAAAACACGTTTAAAGGTGTCTAGTAAAACAGCTTATGAAATAAGCGTTCAGCGACATCTTGCGGGAAAAGAGGCGAAGAAAGGTCATTGAGTCGCTGTCGGAGATAGATGGGAGAGCGATGTAGATACCTTCATTTATATAGCGCTGCTTAATAATAAACAATCTATTTAACAAAAAGAGCTGTAATAATATGCCAAACAAATTTCAGCCCATGATGTCATAGGCTGTCGTTAAACTCTGGATCCATTCATCGATATTAATAAAGTAGGCCCCGGGTTGTAGAAAAATAGTATTTTAATTATATAATGTTTCTTCCAAGTTCATTTACGGCACTTCAGCCAAGTGGTATAATCATTAACGTGCTGGACTGTCAAGCGAGACGGCGGAGGTACAAACCCCATCCTCGGAGCAATATTTGGTTGGAGATTTTAGCTATATTGGCGACCCCTAGCCTGCTCGGGTGCTATGACTAATGAGTAGGCCTACATGCAGTGACTGAATACAACGAATGATAGGACTGGTCACCACCATTAATTTACAATACCGAGGCTGAAAAACGAAAGTCGCTTGCAATTCACACTAGTTGGGAGCATAGGCGAAGGGGACATTTCGGCAGTTGGGGGCAAAGATTTGACTTTTGCCCGAAAAGTTTACTTTGCATTTTTGGCGGACCAAATTTCTGATGACCTTTTTTTAGTCATTTCGTACAAATCTTCAGAAAATATAGCTGCTTTACCCTGTGCGCCCGAAAAACTCCTCCCATGCCTGGTTGCCCGAAAAAAGGTTTAAACGCCCATGCCTGTTTTGCCCGAAAAACACATTAAATTTCGCCCAAAAGTTGGGGGCATTTCCCCTCTGGAACCCCACCCACGCCTATGCTAGCGGGTTAATAAGTTTTTTTCCCTAATGACCTTTGTTTTTCAGCAATTGAATGAACTTGCTGTCATATTATGCTAGGTCTATTGTGTTTTATTTAAATTTATGTCTTACATGATTATACTGGGTGGCCCTAGCTGTTAGCATGATTGTCCATCCCTTTTGGGTATCCCCTTGTTAACCAAAATACGCGAAATTAGTTTGTTCACCGTCATAATTAATTGTAGCCTATATAAATTCAAATTTAAATATTAAATATTCATTTACTATATAAATTTAAATTTAAAATAACACGCTTACATTAAAAATTTAAAAACCTAGGCCTATCTCGAAATTTTCACCACTAGGCCTAAAATAATGAGTTGATTGCCAATATTTAAGCCATACCAGGATAGTGCAGATAATACGATGGTAACTGCGCAATTAAATATCTGACTATGTGATCAAGGAATATATAGCCTGCCTATAATAATACAATAATTTTTATTTGTGGAAATTTCAACCATAGCAACGCTCGATCGTGGCTGGTGCCCGTGTTTATAGCTTTAAATAGCGCTTTAGAAGTTTGGAGATCACGTTTTCGATTACGAATATTGGTTTTGCCTCCTTACCTAAACAGGCCAGTTAAAAAACAGAATAGAACAGATAAAGCGTAGGATAAAGCTACGCTTGTTATCTATTCTGTGGTCGAACCGTCATACTTATTTGCCGTAAGGGGCGCCAAATGTCTACAAGTCTGCATGCCAAGTGACCTGCTGCAGGCTGAAGTCCAGCGACACTTATTATAATAATCCTCGTGCACTCCATGATCTGACCTCATTCAAGACGAGATCTCGTGATTCGAGACTTCTTCTTAACATTATATGACTGATATTATATAGGACGTGGTAGAAATGTCGGATAATGCTCCTAAGTCAACCGCAAATGGTAAATTTGAGATGGAAGAGCTGCCAGTATTGCAGGCATTAGTTTGATTTTCAGGTGTATGTGAAGTTTGTAGATTCTGGTAGACTGATGTAAATAGGGAACCCGGTATAATTATAGATTCTGGGCCTTGCTCCAAAGTTTACCAAACTTTACATGGTGATACCTTGTACCATGTGCACTAAAACGCACCTATTCCCTAAGCTCTGCGTCGATCCTACGATTTTATATTAATTTTATAAAATGTATAGGAAATCCTATGTTAAATCGCTGCTCGCGCTCGACCGCCATTATTTACACACACAATTTTAATGTCGTGTGTGCCCGTGACGTCACGTCATTTGTGTGTAAATATGGTGGCCGATAGACAGTTGCGAATTTTAACATGGGATTTCCTATACATTTTATAAAATTAATATAAAATCGTAGGATCGACGCAGAGCTTAGGGAATAGGTGCGTTTTAGTGCACATGGTACCAGGTATCACCATGTAAGGTTTGGTAAACTTTGGAGCAAGGCCCAGAATCTATAATTATACCGGGAACCCTGTCTCGCGGAACCATATGTGCCTTTGAGTTTACCTGTTGACAACCTGCATACGAATTTGTAAACTGTACGTTTGTATTACTTTGTGGTGGTGGTCAATAAAGACGATTGATTGATTGAAAGACGATTGATTGATTGATTGATTGATTGACTTCGCAGTTTTGTTTATGAATTGGGCGGGCATGCTTTGTAGGCTGCTATTAGTGCCGTGTAATTGCAAAGCTGTCTGTTCTGTTAGTTATTAAATTTAATTAAGATTACTACATAACTTGTAAATGTAACGCGCAGTTACGAATAAGATTATTATTATTAATTCGAACGGACACCAGTTTGCTTACATACCAAGGGCGTGAACTTAGTGTTTTTGGTGCAATCAAATTACACCCTCTATAAATATATTCACCGAGTGTACTGTAGCACCTGAAAGCATTTCATATAACCGAATCGCTTTAATTGTCCACTGGTCTGTAATTGCATGCTAACCTCGCAAAGGTCCTCTCAACCTTCCAATCGGCAGATGTGGTAAAATGAGTAGTAGGATGCTGGCTGCCGACAGTTAAATTAGACTCCTGTAATAACTTGTGATCATCCGTTGTAATATGAATTTTATAATTCTGTGGTGTGTTCATTTGAAATTAGACGAAGATTATTATTTTTAAAAGCATGTTGGCCAGGGCTTAGACTTTATGTCCGCTTCAAATGGCAGGTTTTTAAAATATATGTTTTGAGACAGATCGTTTTCATTCATTGTCTATTTTCAGGCGCAGCCTCTGAAACACAGCCGAATGACAACGAATACATAACAAAACTCTGCCATGACATGTTTGCGAAGACTGCCGAATACCTAAACGGAGAATTTGAAAGTAACTGCTGATTATTTTTATGTCTTTTTTATGGAATCGTAATCGTAACGTATAAGCTAATAAAGCGTTACTCAAAAGCCAAGAGTGTTTCACCAGCGTATTGCTTAAATATTAATTTACTTTATCGTGTCTGAACGATTGTGGGTTGCATCATCTTAAAATTAATGGTCTCCCATTGATGTCTAAGTTGAACTCGCCGACTTTTTATAAGTCGCTCAAAGCTGACTTTTTTTAGTTGTTAGCTATGGCTGAGTTGGGAGGGCCTCTGAGTAGTTTTCTTAAAGAGGCGCCATTATAACTTCTTGGCATAATTGATTGATTGATTGAATGAACGAATGATTGGTTGATTGATTGAATGATTGATTATTGATCGATTGAATGATTATTGATTGATTGAATGATTGGTTGATTGATTGGTTGAATGATTGATTATTGATTGATTGAATGATTATTGATTGATTGAATGATTGGTTGATTGATTGGTTGAATGATTGATTGTTGATTGATTGAATGATTGATTATTGATTGATTATTGATTGATTGATCTGATGATTGATTGATTGATTTGCTGACTTCTCTGTTCCCAGGTACTTCGGATGAGTATCGACTCTTGGAGCAGATGAACCGTTCCACGTTGAAGAAGTACGTCGAAATGAAAGACATCTCGGGTAACATCAGCAAATCAATGCTGGACCTTAACGAAAAGTGTACGTCGTCATCTACGTTTTTCTCTCTCTGTTGATATTTTTTCGCTTAAAATTATTGAATTATGTGTCTGTTGATTGGTTGTATTAATAATGACAGGAAAACGGTTGTTAACCTTGTTGCGTATTTTTAAAATAGTATAATTCTGTGAGAGGTTCTGTATGTTCGGCTACACTTGCGTGTTGCATGCAGACGTGTTTGTTCATACCTGGTGCATTCGTATCCATGTGCAACTTCAAACTTGCTTTCTTTCATGCAGTGTACTCGTTCATTGATGGCAATTATATTGCAAATCTCTCAGATAATTATAATTTCTGCCAAGGCGCTTGCAGTCCAGCTGTGGCAATTAGGAGCATTTTTCAAGAACTTATAACTGCAATAATAATCTTTGTTTATTTTCAAACTGATGTTTGAAGAAACGCAGTAAGATTTCAATTTATGGCATGAACGAATGCTTGCAAGTTATTATAGGAATCAAATTTAATTGTTTGGCAACCACTGAAGATGTCCATATTGTTCTGCTGCTAATTTTAACAAAGCAATTTTGCCAACTGGATAGCCGATAGACCTTTGGGAAGGCAGAGGGAGCTCAGTCTCGTGTCCATACGTTGCATGTGCCAGGGTGTTACCCCTCAGACTGATTTACTTAGCTCCTTTAGTTAGCTCCTCTTCAAGAGAAGCTTGTCTGAAGCACTGGAGTACTTTTAGAAGGTGCATGTGGCATCCGTGATAAATAGGAACACGCTAATTCAATATGTATGTAAAAACGGAGGCTGTTGTTGTGAATGTCCAGATTGCAAAAGGCGTAATGTTGGAGGACACTGTGCTTGTTGAAGTGCATGAAAGGTGGCATTGTATTTGCATTTCATTGTTCTTCTCGTAGACAATGGTCTGATGCCGTACCTGGAAATGATCGACCAGCTGGATGACAGCATTTCCAGTCTCGAGCAGGCCGCCTACAAACTGGACGCCTACTCCAAAAGATTAGGTATTTGGAAAAGCCAATCAATCTTTGTATAATTTGCTAAACAACTTCTGAATGCTTGAGAATTTGAACTACAATGAAATACATAACAATAAGAAACACACATAATTAGTTGAATATCAGTAGTACTTTTTAATGTATGTAATGTATATTGGATTGGCTATTTATATAGTACTTTGGGACTTTGCAGGTGCTAAGCATGGCTCTCTTAAATATATCTTATTCTTAGGTGTTGACATGACTGGCTTCAAAGTGTTCCTTTAGGCTGTTTGTGTGAGAATGATGTGTAATTTTTCTGTTTGAACACATTGTGAAATTATTTTGTTTCTACAGCACATTGTGAAATGATTTCGTTTTTACAGCCCATTGTGAAATGATTGTTTTTACAGCACATTGTAAAATGATTTGGTGAACCCATTCTTAAATGATTTTGTTCTGTTTTGCCAAATTTTTATGTTGTTCTTTAACACATTGTGAAGTGTTTTTGTTCTTTCAAAAGTTGGAAAGTATCTGAATTTTGTATTGTTCTTCGTCAACAACGCATGACTTTGTACTTTTTCAGAGGCCAAATTCAAACAGCTGGAGAAGAATTGAAGTTGTCGTCGTGTCCTTCGTGCACCACTTTCCACGCAGAACTAAAGACCGGCGTCAAACATTCCAATATCATCTGGTTCTAGCGCCTGCTTTGGCAACACTATGCATCTGTTTTCAGAACTGTTTCTGGCTGCTCTGGCAGAATCTCTTGGATTGGGAAGCAGTTCATGGAACATTGGACTGGGAGATGGTTGATTTTTTTACAATGACATGACTTTCTCATTGGGATTGACCTTAGAGATGAAGTCGGCATATTGTACATGTTTATTTGGTGCTTCTTTTAAGTGTTATTTCTTGCAGTCGTATGTAAAGATTATTTGAGCATCACATATAAACACATTGTGAAGTGTCATTGTAAAGTCTCGGCTCTGATAAATTCCTAATTTCCTACCCTTTATCAATCCAATTCTTCCTGTACAGTAATCCATCAGCATAACTTACTGTTAGGTACTTGGAAAATCCATCCGACATGGTGCTCGTGAATAATCTGGTGCCCTATTATTAGCCTTAAGAGTAGCGCCGTAGAATAGAAATTTGGAGATAATGATAACATGATGCGCGAGGTGCATTTTGGAAGAGGCGCTATATATAGCTAAGAAATTAATATGGGAACAATTATTCAAGACAGCTGATTCACTTGTGTTGTTTTGGAAGGCAATTTGCATCAATGAAAGCGCTCACGGTTATTCATTCTGATATAATTCACACGATGGGTTAATAAATAAATCAACGACAATTGATGAATTGAGGACAATATGCAGGTGTTCAAATAACCCGCATGCCTAAACGAACCATCACATAAAACCAGGCACTTGCAACAGCACTCCGTTTGACAACAGCTGTCTCTTCCGGGCTTTGTTGAGATGACAGGTGGTGATGATGATGATTGTGGTGTGTTGGTGGTGGTGGTGGTGGTAGTGATGAAGATGGTTGTGGTGGTGGTGGTGATGATGATGATCAAGGCCATAGCTAGGGGGTGTTTTTGGTGTTTGAACACCCCCCGAAATGGAAAATGCCCACAAAAATTTAATGCATTTACGAGTACATGATGTAAAAGCATGAAATAAAACCATGAAAACACCCACTGATAATCGAAAATGGTAAAAAATAATTAACTAATTGGTCATATTTTGTGAAAATTTCGGTCGATGTCTAAAAAAAGTCATCAGTTTTTTTGGGAAGGGAAATTTTTTTTGAAGATTTCGGACGGATGACTAAAAAAAGGGTCATCAGGTTTTTGGGAAGGGAAATTGAGACACTTTTTTGAAGATTTCGGACGGATGACTTAAAAAAAGGTCATCAGTTTTTTGGGGAGGGAAATCTGTGAAACACCCCCCGAAATAAAATCCTGGCTACGGCTTGGATGATGATGTTGGGTCACTCAGGCTACCATTGGCTAAAATGATAATAATTCCACGGCGATTTGCAAAGCGCTGTAAATCAGCCGTGGACGAAAATGGCGCTGTTAATGAGTCAAAATTGTCAATAGCAGCCGTATGACTCATAAAAAACTTATTGAAATATTTCCGCAGATGCCACATTATCGTAGATAAAGTAACAGAATAATAATATTACCGACGTGCCAATCCTTTCAAACTGTTAAGTGTTATCACAGGAAGACTACCAGCGTTCTCCGCTAATCACGCGCTTGCATAAAATTGCAGGTTCGTCATCGTTAGCAAACTTCAGGCGAGCCTGTTCCAGTTAGTTTCTAAATCTACGCTCCGGGATCGGAAATATCGTAGCCAACTCCGCACTTGATTGAAAGTCAGTTTCCGATTGGCTGAAAACTCCGCCATTTTGGTACTGGCGTCTTTGAATGAAGTCGGTGTAGTCTTGGACTTGTTTTAATAAAAGTCCTTCAATAACTTTCAGTTTAAGTCCTCGTCTAAGAGAAGGTCATTGTTGGATGTCTGGATTTTGTTCCCTTTTCGATTTGGCAATTTTTCGATTAGAAATCTCGGTCCCAGCCGGAAACGTCGTCAGGCGGAACTCCGCTTTCGTCCGGAGGATAGGAGTCGAAATTGGAAGAGTCGGACGGACTTTTAACCTGAAAACAGCGTTCAATGTCACGCTACACTTTTAAAAGTCATGACATTTGTTGGTTTGTACCGAGTAGGTGATTAACACTATTCGGTTGAAAACAGATGGTGCACAACATTCATATTTTCAAATTTAAGTAAAAGTTTCAGTTCAGTAAATTTAATACATAAACTAAAAATAAGAAGAAAAAATGCATGTAATTTTTGCATCCTTAGTTCACTCGCTATAGCAGCATAAGCGGCGCCGGGGCGGGGGCCTAAGCCCTGCCCCTAAAAAAGGCCATCCGTTTTTTTACTTGTAAAAATGAAATATTTCCATGATTACCCCGCCCTAAAACTGAAATATATATGCATGAGATTTCGACCAAATGACAAAAAAGTCAGAAATTTTGGCGAGTGAAATAGAAAATTTCCTCCGTGAGGATTCAGCCCCCAAAAACTGAAATCCTGGCGCCGCCACTGTATAGCAGCCGCATATATATGCAGAAACAGATCTGACGTGACCACTATTCATATTTAGTCGAATACCGAATAACAATTCTTTTGAAAGGAAATGCTATAGGAGGATTTTGGGAATAGTGTGGACGCAGAAAGTAACTAACGTAGAACTGTACAATCGCATACACCTCAAAGAAAACATGATGCAGAGTATAATCCGTAGGAAACTGGGTCTGTTCGGTCACATATGCCGAATGAGCAATCAGGAAAATAAAGACATTGGTGTTTGGAATGATGGACGGACAAAACAAAAGAGGGCGACCTCATAGATAATGGGCGGATGATTTAACAGACTGGTGCGGAACATCACTGCAGAAGCTGAGCCACATCGCACTGGAAAGAGAACAATGGAAGAATATGGTTTAAATGGCGTCAGACACCTACGGGCGTTGAGCCCACGGTTCATGATGATGATGAATAACAATTCGGACCCGAAGCGTATACGATGCGACTTTTCGGCGCAGCCCTAAATAGATGCAGATATTATATCGCCGATGCAAATCAAATACCGTATAAACCTGCTGTCATTCTGTGTGTATCACATAGACTTGATAATTAATGTGTAATTCTAGGCCTACGTGTGCGGTTTGCTAAAATTATGTTGCTTATGCCTACTTGAGGTAGAATGGGCGGCTTCAGGGTTCTTTTTCTCATTGCTTCCCAGTTGAATCCCTCGAACCATTTGTGCTTCTGGATATCTTTGATTCCGTTGATACCGTATCCAAGTCGATCGGAAGGATCCAACCTATAGATATATACACAGAAATCGCAATCTTATCATAACCTCCGAAAAATACAATGCACTTAAAACTCCTTAGAATTGGATTTGATTAGATTAAGTCCGATAGTCATTATGTCATAATATAGACCTAGTTAGGGCCTGTGGATGAATGATTGGACGGACAGACAGATGCGCAGATTGATGCATGTAGGTGTCGATGTAACTATGCAGGCTATGTCATTCAATCAGAATTTATATAGAGCCCCTTAAAGATATCTACTGAGAGACGCTCCCGCCGAGACCAAGCGAAAGAACAGTCTTCAACACTGTTTGTGAAACAGAACAGTTTGTGTGGTTGGTTTGTTTGTATGTTCGCTTGTTATAGCACCCCTTCAAGCTCCCTACTTAGAGATGCTCCTGACTACAAAGCGGACACTGCATCAGAGTTTCATGCCGAAGCGCATGAGCAATTGCGAGTGAAGGACTTGTCCAAGGTCCCAACGCGGTGACTTGAGATGCATTTGAACCTACAACCCTTCGGCTGCAAGGTGACGAACATACCCACTACACCACTGCGCCCAACATATTCAAGGGAAGCCTATTCCAGGTTGTATGTAGGCCTCTGTATAATTATGTGCGTGCGTGCATGGATTGATGGATGGTGGGTCGGTTGGTTGGATGGATGTACCACATGCAGCATAAGTAATAATATTTATATTGTAATAATAGATTTACTTAGCTCCTTTATTTTGGTTGCATAGTGTATTTATATATGCTATACCTGCATAGTTTCTTGATGATATGTTGAGCGTTTTTCGTTATTTTTCGTGGAAAATCGACCACACTGATTCCCTTCAGAATCTGACTGTACGTCTTCATCGGCTCCGACCCAGAGAAAGGCGGGCTGACAAATGAAAAATCAATCAATGAATCAATTCGTTTATTACAAGTAGGCTTATTAAGCTGACACATATGCATCTTGCACAGACAATAATAGGCCTAATTATTGTTTATCACATATATGGAGACAGTCACAACGCAATGATAAAATATCTGTAGTTAGTAGATGTGCCAAGATGAAATTATGATGTTCTTTAATAGGTATTGAAAAGTTATAATGTCGTTTAGCTCGAAGGCTAGCTCTATCCGTTCCTAAAAAGAGGAGGGAATATAAAAACCGGAGGACTTGATTAGGATAATAATTGTTAATAGCTTTAAAAAGTCTGTCATCAGTATCAGACGCTTTGGCCAACGGACAATGAACTGGGAAAGACAATGGCAACAGAAACAATATTTAACAGAGTGGACAAAAAAAACAGCTGTGTAGACTTTATTTAATTAGTATAGTGCCTCCGTTAGTCCGCTTAAGCTAGTCTCGCTGAAGTGGCGTATATCTGGCACTGAAATACTTCATAGATTTACAGCGATGTTTTACATTTTACGCAGGAAGCCAATCGGATTGGCCATAATGTGAAATAAATTAATTGGTAAATTAGTTGAAAATAACACAAATGGATGAAAATTAGGAGGAGAGAGTGAAGTGATTTCAATTTCAAAGATAGCGCTCATTTTCTGATTTCATTTCACTAGATGATGGATTTATCAATATAATAATACTTATGATAACAATAATAATTATGATAATAATAAAAATAATAGTTTTATTATTATGATAATGACGACGACAACAATGGTGGCGATGATGATGATAATAATTTGATTATACAGAAGTAGAGTATACCTTCCGGTTAGTAGTTCAAACATGAGTATCCCGAGGGACCAGAGATCTGAGGATATATCGTGACCTTTGTTGAGGATGATTTCCGGGGCCACGTACTCCGGCGTGCCGCAGAATGTCCATGTCTTTGCCCCCTTTCCAATTTTCTTCGCAAATCCAAAGTCGACCTGCATAGACCACTGCGTATGGTTAAGTTCAGTTAAGTCAAAGGACTCTGATCTATTGTTCTGTTCTGCCTTCTGCAGTTAGAGGATAAGATAATGACACGGAAGGGGGAGGTATATCAGCCAGCAAATTTAATTTAACAACAATAGACCTAAATAATAAAATACATGTTTTAGCCTATAGACGACTGTATCTACTGTATAATTAACTTTTCTAAACCGGGTGGTGTACGTAGAGCTCATCTGTAGGTACGCATATATAGGAGGCCCCACAAAATGTACGATTTGCATCAGAGTGAGGGGTCAAAATACGGCTTTTGCGCGTACACGTGATCTATGGATGGACCCTTATAGTCTTGAGACAACCGGACCTGTATCCTTTCGTCACAGCGCCTCTGCAATGATGCAGTGCTTGTGAATAAGCTGGTGCCCTGCACTTCGCTTTCAAGTAGAGCCTCATAAGTTCAGAGTTTACGATTACCAGTTAGTCTACGTTACCAGTTTGACGTAACCATTGTTGTCTAGCAGGAGGTTTTCTGGTTTGAGGTCGCGATAGATGATTCCCTGCGAATGGAGATATGACAGCGCCTCGATGACACAGCCAGAGTAGAACCGAGTAGTGTTGTCATCAAAGTAACTCCTGTAACAACGACATGATTATCATCGTCGTCGTCATCATGTTTTACACTATGGCGAAACTATAGTATCCGGGACCGATGTTACACAATATCATAGTATAGTATATAGTGTCTAATGACGACACTAGCCCTAACACTAACCCTAACCGACCCTCACGACGCTTAACCTGACCCTAACCGACCCTCACGACGCTTAACCTGACCCTAACCGACCCTCACGACGCTTAACCTGACCCTAACCGACCCTCACGACGCATAACCTGTCCCTAACCGATTGAAAATTCCCAATGTTATAAACATCGGTCCCGGATACTATAGTTTCGCCTACACTATTATCATTGTGATCGTCGTAATCATCCTTGCGATCATTATAATAACCTGGAATCAATAAATTGATTTGATTTGTTTCGATTTTGATTTGAATAATTTTTCTTTAATTTCAAACTAGTGCAACGCAGATGCAGCATGAACGGATGATCACAATTTGATCGAATTTAATTTATTACCAACGCCATCTGCCGAATGTTACCGTTGCCATCTGCCAAACGGAAGGCTGGGTCGCCGTTTAGTCATCATTAGGCCTATTCAGTATTCACTATCAATGTCATCAGCTTCGCTGTTATTATTCACGCTCAATATTATCATCGTCATTATCATCATCATCATTGTCATCATTATCGCCATTAGCATTATCGTTATAATCGTCATCAGCATTACCGTTATAATAATTATCGTCACCTCTGTCATCATCATTATCATCATTGGCATCATCATATAAAAACGTTTACTAGACTTTATTTGCTGCTCCTCTGTGCTTGTTAACTGTCGCGTTATGTCGACTGGTTTTTAAATAAAACGAATATTATATTATCTATATGTCTTTTCTTATCTGTCTTGTTTTTATAAGTACGAAGCAGTTTCTGATTTACCCCAAAGTAAAAGTACCGATCACCAATTCCTACACGTCTCCATATCGTATAGACTACCTAGCTGTGTATTAACTGCATGATTTCTAACCTTTTCACTGAACCCTTGCATACCTTTACACGTGAAATTAATTACATGTCTTACCTGTCCCGTAGAACCGTCCATAGCTCCCCACCAAGACACGCTTCCAACAACATGTAGAGGTATTTGTTGTCTCGGAACGTTTTGTACAATCTAACAGCAAATTATTTTATTTGCAGGTTATTTCATTTTTCTGCTTTAAAATTGAAACACGTGGAGTAATAATAATGGTCAAAATAAAAATAATAATCATAGCAATGACTAATAATAGTAATAGTAGCCTAATAATGATCTTGAAAAGTCAATAATATTTGCTATAATAATCGCTATAGTATTAAATCGACCTGCATCTTATGAAAAAAATTGATGACGACGACAACATTGATGACAATTAAACATATTCTGTCAGTAGTGACTGCAAAAAATGACAATAAAAATAATGATAAATAGATGTTAATCATAATCTTATGTTGTATGGTGATAACCAAGAGACAATGCTGGATACACTTGCCTAACGATGAAGTGACATCTGGCGTTGTACATGATGTTCTTTTCGTTCATGATGTGTTCTTGTTGCCTCGTCTCAACGATGTGGTGCTTCTTCATCTGCTTCAGGGCAAACGTCCGGTTCGGGTCGTTCTTCAAATGCACCTTATCACAACACAGACATAAAGACTCATTGGCGGCTAGACGGACAGAAAGACGGACGAAGAAAGAAAGACAGACAGACAGACAGACAGACACAGAGACAGATAGGCAGACAATGCAAACGGGTATTTACGAAGGTCTATAACAGGCGGACAGACGGGAAGAAAGACGGACAGAAAAGACAGACAACAGACAGACAGACAGACATAGGCCTACACGCAAACAGATGGACATACATACAGACAGACGGACGGACGGAAGGACAGACACAGAAGGACATACAGACAAACACCCAAGCAGGCAGATAGACAGACGATGCAAACAGACAGACAACAGACGGACGGACGGAAAGACAGACAGAAAGAAACCGATAAGCTGGCACAGAAGGCAATCACGTGACTGTCGCTTCAGTCGAATATGCAACTAATTCAATCATCAATACATTCATCAATACGTTCATCAATACATTCATCAATACGTTCATCAATACGTTCATCGATACGTTCATCAATACATTCATCAATACATTCATCAATACGTTCATCAATACATTCATCAATACGTTCATCAATACGTTCATCGATACGTTCATCAATACATTCATCAATACATTCATCAATACATTCATTGTGTAATTTGACTTGAAATTCGATTTGAATATTCCTCTGTTAATTTGGTTACCGCGGTAGATCAGTTCCTCGATCTGCCCTTGTCTTATCTCTAAAGTGATTAAACCTTTCCTCTGTCCAATTCTATTCTGGAAGATGATTAAGCCTAGATCATCTCATCCGTCCTTAATCCTTATCTAATCTCTACGGCGTTTGAACCTTTCCCTCTCTCCTTGTCTAATCTCTGAATTGATTAAACCTTTTCGTCAACCCTGATCTAATCAATTTTGTGATTAAATTATAGGACAAAGGAAAAGGTCTGATAACGCTAGAAATTGGAAATGGATTAAGGACAGATGAGGTGATCTTAACTTAGGCTAGTCATCTTCCAGATTAGATTAACATTCCTTTGTCCTCCTCATCTACTCTGTCCTTAATCCTTATCTAATCTGCAAAGTGATTAGACCCTTTCCTTTCTCCTATAATCTAGTCACAATATTGATTAGAACAACATCCTCCTACCAGTTCCACTCTGCCGAATCCTCCAACTCCGATCGTTGCCACAATCGAAAGATCGTTGACCTGCATCAAACTGAAGTCCAGACCGTTGTCCGGTGTCATCGCCATCGTCGTTGCACCAAGCGAACACCTGCAACAGATGACAACGTTGCAACGTTGAGCACTACTTTGAGTATAATAGGCTTCTGGTAGGGAGCTATATAAATTTCCGGAATGAATGAGTGAATGAATGAATTAGTAAATGAATGATGAATGAATAAGTGAGTGAGTGAATGAATGAATTAGTGAATGAATGGATGAATGAATAAGTGTGTGAGTGAATGAATGAATTAGTGAATGAATGGATGAATGAATGAATGAATAAGTGAGTGAGTGAATGAATGAGTGAATGAATTAGTGAATGAATGAATTAGTGCGTGAGGGAATGAGTGAATGAATGAATGAATGAATTAGTGAGTGAGTGAATGAATGAACGAATGAATGAATGAACCGGCATGACAACCAAGCACGTTAGGACACGAGGCATGTCACAAAAAAGTCGTCTGTGCAATGGGACGAGTGCCACGCTCTACGGCGCTTTCCGTTTCCACCGAAGGTCATTACACAATAGGCGTTACAACCTGCGACTTCGACCCCCCCCCCATGATTTTACGTTGACGGCCAAGAGCGATGGAAATTTTATCCCACAACTGCTTTACGATGCACTTTACTTAAAACACCTTTTTAAATAAAAGTTATTCCTTTAATATTATACAGACCTTAATCTTTAATTAACTAATGTGAACACTTCGTGAACACTATTTTTCATTATCTTAACTTTTAAACTGGAGCTATTGCACCTTGTTGCGATTTCGTCAACAAGCCTTCTATAAACAAATTATTAATATAGGCTATATATGCCATTAGACCAAGAATAGCGCATGGCCGAATGCTGTCCACAATGTACATTCTCGTGCGGAAGACATTCTTGGCAAGAATGCTGTATATGTATAGCAACTTAATGTGCACCGGAATACATCAATGCCGGTGACACGAAACGGAGTATCCCCTCTGAAAGCTATCCGGAGGGATGAATTAGTCTATCCCCCCGGATGGAATTAACCGGTCTATACTATCCGGGGGGATAAACCATTCTATCCGATTTTTTTTAAATGAGCATAATAAAAAAAATTGTGCTGTAATCAAAATTTAAAGTGACTCTAATTGTTTTAAGTGTCCTAAGCAATGCTCGGATAAAGGCAACTCCAGTGCCTAAAGTGTGGAAAAAGAAGTGCCTGGACGCCCCTTACCTCTCCAAAAGAAGTGCCTGGACGCCCCTTAACTTTATAGTCTGTGCTCGCCAGTAAGTGGCTGGACGGTGTTCAAATTCTAAAACAAGTTCATGGACGCCGTCCATGACCGTCCAGGCACACTTTAAGCCCTGGGCAACTCGAATTTATTTAGTGACTCTGAGTGTTCTTAAGTGTTTTAAATGTTTAAAGTGCTCTAAAACAGGGTAAAACAAATTATCTAGTAGAAATAAACATACCTTTTAGTGTCATTGTTCAAAACAAAGCAGAGGAAAATTAATTTTCAAAAAAAATACACGCGGAAGCGGTTTTTTCGACTTTTTTAATTTGGGGGGATAAAATAATTAATACGGGGGATACTCTATTTCGTGACAGGCGGCTGGTTAAGTAGAGAATATACTTACTTGCTCGCCTGCTTGGTTGGTTGCTTACTTACTTACTTACTTACTTACTTACTTACTTACTTACTTACTTACTTACTTACCTACTTACTTACCTACTTTATGATACATTACGGTGACTTGTCTGACTGATATACGAAGACTGACTGGTCAGCAGACGGATTGACTGACTGACTGGATACAGCTTAATGGCTATTTGTCTGACTGACTGGCTGACTGATTGATTGGTTAGACAGTTGAATGATTGACTGCATGGGCGGAGACCTAGGGGGGGACAGGGAGGACGGTCCCCCCAATGAGTGTTGGGGGGGGACGGCCCATGCATTTGTCCCCCCCCCCCAATGTTTGAGCGTGAAGACTTTATTTGGCGGCGGAAATAAAAAATTTCGCAAAAGACTTTTGGCCGGAGGACTAAAAAAAAAGAAAGGTCATCAACTTTTTTGGCGGCGAAAATAGAAAAATTTCGTCAAGATTTTGGCCGGGTGACTTAAAAAAAAAGTCATCAACTTTTTTGGCGGCGAAAATATAAACATTTCGTCAAGATTTTGGCCGGATGACTTAAAAAAATGGTCATCAACTTTTTTGGGGGCGAAAATAACTTTTTTTCCCGAGATTTCGCCGGTCGTCAGAAATTTTTCTGAAAATCTCGCGTCTTTTCGTCCCCCCCAATTCTCGGCCCAGGTCTCCGCCTATGATTGACTGACTGACTAACTGACCGACCGATCGACCTACTGACTGACTGACCGACTGAGTGACTGACCGACTGACCGACCGACCAGCCGGTCAATGGATGGACTGTCATTAGATAATGGGAAAAATGGATGGAATCCGATACATCTATCGTCTAATTTAGTAATAAAACATCCAACGATTTATTGCTGGAAAATCTAAGACATATAGTACATTTTTGATCTTGCAAATGAATCAACCGACACTTACTTACTACCCTCCTTCTTTCTCCATGATTTAGACTGACACTGCCGTGGTACGACCATTGGCAGAGTTACATTAGTTAATAGTAATTACGCGGATTTCTGAGTCATTAGTAGCTGGATGGATCCGATTTGACCAGGGTCTATGACAACAGAGGTCGTTACGGCCCGTTACCCTGGACAGAAATTTGCTCGGCATATTACAGCACTTAGGAGCAAGATTCTTGAATCTTATCGGGTGCAATGCTTATATTGTGACAGTTGCTACCGTTTTAAAGGTGTCTACGACCAGCGCTCAAAGTAGTAGTAGTTAAGCTTAACAACTGTGCGATCACTAAGATCGCGAAAGTCGTTGGCGTCGCCTACTCGCCCTCCTCATTTCATCCATGCTTACGATAGTGGAGCAGTTGATCATTCTTACTCGCATTGGACACCTTTGAAATGATGATAATTATTCTATAAATATTATATATTATTTGTCAGCTAATCAGATCACCAGTTGGATTGTTTGTACTGTCACTCATGTAAGAAAACGTATCGCCATTTTAAAGGTGTTTAATGCAGGCGATATACACCAAATTATAATATTTCATCCAAGAGCATAAAAAAGTGCTACAGGAAAATACTAAGAATAGGGTGGATGCAGAAGGTAAACAACACAGAACTATACAAGCGAGTGCAGCTAAAGGAAAACAGCATGCAGAAGCTGATCAGAAGAAAACTAGGAATGTTCGGGCACATCTGCAGAATGGATAACAGCAGGAAGATCAAAGCACTAATGTTCGGACGAATGGACGGGACAAATAAGAGAGGAAGGCCGCTTAGGGAGTGGCTCGACGACATATCCGATTGGGGCAGAGCCTCGCTTCAGGAGCTGAGCAGAGCGGCGCTGGATAAGAGAAAGTGGAAGGACCTGGTGAAGAAGGCATCGGACACCTACGGGCGCTGAGCCCACGGTTGCTGCTGCTGCTGCTGCTGCTGATGATGATGATGATGATGCAAGAGCTCATAAGCGTATTTATCCATTCACTTTCTTCTCAAATACAGGTGTCGAACACGCACATAGATTTTATTACTTATATATCGGCTTCTTGCTGTTTAACCCCACCATGCCATACCAAGGATGATTAGTGTCACCCTCCTTCTTTCTTTAGGTTTGGGACTGGCACTGCCAAAGTACGAGCAGTGGCGGAGTTTGTTGAATACAATATATTCAACAACCCAGCGTCAATCCAGCTTCCTCGAACCACCTCTTGACCATAGGCGCAATCACGTCCCAAAAGTTGCGGGGGACCATAATGAGTCACGTCCTAAAAGTTGGGGGGGGGACCATAATGATAAAGTCAATGGGACCACTCAAAAGTTGGGGGGGACGCGTCCCGTGGGTCCCATAGGGTGGTTGCGCCTATGCTCTTGACCTATCAACTGGACTCCGATAGTCGTTTGATATCTATGGACAACCTATCTGATGCGACGCAGCGCTTGTGAATAACTTTGTACCAGTCACTTAGTAATTAAGTGGCACTTTAAAAATGCTGAGTGTACGATTACGATTACGATTACGAGTACGATTACGATTACGATTACGATTACGATTACGGTTACTATTACGATTACCTGTTGTCGTCTTCTCGTATTGGCGGCGATTTGACGGAGGCGCTAAGTTTGCTCATTAGGTGCATATACACTCTGAAATAGAACAACAATGGAATAGAACAACAATGGAATAGAACAAGAATGAAATAGAGGGACAACGAAATAGAACAACAATGGAATAGAGCAACAATGGAATAGAACAAGAATGAAATAGAGGGACAACGAAATAGAACAACAATGAAATAGAATAACAATGAAATAGAACAACAATGAAATAGAGGGACAACGAAATAGAACAACAATGGAATAGAACAACAATGGAATAGAACAACAATTAAATAGAACAACAATTAAATAGAGCAACAATGAAATAGAGGGATAATGAAATTGAGGGACAGCGAAATAGAACAGCAGCCAAATAGAACAACGGATTTTCAATGCTTATTGCAACCTCGCCCGTCATGATATGACACTGCAGCATATATTCTACATGACAGATTGATTGATTGATTTACTAATTGGTTGATTGATTAATTGATTGAGCGATTAATTGACTTGATGATGGAAGTGATTGACTAACTGACCAATTGACATACTCATTGGATAACTGATCAATTGATTGACTGATTGATTGACTGATTAATTGACTGATATAATGACTGATTAATTGACTGATTGATTGACTGATTGACTGACTGATTGATTGACTGATTAATTGACTGATATAATGATTGATTGACTGATTGATTGACTGATTGATTGACTGATTGATTGACTGATTGATTGATTGACTAATTGAGCTGTTAATTGACCGATTGATTCATTAATCGAATGAAATAGAGGGGCAACGAAATAGAACAACAATGAAATAGAACAACAATGAAATAGAACAACAATGAAATAGAGGGACAACAAAATAGAACAAAAAATAAATAAATCGATTGATTTATTGGTTGATTGAATGTTTGATCGACTGATTGATTGACTGATCGATTGAAACTTACTCTCGATCAAGCACAAGGCAATCAACTCCTTCGTTGTCCGAAGCAATGAAATTGGCACTGCGAATTTCCTCCCTGAAATCAAATAAATATTCTTATTATCATCAAACATACAACTAATCACTTAACCAGTTTATTAATTCTTTTATTGTTACTGCTTCACTACATCGTCATCATTTCTTCATTATTTCTTCACCATATCGTCGCTAATCCTTTCTTGCTTCTTCATCAATGCATCATTATGTCTTTGATATTTTGTCGTCATTTCTTCATTATTTCTTCACTATATACCGTCATTATATCTTCATTACGTTCTTCATCAAAGCATCCTCATGTCTCTGCTATTTCGACATCATTTCTTTGGTGTTTACTTTATAGAATCTGCTATAATCGTCATCATAAATTTTCTTCATTATTGTTTTCATTATACTTCAGCATTTTTGTCTTTATTTCTTCGTTATTGCATTATAACATCCTTGCTATTTCGTCACTAACATCAATAATACTGCATAGACTATTAACTTGACTATTTTGTCATAATTTCATAATCGTTGCGCTGCATATTAATATCCTTACTATTTCGCCATCACATCTTCATTTTGTCTCATTATGCCATAGCAATTTCGTCATAATTTCTTTCTTTGCTTCATAATATCTTCACTGTTTCTCCATTGTTTCTTCATCATATCTTGGTCTTTCGTTCATCATTTCTTCCTTCCTTTAATATTAAGACCTCTAAACCTGGCGTGGGCGCGAGCAATTGGTCCAGCCAGGGCTTAAAGTGTGCCTGGGCGGTCATGGACGGCGTCCATGCACTTGTTTTAAAATCTGAACGCCGTCCAGTCACTTATTGGCGAGCACAGACTAGAAAGGTAAGGGGGCGTTCAGGCACTTCTTTTCGAGAGGTAAGGGGCGTGCAGGCACTCATTTTCCCACACTTTTGGCACTGGGTCCAGCGTGACGATATACTTACGACTCTAAGGCAAGTTCTCCGAGGAAGTCCCCCGGTCCGAGGGTCTCAAGAAGGACTTCTTCCGTCGACCCGTTCGGTTTCTTCGTCTTTTTTACCTGCAACAAACAAACATCCAACGATTGTTACTTCGATCTTGCTGCTTGAGCTCCGTGCAGTGACGCTCGCTTCAGACAGCTTAGAAAACTTATAGCTTTATTTTGTCTGAGACATTATAGTTGTTGGGTTTATTAGAGGAGGATTCTACCTTGATAATCTTCGTTTAATTGGAAAAGAGACACATTCAGGTGACGCACCGCTTCATCCAGTTACACGTCAAAGCACATTAAAAATCGACAACGACAAAAACATTGTGAACATAACAATGTCTGTCATTAATTGGGTGAAAAGAGAACCCTCGGAATAAAAATGGGCGGAGTTTGGTTTCCGTTCTTGGAGGGGATAAAGCCTTCTTGGGGGGGGGGAGCTAAGCCCGGGAAAAGAAACCATTTACACGGTAAAAAAAATTGAATCTGGGTCTTATGGAGGGGCTTAGCCCCCCCCCAGCCCCTGATAAACTCCGCCTATGGGAATAAAGTTTCTATATCATCCTTAAATGGTAGAAAAAAGGATGCGATCTAGGGCGCAAGTTATAGGTGGTATTTACTAGAGGTGGGAAAAGGCTTCTCAGGACGTGTGTACCCTAATCTTAGGGGCGGGGTAGCTGCCTACCTGACCCTTGGCGATGACATAAAGAGTGTCGCCTCTGGCCGCCTCCCGTATGATGTAGTCGCCATTCTCAAAGTGCACCTATCAAACAACAAACAGATTACAGATTAGATTAACTAATCATATTAGGCATATATACAGTACTGTATATGCTATAGGATATAAGATTGCACTAGCCAATAGATTAGACTAGACTATAAACTAGGCTAGACAAGACTTGCTTTGACTGGACTATTATAGACAAGACTATAGATTATACTATAGATTAGATTATGTTAGAATAGATTAGATATGAACGGATTAGATTTGATTAGAGTGCATTATAATAGTAGGCCTACATATATTTTCTTACGTTATATTTGCTTGAATTCTTTTCCATTTAATGTAACCAAGATTAGATTAGGCGTACATTAGCCTAGATATAGCAGACTAGAAGGAGCTAGACATGATTAGCTAGGCATGATTAGCTAGACATGATTAACTAGACATGATTAACTAGACATGATTAGCTATACATGATTAGGCGTATATTATAAGATTCAGCAGACTATAGAATGAGATATAGACATGATTAGCTATACATGATTAGCTAGACATGATTAGCTCAGACATGATTAGCTAGACATGATTAGCTATACATGATTAGCTAGACATGATTAGCTAGACATGATTAGCTCAGACATGATTAGCTCAGACATGATTAGCTCAGACATGATTAGCTCATTCTTGCCTCTTCTAAGACGTCAGCGATCTTGTTCATCGTTTCATCTGGAACAGTCGTGAATTTAGGAACACTGCAAAAGAAAACAGATCAAAACGTTCAAATTTGTTTAGATCACTTAGGCCTATAAAGCGCCACTGATGTAAACAAAATGAATCCATCATTAATAATATCACTGGCACATATATATTATATATAGTCAGATAGACGAGTAGATAGTCTACTAAGTCTGATATTCAAGTGGGCGACGTCATGGGCGCCCGCACTTAGGAGCAAGGGGGGCACTTCCCCCTCTCAGGCTCTCATCTTGGAAAATAAGTACCTAATTTTAA
Organism: Lumbricus terrestris; assembly: GCA_949752735.1. Taxonomy (NCBI): domain Eukaryota; kingdom Metazoa; phylum Annelida; class Clitellata; order Crassiclitellata; family Lumbricidae; genus Lumbricus; species Lumbricus terrestris. Next base: position 7,279,124 of record OX457050.1, on the reverse strand, counting down.
ACAGATTTATTCTAAAACTTCTTTTCAAATCAATATTGACACTAAGTTAATTATACACAAGGAGAAACTGAGGTACATTTTGAAATCTCCATGAAAATAACCATGTTCCAAAAATTTCTTGTTTTGTATTTTTAAAGCTCCTGCTGAAATATCGAACCGTAATCACTGTGTTTGGCCCCTTGCAAAATATCTGCGGGCGACCATGTACAACACCCAGGGCTTAAAGTGTGTCTGGACGGTCATGGACGGCGTCCATGCACTTATTTTAAAAGTTGAATGCCGTCCTGCCACTTATTGGCCAGCACAGCCTGGAACACCAGGGACGTCCAGACACTTCTTTTGGAAAGGTAAGGGGCGTCTTAAGGGGCACTTATTTCCCCACACTATAAGCACTAGCAACACCCTTAAAAGACACCGAACAAGTCTTATAAGGCTACAAAGCTACTTGTCCCGTATAATTGCTTTCAACAGACGGGGAAAATTTTCAGTTCAGGTAACAGCCTCTGTTGTCATAGACCCAGGTCAAATCTGGATCCATCCATCCATCCCGTATAATTAATTAATGGAACTGTTGCGAATAATTTTATATCGGTTGCTGATTCTTTGCCAACGTTGTCACACAATTGATACAAAGAGCATTTTGATTACGAGGTAAGTATAGGCCTACACAAAACAGTTGCCTATAGGCCTGTCTGCGTGTCGGTCATTTTCCTGTATAGAGCCTACTACAAACACTACAAAAAAAATTGAGATTCGTGCACACTCACTACATACCCGCGTATATGCCCTCGATTACAGCCTGCAGTGATTACAAGGTTTTACAACAGACAAACATACATAAAGGGGTACAGATAGATCTAGAGAAAAAGGGAGACAGAGGCAGATAGAGGTAAAGGGAGACAGATATAGATATAAAGATAAAGGGAGCCAGATATAGATAGAGATAAAGAGAGACAGATAGAGATAGAGATAAAGGGAGACAGATATAGATAAAGGGAGACAGATATAGATATAAAGATAAAGGGAGACAGATGGAGATAGAGATAAAGGGAGCCAGATATAGATAGAGATAAAGGGAGACAGATATAGATAAAGGGAGACAGATATAGATATAAAGATAAAGGGAGACAGATGTAGATAGAGATAAAGGGAGACAGATATAGATATAAAGATAAAGGGAGACAGATATAGATAGAGATAAAGAGAGACAGATAGAGATAGAGATAAAGGGAGACAGATATAGATAAAGGGAGACAGATATAGATATAAAGATAAAGGGAGACAGATGGAGACAGAGATAAAGGGAGCCAGATATAGATAGAGATAAAGGGAGACAGATATATAAAGGGAGACAGATATAGATATAAAGATAAAGGGAGACATATGTAGATAGAGATAAAGGGAGACAGATAGAGATAGAGATAAATGGAGACAGATAGAGACAAAGGGATACAGATGGAGATGGAGAGAGAGATGGTGCAGTGATGATGATGACCTGCGTAGAAGATCGACACATTGTTTCTGCCGCTGAATCTCCGTCTTGATCATGATCGCCTGGAAGACATGTCGCTCGATCTCCCACAGCTTACAACCAGTCAACGCTATAATAGCACGAACATCAATCAAAACAGAATCAGTTGTGACGATGACGATGATGATTTGTAGGGCGCGGTGGTGTAGTGGTGGCGTCGTCGCTTTAAAGCCGGAAGGTTCGAGGTTCGAATTCACCTCAAGTCGCCGCGTAGGGACCTTGGCCAAGTCCTTCACTCGCAATTGCTCAGCGCTTCGGCGTGAAACTCTGATGCAGTATCCGCTCTGCAGTCGGGAGCGCCTTTGAGTAGAGTGCTTGAAGGGGCGCTATAGCAAGTGCACATACAATGGTGATGATTATGTTGCTATTGTTGTTGGTGTTGATAATGATGATGTTTCTGATGATTATGATGACGATGACGACGACGATGATTGGATCATGACCCCTTCCATAACCACCACCACATTCACCACCATGACCACCACCAGTCCACCACCATGCATAACCACCCCAGCTCCGTTGCACCGCAACCGTCATATGGTTACCTTTGACGGTGGCCGTTCTCGTACAGTTGTAGAGAATGGCCAACTCCCCGAACACCTTCCCTGGTCCCATCGTACACAACTTCTGCCCCTCCTTCGTTACCTCGACGCGACCATCTGAACAAACAAACAAACAAACAACAGCAACTTCCCTTACTGTTCCACGCAACCCAAAGATTCTTACAAGCAGGAATATCCATCAGCGTGCTTACATCTTTGCAACTCAGTCATTACTACTAGGACTCTATTGTAAAGAACTGAACCAAGATGACTACTCTGGTTGCAATAAATCAGAAGTAAGCGAAGATAATATGGTTACAGTTGCGAAAGTAAGTGTAATGGACCAAGATTGACATAATAATATTATACAGCTTTAAGTAAATGAACCCAGATCGCAAAGTGTGTTGCAGAAAGACAATGAACGAAATATAGGTATGGACACAGAATTACACGTAGAACAATGCACCAAGAATGCTGCTGTAGTTTAAAAAACAACGAACCAGAATGGTATTATGGTTGTTATGAATTAGTTAATGAACCAGTATGGTTATAGCTGCAACAAAGGAACAGTGATGCAACAAAATTGTACAGTCATGCATTATGAATATTATTATAGAACAATGAACCAAGATGGCTACAGGTTGTATGAATTAGTCAACGAGCCATGCAGTATGGCTGCAATTGCTATCGATAGAACAATGGCAAAGTATATTCGTTACAAATAGGATAGTGAACCAGGATGGCAACAGTCTTACATATAGGACAGTGCACCAAGATGGCAACAGTCGTTACAGATAGGACAGTGAACCAAGATGACAACAGTCGTTACAGATAGGAAAGTGAACCAAGATGGCGCCAGAGTCTCAACCAGCTGAAACCTGATTTGTTTGCACGGTAAACAACCTAAGGGTTCAGTCAATGTGGTCAGCAGACGCGTCGATCGTATCTCGACAAGCCAATTAAGTTATCAATATTAGCGGAAGACGTTTTTATTGGACCGCACAGTTTGCTCAAGCTGACGTTATCCGTTGGCGCAAAAAGGCCGGTCTCTTTCCATCAACAAGTCCGGGCAAATAAGGCAAAAAGAGATGCTCCTTCAGAGGATTTGTACAATCCTCAAGTCGGACAATACTCCACTCTGTAAGCGGAAGCGATAACAGTCAACATGGAAGGATACTTTCCATTTGCGGCCCGTCGTGTGGTTGCGCATCTGCAAATGCGCTATAATAATAATAATTACTATAAGGCAAGCAGTCGCTGTTTATCGACGCTATGCAGGTCCAATAAGAAAGATAATTAGGCTACAGTTGCACTCCTCATGTGGCTATGCTTAGGCCTGGCAATAATAATAATAATAACAATGACGATTTCTATGGCGCCATGCCGTTGCAAGGGCGCCTCACATACTCACATACATACACCACCAGTATTTGAAATAAATTTTGGTATACGATTAGGTTGCGTATTGAAACTACACGACATCCAACATGTGCATGTATCACTATTTTAAATGCATATCTTTGTGTATAATTTATATACTTCAGAATACAATTATTATATTGTTGCATGTGCGAGTGTGTGTGTGTGTGTGTGTGTGCGTGCGTGCATGTTTGAGTGAGCATGAGTGGACATGTAGCTGGTTGGTTGGGTGTGAGTGTATGTGGGTGTATGGGTCGGTAAGTGGGTGGGTGTTTTGATTAGCGCGTCTGTGTCGATAATTTATATACGCGCATGCATGGTCATCCTAAATTCTTCATACGGCCACCCAATCTGGCCCCTAAAAGTTGCCGGGCCCTGGGCGTTACCCACCCCTCTTGGCGACCCGGGGGTTGGGTGGGAAAGGTGTATACATGCATGACTGACCCTCGAGTACGTATAGTTTCGATCCAACGTCCCCCTCTTTTATGATGATCGTTTCTTTCTTGTAGTCGACCAATTGCATGCAGTCGATGATCTCGCGAATGCTTCCAGTTGATAGATGCTTGAGGAAGTCGTCCGCCTGGATCGCTTGACGGATGAACTCCTTGCAACTACAACGAAAAATTATTACTATTATTATTCTTCTTATTTTATTAGTATTAGTATTATATTATTATTAAAATTATTATTATTATTATTATTATTATTATTATTATTAATTATTATTGCTATTATTACCACAACGTAATGAGAGACAGACAGACAGAGACAGAAACAGACAGACATAGACAGACAGAGACTGAGACAGAACAGACAGAGAGGTCAGTCCGCTCTATTCCTTAATAACCTCAAAACTCAGTCATGGAGGCTTCTCTGTTTAGCCGTGGTTTGGCCGGGAGCGGTTCTGAGTAGCCTACCTAGAAGAGGCACTATATAAACTCGTCCGGCTGGGCTGGGAGCACCTCTGAGTAGTTTCTTGAAGAGGCGTTATATAAATTCTAATAATCAACGAATAATGAATAAAATATTCCAAATAAACAATTGACAACAATTCAAAATCAATTCGATTGAATTGCAGGCGACTCAAGCTAGCTCGCCCTTGTTATTTATATTAAAACAGAGGTCAACACGATGTTGACCTCCGCTAAAATGGCCGATGTTGGCGCATGCGCATCACGCACGCACAGACACAAAAACTGAAAAGCGTTCATATCCGGAAACGAGATCGTCCGCAGCAACCGAGTAACATCCGGTGAGGGTTCCAGCGCGTAGATCGCCGAGCAGACGGCTTCCGGTTACGGTGCAATAATAAAATTATAATTAGCAATCGCTTGTAAGTAATGTAGGCGCCTAATATGAAAGGAAAGAATTCAAACAGACATAGCTATCGTTTCAAACTCCGCCACTGGTTGCACTATGCCAATGCCAGACTGCCAGTCACAAGTCTGAATATAATAATAATATAGGATGAGGGCGACACTAGTCATCTTTGATATGGCAGTGTCGCTACTGCGCTGGACAAAGAGAAAGAAATATACAAAGGAATTTAAGTAGTTCTGATAATTGCGTATGGGGCGCGGTGGTGTAGTGGTGGCGTCGTTGCCCTGAAACCGGAAGGTTCGAGGTTCAGATCCACCTCAAATCACCGTGTAGGGACCTTGGGGTGGGCAAGTCCTTCACTCGCAGTTGCTCAGCGTTTCGGCGTGAAACTCCGATGCAGTGTCCGCTCTGCAGTCGGGAGCGCCTCTGAGTAGAGAGAGCTGGAAGGGGCGCTATAACAAGTGCACATACAAACAATAAACGGCCTTGCAAGGCTTGCATGCACATTTTAACTGAAGTCACTGAAGTTACGATTATTCCTCAATAATGCTATAGTTCTCGCGATTCCCATAATTATAGTCTTTTTATTAAAATTATTTTATTTGTTACGATCAAAATAATGAACTCGCGGTCCTAGGAGAGTAACTGACACTTCTTGTAAAATTAATGAGGTAAGTCATGTATTCAGCAATGCTATAGTGATAGTCCATTTGTAGGATAATGCTCTGCTAGAAATGTTACCTTCCCATCCGGATACTAGATAGGTTAGTCCTACACGAAATATGTTGCAATCCAATGGAAAATATCGGAGGAGGAAGAACATGATTAAGCGGACAATCAACTCAAGATTGGAGGATCTGGAGAATGATTAACCAGAGTTGGAGAATGATTAACCAGAATAACTTGAGAATGATTAACCGGAGAAACTTGAGAAGGATTAGCCTGAGTAACTTGAGAATGATTAACCGCAGTAACTGGAGCATGTAGAGGAGAAGGAGCGAAAGAAGTACATCGTTTGATTAGTTATAGTTAATCATTGTCTATTGCCTTCCACATAAAAGCAAGAACACATTCCTACGAAACTAATCGAACGTCGATAACAACAACAACTTCTCTCTCAGATGTTCGTCGACGACAGAGAAAGAACGAAAGATGTCTGCAGACGATTATCGGTCCCACCCGGTCCCACCCGGTACCACACATCCTCCATTAACACAACCGACAAAGCATTTCGATGGATATATCGGATTATCTCGCGTAGTCAGACAAAAGTCGGCAGCGGCGTCGAGATTATCACGTACACCTCTCTTGGGGGGTTCGAGGCTATATTATTATACGCCCGTGTTTTCCGCTTTTGGCCAGGAAGGAATGATGTGCAGTATGTGCTTCCGGATTTTGTGGCAACATCGCCGTATCGATTGGATTGGTCATGCATCGACTAGCAAGTTTCTGTGTGAAGTGATTCGCGATGGGAGAGGGTTACGACGAGAGGATTTTTTAGGGGGTGAAGTCGTTGAACTGAACGGGGGTGGGTGGGGGTTGGGGGGGCATGCTGAGAAGAGGGACTGATCAGAAGGGGCTGAGATGGACCGAATGATGCAGGAACATCATAGACGGGAATAATAATCTATTGGGAGATGAGGATGTTGTTGTTGTTGTTGTTGTTGTTTATGATGATGATGGCAATGAGAGAGAAAGACATAGACCGAAAGAGACAGACTCAGAAAAAGAAAAACATACAGACAGACAGACATACAGACAGACAGGCAGACAACCAGAGAAAAACAGATGTAGAGCCGAAAGACTGGCATAAACAAGCACAGAAACAAAGAGAGAAGAAACAGATAGATAGACAAGCAGATAGACAGAGACGAACAAACAGACCGAGACAGACAGACAGACAGACACAAAGAGGGGCAAAGGGAGAAAGAGACAGTAAGAAAGCGATCACTCTTTGAGACTCTGTGGAGACAGACAGACATATAGACACACAGACAGTCAGACAGGTGCCACCCTGGTGTCTGAGGTAGTATCCATCCATCCATCCAATTAGACCAGCTTGGCCTGCCAGCTGCAGTGCTGCAGTCGATTCATTTGTTCCCACAAGTAGGTATCTGCTTGACAACTTCCGAGGCAAGTAGAACGGAGTTTATCTAACGCTACAACATTGCCAAAGTAAGGTGTCGTCCAACTGGTTCAAGTGCCAGGATGAAAATTGCGTTTCTAAACCGATAGAGGACTTACATGTATACACTATATTCGCTTTTATGACGCTCCTAATAGGCGATATATAAGAAACTGAAGAGTCACACATATGATTTTTAAATTTTATCAGAAATGCATGTATTGTCGTGTATAGGCAATGTTCCTGTAGCCAAGAAGTGTGTGTTTGTGCGTGTGTTTGTGTGTGTTTGTGTGTGTTTGTGTGTGTTTGTGTGTGTGTGTTTGTGTGTGTGTGTGTGTGCATGATTGTCTAGGTATACATTATTATTTCTTTAGAGTCTTATTCATGTATATTATTTTGCCCGTTTATTTGTTTATTTGTAGATATTATGGATGTATGTTTAGTAATGCGTGCATGCATTTGCACATGCATGCATGCATGTGTGTGTGAATGAATGTAGGCTATATGCCTGCGCATATATGTATATGCAAAATGCATTTATGCATGTCTTTATAATGTGTGGGTTTGTGTGTGCGTGTGTCTGTCTGTATCTATGTGTGTATGCATGTGTACTTGCACATGTGTGATTGTAGGTGTTTAATGTATCTCAACCTGTCTTTATCACCTTCACAAAGACTCTCGGAACCTCAAAGGTGAGAACCTCACGTACCATCCAAATATTTACCAACCGTATTTACATCTCTCTTTTCTCTTTCTCTGACGTCAAAAAACACATCGAGGGAAATATGAGAAAGGCGGCGCATAAGATTTCCAGCACAGAATCACAGTGCACGAAATTAATACTCGTCCAAGTAAATAATCGATTCGAGAATTTTTGCGAGGTTGCCAAGTGCAGACGGCGTTTAATTGGCAAAGCTAAAACAGTTCACGGGAGTATAATTATGTATATTGTATAATAATTAACAATTATTATAATAAATTATTCCGATTTCAACATGGAGTTCAATTTTATGTCACTACCATAGAGACGCGTTCAATTTATCCAACTCGCACCCATTATATCGATGTGCACGTGGCATAGCGCCACTTCAAGTTCTCTACTCAGAGGCGCTTCCGACTACAGCGCGGACACCGAATCGGAGTTTCATGCCCAAGCGCATGAGCAATTGCGAGTGAAGGACTTTCCCAAGGGGTTCTGGCCAGGCATTTGTAGGTTACACATACGCTACAATTTGTGTGGCACGGTGGTTTAGTGGTATAGCGTCGGTTTCTTGTTGGGACGCTGAGCAAGTCCTTCACTCGCAATTGCTTTGGCGCCTCGGCATGAAACTCCAATGCAGCGTCCACGCTGTAGTCGGGAGCACCTCTGAGTGTGGACGCCTGAAGAGGCGCTATAGAAATTGATCAATAAAATAATAAATAAATGAATAAAATAAATCTAATAATAACCATATATATATATTTATGCTAAATTATACATTTAATAATCTGTGTCATAAATGCTACAATCATATATATATATATATATATATATATAATTATATATATATATCATATATCATCATCATCATCATCATCAAAATCCATGGGCTAAATACCCGTAGGTGTCCGACGCCACTCTCTGTCTGAGTCTGTCTCGCATCATGCTGCCCAGCTTCAACCGGTCCGGTCAGCAGGTCTGCTCCATACCATTAACATCTTGGAGCAGCTAGACCACCTTGTTATAAAATAAATTTATATATCTTTTCTCCTTTTCATGCTCTCCATGCGTTATTTTGTGCCCCATGCAGACGCCCCCATTTTTTTCTGGTCAGTGAGCGAGGTCATAGATTGGGTTTCAAAAAAGGAGCAAGCAGTCATCACATAAAAAAGAGTTGGCTTAGCTACCATCGATCATAATATGAAAGAGTTGAAGCGGCTCAGACCGACTCAAGAAACCGAAAGGAACTGGTTCAAACTAATGCATCCGAAGTGGTTGGTAAGAAAAGCGTCAAGGTGTTCCGATCACGTGGACACCCGGGGGTGAGGGTTGGTTTAGTGAAATGGTATACCACTCTGGCACGCAAAGAGCACCTCCCTCGCGACCCTCCAAAAAGTCCACTCAACCTTCCATTCAGCAGTCTGCGTCGTTTAAATGAGGCTAATGAGTAGTTCGTGGGACGTTGGTAAAATAAGTATTCGTGATTGAGGTATTGTATGCATGGCTGGCGCCTGGCAGGCGGTAAAATGTGTCACTGTGTCAGGCCTTCAAACTTAAAGCCTGTCTTGCTTTGTTTAGACTGCAAGTCCTGTCTTCCTGCATGGGAGGCTAAATTTCGCTTGTGTCCGGTTTAAAAGGGCCTCTATGTGAATCATACCCACTGCAACTAGTTAGAACAGAATACCAAGGACATAATTATGTACAATTGTACATGTACATGCATGTAGGCCTACATCAGAGGTGTTAAACAATCGCCTGTCGTGCCATTCATTTCTGATCCCCTTCACAAATCATGATGTTTCTCTGGCCCGCAAAAACCTTGCCCAGAGAAATACTAAAGATGGTGGTCGTGACAGATAATGGAGATCACAATCAAGATATTAAGCCCAATATCACTGTTTCTACGCAAAAATGGCGCAACATATAGGATTTAATCTTGCAAGCATTTCCTTGGGACTGGCTACCAAACTCCTACCAGACTACCGACCAGTGGCGTAGCAATAGGGCGTGCAACCTGTGCAGTGAACGAGGGCCCCCGGCTGTTAGGGGCCCCCCGGGGTCAGAGTCAATTTTTTACTTGAAGGATATTCAGAATGTATTCAAACCTACATCGTACACACCCAGTAATTTGTTTGGTTTCAGCCGGAATGTCCATGATTATGCTACCTTATTACAAATATATTTACTCTTTGCAGTGTTTGGCCGGAAGTAGTTGTACTGACGTATAAACATAATTGTGTCATGGTCTACGCAAACGCGTTTAAGATTTATTATCTTTGTAGTAAAATGTGAAATTTATAAAAGATAACTGCATAGCCTATTAACTTGGAAATTGTAAATTTTTTAACTCTCGTACGGCACTCTTGCTGTCCCCCCCAAGTTATGCCTAAGTCTTATTTAAGTGGCGCTGCTAAGCGACAAGCAGGAGAAGAACGGGTAAAGAAGACCGCCAAAATGCGAAACATTTCCGCATTTATGATGCCTGCGGAGAGCGAGCTTGCACCGACGACTACATCAGAGTCAATTTCCGGTTTGATCAGTGCAGAGATGGTGGTTGACATGGATATTGACACTAGCCTAGTAGGCTTCGAACTTCAAAGGCTACGGTAGCAGTTACATCACCAGTGGATTCAGGCTTGACACCTCAAAGTGGTGGATATTTTTGCACAAGAGAAGGCGCGCAAACGAGCATTTTAGCATTTTAGACTTGATTGAGTCATTTCGCATTTGCCAAATTCGTTACATTTTTCCGCTCTTTTAATCAACAAACGGTTACAAACCCAACAGCTTGGAGAATTTAAGTAGGGCCTATGGGTGATTGATGATTAATACTTCAGGAGATGAAGCAAGTTTTGTGATTACCTTTGTATGGTATTTTAGTTCAATTTTTCTCTGCTGATATGTAGAAGAATATGCTTCATTAGATAAATTTGTTAAAATAATTAAAAATGTGGCTAGTTTATTTTCATTTAATTTTGGTGTTAAATATGCAAATTTCGTAAAGGAACCAGGCGTTTGGCACAGCTTTGTTGCTTGAAATCGAATGGGGTTTCAAGCATTTAAGGGCCCACCACCTATGCTCTGCACAGGGGCCCCCCAAGACCTTGCTACACCACTGCTACCGACACCATTTTCAACAGGCGTCTTCTGCACTCTGGCCCGCCAACAGACAGACAGACAGACAGTGACATACCAAAAATATATATTCATTTTTTACAGCATATATAAATATGCTGTCTTCAGTGTCTTGTATTGCATTTTATCGTCATGGAGTACTTACGATATATATATATATATATATATATATATACATGTATGAGTGATATTTTTACTGGTACATATAAATATATATATACACTGGATGGACACAGATGATCAATATGTTTATTACTCTTTTGATTCTTGTTTTGAAACATATCATCTGTTTCCTTCGAGCGTTGTTGATCAGCCACATTGGTCACTTCACTGGTCAGTCAATGGCGATGCGGTCAATGCCCGAGACTACTGACCGTCATCATGAAGGGTCAGCTGTGGTCAGCGAAAGTAGACAGCAACTGTTCACACTAGGCCTTGGTTCCAGTACAACAACTATTTTTACAATCTGGGTTCCAAGTTCCAACAGACCATTATGCCTACTATTGAAAACAACAATAATAGTAGTAAAAGTGAATATAAAAAATATAAATAATAATTACAATTACTATTTTATTATTGTGATTAGATCCCTATTGTTATTATTACTATTGTCAAACAGGCAAGCCGACAGATAGGCCTAGGCATACAGACAAACAGAAGGACATACAGATTGAGACAGAAAGACAGACAGACAGACAGACAAGATAAACAGACAGAGATAGACAGACAGGCAGGACGAACACACAGACAGACAGAGACAGTCAAACAGAGATATAGAAGGGGGGAGAGAGAGAGAGAGACCTCGTCAACGTTTGTCCTTGCTCATCGCTTTCACGGTCCGTACAGATAGATGGTTACTCAGATGGTTGGCCAACACGTGACCAGTAGTAGGCTACCACAGATGCGCTGCTTAGGACATCCGGTCTGTATGTCAATCGGTCTGAGTGTCGGTCTAACTGTCTGTCCATTTGGCTGTCTGATTATCTGTCTACAGTCTATTTCACTATCTAAAATCTGCCTGCCTGCTCGGTTGCCTGTCTGCCTGTCTGATTATCTATCTATTTGTCTGCCTGCCTGCCTCCCTTCGTTCCTTCGTTCCTTCGTTCCCTTCCTTCCTTCCTGCCTGCCTACCTGTCTGCCTGTCTGCCCGCGTGCCTGCCTGTCTGCCTACCTGCCTTACCTCCTGCCTGTCTTCCTGCCTGTCTTCCTGCCTGCCTGTCTGTCTGCCTGCCTGCCTGCCTGCCTGCCTGCCTGCCTGCCTGCCTGCCTGCCTGCCTGCCTGCCTGCCTGCCTGCCTGCCTGCCTGCCTGCCTGCCTGCCTATCTCTGTATTCGTCCTTTTGTCCAAGTACGTTCAGTTCATTGCCCACCGGAATTTGCCAGACTGAGCCATGTGTACAGATGTCGTCGCACGGTGAGAAAAGCGTGACACCTAAGCATATAAATATATTATATATATACATATATTATATATACATATATTATATATACATATATTATATATATACATATATTATATATATATACATATAATTATATATACATAGACTTGTGGTAACGGTGGACCAGCCGCCGCCATTCGTCTGAGGCGAATGAGCTGCATTCATTTAAACGCATCATCAACCAGTGCTTATTTATATATCGTTTAAATATATAATTAAATGTTTGCGAACACATTATACGTGCAAATATATATATATATATATATATACAATATATATGCAACATATATATATATATAATTATATCTGACGTAGCGACAGCAGCTGCTGGTGGTCATGCCCTGTTTGACTTTGCCTTGGTCTATAGGGCTGGGCCTAAGTACACAAGACTAGAGGGACATACAGACAACGACAGGCAGAAGGAAGCAGACAGAGAGAGAGACAGACAGATAGAACCAACGAACCGTGAAAACTAGGGCGCACATTGCTTTAAACTTTTGCCCCTCTTCCTCCTCCTCCTCCTCCTCCTCCTCCTCCTCCTCCTCCTCCTCCTCCTCCTCCTCCTCCTCCTCCTCCTCCTCCTCCTCCTCCTCCTCCTCCTCATCTCCATCTCAATGCGCAAAAATTCGGAAGATAAACAAGACACAGTCTACGATCAGATAAAAAAGATTATGGACTTATCCACGGTGTACAACAAGCAATCAATCAAACAACCGATCAATCAAACAGTTAATCAATCAAACAATCGATCTATGAGTGAGTGCCTGATTGAGTGATTGATTGAGTGATTGAGTGAGTGAGTGAGTGAGTGAGTAAGTGAGTGAGTGAGTGGGTGAATGAGAGAGCCAGTGAGTGGGTGAGTGAGTGAGTGGGTGAGTGAGTGAGTGAGTGAGTGAGTGAGTGAGTGAGAGAGCAAGCTAGCAGTCAGTCAGTCAGTCAGTCAGTCAGTCAGTCAGTCAGTCAGTCAGTCAGTCAGTTGGTCAGTCGGTCAGTCAGTCAATCAATCAATCAATCAATCAATCAATCAACCAACCACTGTGTGAGTAGTTGATTGAGTGAATTGGAGTGAATGAACGAGCGATTGAGCTAGGATCCATTCAGCCGTGAATTGTGCAGCGTCCTTTCAACAGCACTACTAATAATAAACTCTTATAATCTCCGACCCCAGCACGTCCCAAAATGACTGTTTTTGAGTCTAATGAAATTCGATTCATTAAGAGTCCCATGGAGTAGGCGCAGCTCAAAGGGAGCTAGCTGCGGACCATTGACCACTGGGTTCACCACGAAAAAGCTCGGCTTCGTTCAACTGCAGCTCGAACAAATGGAACTAGAAGTTACTGTCTGTTTTGCGGAGTGGAGGGGCGGCGGGCTTGAAAATCTGAAGTGGGGCAACAAAGCTCTTGCAGTGCAAACAGTTCGGTGGAAGGTGCATTTGACGTGGCCACCCAGGACAGCACTTACTGTTAATCCTGAAAAATACATGCATCTTGGTTTAGCGATCAAGCCTTAGAATTAAGCTCATAGGTCGAATAGATACATCTTCATTATCAACCAGGGTTTGCCTACTTACTTAAATGATGTGCACTGATATATGATTCAATGATGATAGATTTTATAATGCGATATGATATAATAATGTCATATAGCAATGATAATAGTTGCGCTTGTTGACAACTCTACCTAAATTGTTTCATTGTTACAGGCATAGTTGTAAAAAACGTTTTTTTCGTTTTTTATTCTCTCCCAAAAAACGTCGTTTTTTTCGTTTTTTATTTTCCCCGTCGTTTTTTTATCGTTTTTTATTTTTTCTTTAACTTTATTTATTCATTTAATTTCTGTTATTATTCTCCTTAATTTTAATTTTTTCTGATATTCCTTATGTTTTCCGCCAACTCTCAATGATTCAGCTAACTAAAGTCATTATTTCATCGTTTAACATCATCATTTAAGAGATTGCCTGCGTGAAGTAGGTTCCTAATCAATTTTTTCAAGGTTAAAATGCGGTTTTAGATGTAGCAAAGTCAAATTATTTACCGTTTCCGTTTTTTATCGTTTTTTTGTCGTTTTTTATTTTTTCGAAAAAAACGACGTTTTTTACCGTTTTTTATTCTGTTTCCATCGTTTTTTACATCTATGGTTACAGGTGACTCACGAGCGGAACTCATGTTCTTTAGGATCGTAATCCTATTGATCCTGATCCCTTGTTGTTTGTCGGTTTCTTTATATACTGTTACAGGCCTACTTGTTTTCCGAAGTCACAAAATGGGTTCAATAAAATTCATGGTTATGGACTTATGGTCATGGCTATAAATGTTATACATATACACTCACAAAGCATACAATAAGACACGGTTGTTATTATTATGATACGACATGAATGACAAAATACATTGCACCGCAATTCAATATTACATAGTAACTCAATAGTCAATACACTATAATATAATATAATATAATATAATATAATATAATATAATATAATATAATATAATATAATATAATATAATATAATATAATATAATATAATATAATATAATATAATATAATATAATATAATATAATATAATATAATATAATATAATATAATATAATATAATATAATATAATATAAATATAATATAATATAATATAATATAATATAATAAATATAATATAATATAATATAATATAATATAATATAATATAATATAATATAATATAATATAATATAATATAATATAATATAATATAATATAATATAATATAATATAATATAATATAATATAATATAATATAATATAGCCGGATTTCAGTTTTCAGAAGTGCTATAAGTTTTTATAACCACCGTAATTTATCATAGAACTCAACTTAAAAACTCTGATGTATAGCCTCTACCGACGAACAGCACATATGCTATCATCGAAGCCATTGCACGACACTTGGACCATTGCCATGAAGAATTTATGCCGTAATATTCCAAGGAATGTCTGCCCTGCAGGCATTATGAGGAATTTCGGGCAAAATAATCTGAATAACGTCTGCCATAATATTCTGAATTCTGTCTGGACAAGTGTGCATGATAGAGCGCCAGTGGATATAAGGACAGCAACGACTTCCTATATATCAACTTTTATTGCGACCATTATTCGCCGGTGTCACGAAATAAAGTCTCCCCCGATACAAAGTCTCCCCCCGAAACAGAGTCTCCCCCTGGCTGAAACTCTGTATTGGAAGAAATTTTCTGAAGTAAAAGTATTATATGTTTTCTTGTTATATAATCTGGCAACTTAAACTAACCGTTTAGCCTGCTCATCTCTAAATTTGATGCAACTGTTGTCAATTTTACGCTGAACGGGGGAGACTTTATTTCGTGGACGGCGGAAATATTCTCTCCCCCACGGAGACTTTATTTCAGAATATAGTCTCCGGGGGCGAATTTATTCTGGAACAGATCCTCCGGGGGGAGAATCTGTTTCGAAATAAAGTCTCCGGGGGGAGACTTTTAGGGGGAGACTCTGTCACGCGACACCGGCGGTAAAGATCTACGAGTCGTTTCCAACGAAAAACCCTTTCCGTCGCGGAAATATTTTGAGTTGCAATTCCTGCGGAAATACGAAAGTGCCGCGGAGATGCGGCAGAAGGCATAACGTGATTATGTCAGATAGAATTGTTACGCGGAAGCCGAAAGAATCTGTCAGAGTCGGTGTAAATGAAGGCTTGGCGGAGAGACGACTCTGATGTGGCTCGATACTTTAAGCCTTACCGGATTTTCTTATTATCTGTTACGGTCCGTGTGTGTGTGTGTGTGTGTGTGTGTGTGTGTGTGTGTGTGTGTGTGTGTGTGTGTGTGTGTGTGTGTGTGTGTGTGTGTGTGTGTGTGTGTGTGTGTGTGTGTGTGTGTGTGTGTGTGTGCTCTTGTATCCACTACCTTACGCTGCCTTTCATGAGTTCAAAACCTACCTTCCGGGGTCGCAATGTCTTGTGGGTACATTTTTCAAGACCCCACATGGAATTCATCGGCAATCCTCTGATTTGTGCATATCCAGTGTCCAATTAAGGTTTCCTTCTGGGGTCATGTCCCCATAAGGTGTGTGTATAGTGGGTGAACTGTGTGCACACACAATCCACACACTCTGCCCTGATGAACATTTTCGTGAAATCCGGCCATCTGGTGGGAAATATGCACTAATATATTCATTATGTAGCCTTCCATCAATGCCTTGTAAGTTGGCTATCTGTTAGTGTATTGTACCCTTACAAATTCCATGTGGGTACAATTTGACATTTCACTGCAAACGGGTTTTGTAAAACTACGCCGAAAAAAAGTGCCACACACTGTCCCCGCAGGGTTTGCCTGTGGGAGCTTAAGTGTGCAGTTATCCTGTTTACGCTTTCATAGATGATGCCAGATGAATGAGTCATTACAGAAAGGGTTGGCTATGACCCTAGCAGAGGTCAAATCGGCCAGTCGGCGCACAAAGGGCACTGGACAAAGAGCGACACCAGTCTAAGTCTAGGTGTGTTATGATTGTGGAATCAATCATGTAAACGTTTGTCAAAACCTTACCTTTTAGCGTAGCTTACATGCCAACATCAGACCACAGAAACTAGTAGAGCGGCCTGGTGAAAAATTGTTCACTTTGTGATAGAAGCATGAAATTTGGCACATACTATGTCATAAGAATAAAATTTGGCTATACAGCCATCGCAGATTTGACCCCTGGCCCAAATGGCAGCCATTTATCAAAATGGCCGACCAGTTTACATATTTCAAATCATCTCAGCTTCCAGTACACTTAGAATCTTCATCTTGGTGTCTAAAAATACATAGTTAGAGGCAAGGAATACAACAGGGCCATTCAAAATGTTCCCCATGTATTCAATGGCGGCCATTTTCCAAAATGGCGACCGAAATATGGATTTTTCAATTTTTCAGCTTCCAGTACACTCAGAATCGTCATCTTGGTGTCTAAACATACATAGTTAGAGGCAAGGAATACAACAGGGCCATTCAAAATGTTCCCCATGGCTTCAATGGCGGCCAATTTCCAAAATGGCCACAAAAATGCGGATTTTTTAATTTCTCAGCTTCCAGTACACTTAGAATCGTCATCTTGGTGTCTAATCATACAAAGTTAGAGGCAAGAAATACAACAGGGCCATTCAAAATGTTCCGCATGGCTTCAATGGCGGCAAATTTCAAAAATGGCGACAAATATGCAGATTTTTCAATTTCTCAGCTTCCAGTACACTTAGAATCGTCATCTTGGTGTCTAAGCATACATAGTTAGGGGCGGGGGTTACAACAGAACCATTAAAAATGTTCCCCATGGCTTCAATGGCGTCCATTTTCCAAAATGGCGAAGAAAATACGGATTTTTCAATTTCTCAGCTTCCAGTACACTTAGAATCGTCATCTTGGTGTCTAAAGATACATAGTTGGAGGCAAGGAATACAACAGGGCCATTCAAAATGTTCCCTATGGATTCAATGGCGGCCAATTTTCAAAATGGCGACAAAAATGCGGATTTTTCAATTTCTCAGTTTCCAGTACACTTAGAATCGTCATCTTGGTGTCTAAGCATACATAGTTAGGGGCGGGGGTTACAACAGAACCATTAAAAATGTTCCCCATGGCTTCAATGGCGTCCATTTTCCAAAATGGCGAAGAAAATACGGATTTTTCAATTTCTCAGCTTCCAGTGCACTTAGAATCGCCATCTTGGTGTCTAAAGATACATAGTTAAGGGCGAGGATTCCAACAGAACTGGTGAAAATGTTCCCCATGGATTCAATGGCGGCCATTTTCCAAAATGGCGACCGAAATACGGGTTTTTCAAATTTTCAGCTTCCAGTACACTTAGAATCGTCATCTTTGAGTCTAAACATACATAGTTAGAGGCAAGGAATACAACAGGGCCATTCAAAATGTTCCCCATGGCTTCAATGGCGGCCAATTTCCAAAATGGCGACAAAAATGCGGATTTTTCAATTTCTCAGCTTCCAGTACACTTAGAATCGTCCTCTTGGTGTCTAAAGATACATAGTTGGAGGCAAGCAATACAACAGGGCCATTCAAAATGTTCCCTATGGATTCAATGGCGGCCAATTTTCAAAATGGCGACAAAAATGCGGATTTTTCAATTTCTCAGCTTCCAGTACACTTAGAATCGTCATCTTGGTGTCTAAAGATACATAGTTGGAGGCAAGGAATACAACAGAACCATTAAAAATGTTCCCCATGGCTTCAATGGCGTCCATTTTCCAAAATGGCGAAGAAAATACGGATTTTTCAATTTCTCAGCTTCCAGTACACTTAGAATCGTCATCTTGGTGTCTAAAGATACATAGTTGGAGGCAAGGAATACAACAGAACCATTAAAAATGTTCCCCATGGCTTCAATGGCGTCCATTTTCCAAAATGGCGAAGAAAATACGGATTTTTCAATTTCTCAGCTTCCAGTGCACTTAGAATCGCCATCTTGGTGTCTAAAGATACATAGTTAAGGGCGAGGATTCCAACAGAACTGTTGAAAATGTTCCCCATGGATTCAATGGCGGCCATTTTCCAAAATGGCGACCGAAATACGGGTTTTTCAAATTTTCAGCTTCCAGTACACTTAGAATCGTCATCTTTGAGTCTAAACATACATAGTTAGAGGCAAGGAATACAACAGGGCCATTCAAAATGTTCCCCATGGCTTCAATGGCGGCCAATTTCCAAAATGGCGACAAAAATGCGGATTTTTCAATTTCTCAGCTTCCAGTACACTTAGAATCGTCATCTTGGTGTCTAATCATACATAGTTGGAAGCAAGGAATACAACAGGGCCATTCAAAATGTTCCGCATGGCTTCAATGGCGGCAAATTTCCAAAATGGCGACAAATATGCGGATTTTTCAATTTCTCAGCTTCCAACAACCTGAAATGGACTTCCCTTGACTATGCGACACCTCCCAAGCTGCTCTCAAATTTCACAAACTGTTGAAGACTGTTTTTTGCTTGATCTCGGCCGAGAGCGCCTCTGAGTAGGTACCTTGAAGGGGCGCTATATAAATTACGATTGATTGATTGATTGAATTATTTCATTAATTCTTCGCATTTGCTACATTACCCCTTCAAGCTCTTTACTCAGATGCACTCAAACTATAGCGCAGACACTGCATCGGAGCTTCATGCCAAGAGCAATTGCATGAGAAAGACCTGCTGAAGGTCCCTACACGGCAGCTTGAGGTGCATGTATTCGATTCTGGAACCATCCGGCTCTAAGACACCGAACCTGCCACTACACCACGGCGCCTTACCCTGCAGGTTATTGAGAGAACGATGTCTCCAATATCTCAATCAGTCGCCTATTTGTTACAAAAATAAAACTTCGTTTCCAGGTAGATTAACAACTGTTTACTTTTGGGGATTGCAGGTATACCAATGCGACGATCAGGTCAAGGCGAAATGGACCAATGGAAGATTCTATTCAGCTAAAGTCATAAAACCATGTGAAGGTCAGATTAATATTGACTGTAATTTAATCACCTTTGTTTCTTAAAATATAATTACTGCACGATATCCCATTGGTTAGAGCGGTCGGCCTGTAATGCGGGCGTATTCGATCATCGTCCCAGGCGGTTAGGACTACTGTGTTTGGACCTTGAGCAAGTCATTGACTCACAAATTGCTCTGCAAAATAATGACAGCTGCATCGCTGAGGCGTGTGTGCACTTCTGAACTTTGTAAGAAGGGCAATATAAAAGTGCATTGTATTTTATTTATGTAGGGCCTATGTTTCGCAAACCAGTAGAGGCTAATCAGAGCCGTCCTAAGACGCATGGACGTCGTCGTGCCCATTCTGCCTAAATTCCAAAAAGAGTTGATCAATTGATATGGTTTGGGACTATTATATGTACAAGAGCTTGCTAAACTTGACTTTCAATTACGGACTGAGAACTTAATAATACAAATTCTCTTACTTGCCTAGGTGTCGCCACGGCGACATTTTGCATTTTTTATTAATTGACAGCATTCGACTAATAGGCTACAGTTACTAGTTACTCTTCATAAGTAGCCTAAGTACCGGTATGTAGTACTGACTGTATTTGAGTTGTCTGGCAATTTCCTGGAGTGGATTGGCAGTATCAGACACATCGGCATCCAATGTGGCATCATCTGATCCAGTGCAGTCAGTCTCATCAGCAGCACCAGATCCAGTGACATATTCATCAACAGCTGCAGCCGCATTAGGTCTAGCAGTATCAGACTCATGGGCATCCAATGTGGCATCATCTGATCCAATGCAGTCAGTCTCATCAGGAGCACCAGATCCAGTGACATATTCATCAACAGCTGCAGCCGCATTAGGTCTAGCAGTATCAGACTCATCGGCATCCAATGTGGCATCATCTGATCCAGTGCAGTCAGTCTCATCAGCAGCACCAGATCCAGTGACATATTCATCAACAGCTGCAGCCGCATTAGGTCTAGCAGTATCCGACTCATGGGCATCCAATGTGGCATCATCTGATCCAATGCAGCCAGTCTCATCAGCAGCACCAGATCCAGTGACATATTCATCAACAGCTGCAGCCGCATTAGGTCTAGCAGTATCAGACTCATGGGCATCCAATGTGGCATCATCTGATCCAGTGCAGTCAGTCTCATCAGGAGCACCAGATCCAGTGACATATTCATCAACAGCTGCAGCCGCATTAGGTCTAGCAGTATCTGACTCATGGGCATCCAATGTGGCATCATCTGATCCAGTGCAGTCAGTGTCATCAGCAGCACCAGATCCAGTGACATATTCATCAACAGCTGCAGCCGCATTAGGTCTAGCAGTATCAGACACATCGGCATCCAATGTGGCATCATCTGATCCAGTGCAGTCAGTGTCATCAGCAGCACCAGATCCAGTGACATATTCATCAACAGCTGCAGCCGCATTAGGTCTAGCAGTATCTGACTCATGGGCATCCAATGTGGCATCATCTGATCCAGTGCAGTCAGTCTCATCAGCAGCACCAGATCCAGTGACATATTCATCAACAGCTGCAGCCGCATTAGGTCTAGCAGTATCAGACTCATCGGCATCCAATGTGGCATCATCTGATCCAATGCAGTCAGTCTCATCAGCAGCACCAGATCCAGTGACATATTCATCAACAGCTGCAGCCGCATTAGGTCTAGCAGTATCAGACTCATGGGCATCCAATGTGGCATCATCTGATCCAATGCAGTCAGTCTCATCAGCAGCACCAGATCCAGTGACATATTCATCAACAGCTGCAGCCGCATTAGGTCTAGCAGTATCAGACACATCGGCATCCAATGTGGCATCATCTGATCCAGTGCAGTCAGTGTCATCAGCAGCACCAGATCCAGTGACATATTCATCAACAGCTGCAGCCGCATTAGGTCTAGCAGTATCTGACTCATGGGCATCCAATGTGGCATCATCTGATCCAATGCAGTCAGTCTCATCAGGAGCACCAGATCCAGTGACATATTCATCGACAGCTGCAGCCGCATTAGGTCTAGTAGTATCTGACTCATCGGCATCCAATGTGGCATCATCTGATCCAGTGCAGTCAGTCTCATCAGCAGCACCAGATCCAGTGACATATTCACTAGCATCTGCAGCAACGTCAGAGCCGGCAGCGTCAGTGACTGATCAGATGGAGTCACTTCCAGTTGCATCTTTTTCATCTATTGATCCGGAAGTGGAAACGCTTACGTTACAGAATGTATTGACTGCAATCAATTTGCCTGATTTAGGCACATTAATGGAAAATGAGTCGATTGTGGATTCTTCTGGAGCACTTGAAACTATCAACCTGTCGCATTTTGAAGAAATCATGCAAGTTTACACTTCGACGATTTGCCGCAGTACAATTAATCCAACTGCTTCAGCTGACCAGAATTTCAATGTCCCAGATGCTGCCTTTGCTGTCGCAGAGTTGAACAGTGACCTTTCTGAAGATGAAAATGTACGTGAGCATGAACTGCCAGTTGGACACGTAAGTCTCATGATGTCTAAGGTAGCTTCCCAATTGAAAATGAGAGTCTTTGATAAGTTAAACTCTTGTTTTATATGTGAAAAGTTACTAAAGCTAAAAGTCACACGACACCTCAAAGCTGTGCATGCTGATCATCCGGAGGTTGCACGAATATTGAGTCAGTCATCTAAAAAGGAAATCGCAAAAGGAATGGAGTTGCTGCGCCACAGAGGAAACTTTTTTCACAATGAACGTGTGCGAAAGCTTGGTCAAGGCTCTATAATACTTGCAAGAAGACCGACAGAATTGCAAGAAGTTGATCCTAGCCAATACGGACCTTGTCCTGATTGTCTGGCTTATGTTGCTCTAAGCAATATATGGCGTCATTGTCACTACCACTGTATTGGCTCTTCTGGCTCTGATGAAAAGGGCAAAAGAGATATTGTCATGGAGTCACAGGCATTGCAGGATTCCGTTGAAATTGGGGCTTCGGATTTGTTGCGTACCACGGTGTTCAGGTCATTTCGGCATGATGACATCTCTCGGGCAGCAAAAGGTGACTCTCTCATTGTTGACATCGGAAATTTACGTTTGAAAAACGTTGGTCCGGACAAATATGCTAGTGTTGCAAACAGAATGAGAAATGCTGCAAGACTTCTACTGAAATTAAGAGACATTGATGCCAATCCGAACGGACAAATAGCAAACTGGATCAACCCACAATCATTTGACAAAATAGTTGAAGCCGTGGAGAGCATGTCCGGGCAATTGGTGGACGAGGATACGGGAGCGGTGCAACTGGAGAAGCCTTCTGTTGCCAAGAAGTTAGGGCACATCTTAGTCCAGCTGGCTGAAAGAAAGAGGGGAATAGCGATGAGGTCAGATGACGAGGTTGCTGAAAGAGACGCCGTTCGCTTTCTTGCCCTGCACAACTCTGAATGGACGGATCAGATTGCTGGGGCAGCTACAAGAACGCTGAATAGGCGGAAGTTCAACCAGCCCAATAACCTCCCCACAACATCCGACGTAAAGAAACTGACTGCATATTTAACAGCAGAAACCGTCAGAATCTTAGAGAAATACAAAGAAGGCAGTAACACCTCCCAGCATTATAGGGAACTGCAAAGAATAACTTTAGCCCGGTTGCTTGTATTTAATAAGACACGGCCTGGAGCTGTATCACAGCTGAAGAAAAACGCATTTATTGAAAGACCAAACTGGGCAATTGATGGTATACAAGACGTGCGCGAGAGCATGACCAGGATTGAGCAGGAGTTATACCAACGAATGGATATGGTGGAGATTCAAGGGAAAGCGTTTCGAAAGATTGCAATGCTCATACCACCTGATGCAAAGATTGCAATGAATACCCTGGCAGACGAGGAAGTAAGAATGCAAGCTGGCATCAAGAGTGAAAACAGATACTTCTTTGCCTGCCAAGGGACCTTGACTAATATCCATGGTGGGGATGCTCTGTGTAAGGTAGTGCAGGATGCAGAACTTGAGCACTCGGAGCGAATCAGGTGCACGAAATTGCGCAAATATATTGCGACCGTTTCGCAGATACTGGCACTGAACACCAATGAAATGTCGTGGCTAGCATCGCATCTTGGGCATGATATTTCGGTGCATAACAATTTTTACAAGTTGCAGGAATCATCGATAGAATTGTGCAAGGTGTCGAAATTGCTGCTAGCAGTAGACCGCGGGGAAGTAGGGAAATGGGCTGGCAAGTCGCTCGAAGAAATAGAACCCGACGGTAAGTTATAATAATTTTTAAAATTTCTTCGTGAGGTGTTTACCTTAGAGTTTATGCACTAGCCTATAGCATTTCAAATGTGCATTGAGTAAACTGTCATACTAGCACCTACATCACAAGATTAATTCTATCAATATGACACACTGATTCTCCAATGACATAACAAAATAGACGGAATTGGTTTATATTGCTCCATATTTATTTTCTCAATGTGATGAAGCAAGCAAATAAATTAAAACTGGTATTATACTTGAGCAGCAATGCCGTGCCCATATTATTTTAATTATCATTATCTGAATTTTTATAGCACCTCGTCTAGAGGACTAATCGGAGGCGCTGCCAAAACCATATCAGTGGGTTTTCTGATTTTGCTCATTGTCCCCTTGCTGAAATTCACCACTTAAAGAGATTATGTGATGTAATTGTTTCATCTTTCTTTCCCCTCACTGTTTTTTGTTTGAACCTGTTCTGGGCGCAATAAATTAAATGAATTATTCTCAATCCAGTTCTTGAAGATTTCTGGCGATTTGTTTGCCCTAAACTGCTAACAGTTTGCAACAGATAGGAAAATTCCAATAAAACACATTTATTACAGACATTCCTCTGGATTTCAAAGATTCTGATGACGAGCATTCAGATATGACTACGGATGGAACGCCATCCACAAGTCACTTAGTATGCACATCAAAAGAACAGACCGGCAGTGAAGCTCAAGAGAACACCAACCAGGCCGTGCAATCGCCAACCTTAATTGTACCATCGACATTGTCCGAAGACAATCCATCCGTAGAACTGCTCAAGAAACGGAAAGTACCATCGACATCGTCTGAAGCCAATCCATCCGTAGAACTGCTCAAGAAACAGAAAGTACCATCGACATCATCTGAAGCCAATCCACCCACAGTGCTGGACAAGAAACGGAAAGCACCATCGACATCATCTGAAGCCAATCCATCCGTAGAACTGCTCAAGAAACAGAAAGTACCATCGACATCATCTGAAGCCAATCCACCCACAGTGCTGGACAAGAAACGGAAAGTACCATCGACATCATCTGAAGCCAATCCATCCACAGTGCTGGACAAGAAACGGAAAGGTGAGTGAATAGGATGTTTATTTCGCTGCAATTCTAAGTTTTTGCAAAAATCGAAGCGCTTAGTGCGTACTACGCACTATTTTCATAATAATTATTGATCGTAAATATATATTTTGTTCATCATGACCTACTGTTGAAAAACAGTTGAAAATAGGTCGACTCACACAGAATAGTCCAGATTTAAGGCAAGAGTCCGTGCACTCAATGTCGCAGGTCGCTACAATTATGCATAATGTCAAAAGTTGAGGTTGCATTGCATTAAATGCACCTATCGCATGTGAGTGCGTACATGTTAGAGTTGAGAGAACATCTATAATGAAATAGACTGCTTTGAAAACAATGTTTGCTTGCTTTGCTTAAATACTGTTGTACGATAATGAAACAATTTCAATGCTGCAATCATTCCCACAATTTAGATCTATAAATTTAAGACTCACGTTCGCCAAATATTCAAGCCTTAACTCGGGGGGGGGGGGGGCCGGTAGAGTAGTGGTTAACACGCTGGCCAAGAGTGCGAGAGGTAGTGAGTTCGAGCCCCCGTTGGGCGGATTTGCTTTGTAGGCTGCCATCGGCGCCGTGTAATTACAAAGCTGTCTGTTCAGTTAGTAGTTAAGTTTAATTAAGATTACTGCATAACTTGTAAATGTAAAGCGCAGTGCGTCTTGCAGGCGTTTAATTAAAGAAAATATATTATTATTATTATTTTTTTACCCGAGGTATTATTATTATTATTATTATTATTATTATTATAATTTTTTTATTATTAACACAGCTAAGCTAAACATGCATCCTTTTTCTTGTTAATTTTATCAATCGCAGCAGTGGACAATGCAAATGGAAATTCTGACTGGAGCGATTCCCAAGAAGATTGGGGTTCAGACGGCGATTTCACGAGTCCTGAACCGGAGCCAAAGAAGAAAATGCGAAAATATACCAAGAATCCATCTGATAAAGGTATTGATTATTTCTCCCGTGCAGATTGATTTTTTGAATGATTACTTTTTTATCACTGGTTGTGACGAGCAAATTTGTGAAAAGCATTTGATATGAAAAACCTGTCTGAACTATAACATACATGTACATGATATGTGTATAAGTACTTATCAAGTTACAACTTAGCTCAAAAGCTTCAATGCTATTGTGAACTGGTTTAAGCTGCTATAACCAGCTATTGCCTAATTTGCTTTTCCCTGTGAAATATAAAGTTATATATCTATATACACTGTGTCTGGATAAAAAGTAGCCCCCACAAAAAGCGTAATAACTCGGTCAAAACTCTTAGGATTTGTCTGAAATTTTAAGCAGAGCAACAGTGACCATATTTACATGAGATTCTAAAGCCGATTAGAAAACACGACCGTAGACGTAGTAGTTGTCCAGGGATACAATCGGCTTCATAACCCGCAGCTGTGGCCGCCCAGCAGTCCAGATCTCGATCCGGAGTACCAGGTGCATTTACTGGAGGGGCGCGTTTTTCGTTCACGCGTATTCATGACTTCGATAACCGTAGGGCGTATATATATTCTGATTGAAGAGTGGCAGATGTTTGACCAAGTGATCATCGACCGGACCATCAAACAGTAGCGTCTACGTCTACGGTCGTGTGTCCGTGAACAAGGAGGACATTTTGAACAACGGATATAGCTGAATTTCATTTCTTTTCAGGTTTTCCATGTTGGAAAGTTCAGTTTTTTGGTGCTGCATTTTAAACACTCATAAATTTGAAAAACTCACGAATATTTCTAATCGGCTTTAGGATCTGGTGTAAATATGGTCACTGTTGCTCTGTTTAAAATTTCAGACAAATCCTAAGAGTTTTGACCGCGTTATTACACTTTTTTGTGGGGGCTACTTTTTATCCGGACACAGTGTATATACTAAGTCATTGCACACTTGCCAGTATGGTTTGCAGCAGCCAATGTATACAACAATGATCATACTTTTTTGACAGAGATGGTGATTGCACTTTTGATTTTATTTTTACATTTAATTGCAATTCAACATAAATGGCAATTTGTACTTTTAGAGACAATGGAAAAGGACAAGATTCGCATATATGAGCATTTCCGCAAAGAAATAAATTCCTGCACTGTTCCAGGGAAAGGACCAATATCAGAGTTCCTGTGCGCTCACCGTGAAAGCCTCAGCTCTCACAGACAAGACTGGATCTCAATAAAAAATTGCATCAATACTATGGTGCAAAAAGTTCGAAGAACCCTAAAACGAAACTAAGAATATAGATAACACTGGCTGAAACAAGCATTCTAGACAATGCTTTCAGAATCAATGGTAATGATATGAAGATTATGCATGAACATTTCCGTACAAAATCAATTCATGCACTGCTTCGGAACAAAAGCTAATCCCAGAGTATATGTACACTCATAGCGAGGGTTTGAGCTATCATAAGCGAGACGGACTTTCGTTAAAGAAGTAAATAAATGCCATAATATAGGAAGATAAGAAGACACTGAAAACGAACTTAAGTGTAAGGATAAATTAGGTGAAACAATAATTCTAGAGACAATACTATGATGCAGAATTTAGCAGAACTTTGAAAGTATATTGATTTAAACAGTTCAAGCAAACATTGTAGAGAAATACAATAGAAAAAGTTAATACTATTATATATGAGCATTTCATGAAAGAATTAAATTCGTGGAAATTTTTTGCAAAAAGCCCAATCTCAGAGATTCTGTGCGCTCATAGTTTTAAGCCAAAGCTCTACCAGACAAAACTGGAACTGCATGAATAGGCCTACCATTGTCCATAGGGGTACATAGTTAGAGGTACATAGAAACACACGTACTAATGTGTAGGGATAATTTTAGTTCAGGCAACTATTCTAGAATTATTATACATGAGGATATCCAAAACCAACATTAAATAATCCAATATTCCGGGAAAATAACTAGTCTCGGTGATTTCTTTGCATTCATTATGAAAGAATAATGAAATATGAAATAATGAATATGAAAACTATGAGCGCTCACAGAGAAGACTGGATTTTAGTAACGAATTATATAACTATCATAGCGCAGAAAGTTAAAAGAACCTTGAATGGAAATTATGTATATTTGGATAAAAGAAGTTGAGACAGACATTCTAGATAGAATGCTAGTATAATCAATGGAAAAAAGATAATTTTGTGTATGGATCTAGATAGTTTAAAGACACAATGCTTGTCGAGAGAATGGAAAAGTAAAAATATATTTGCTATGAACATTTCCGTGCAAGACTGGATTTCAAGAGAGAAAAACTGTATAAATAGTATTCAGTAATTTTCTGCTATTAGATTAAATTGAAGTTTGGAGTTGGCTGAAATTTTTTTCAAATGAATAATTTTTCATCATATTTTAGTCAGCAATGTATGTCATTAAAAAATATGTGTGCTGTTGCGCACTAATATTCTAGTTTTTAAAAAAATTGCAAACATTTTTACAGCCCAAAGCAGCAATGTCCAGTTCGTGACCAAACTTTCCTCTCCATAAATTTTATTCAAAAACTGAAGCAACATCAAATAACTGCGTGTTAATCTTAACTCCATTGTGTCACTTGTCAAGAATTTCAGTAAACTTGTAATATCAACTCGGTAACACGCTGTGCAGAATTTTCTTATGCTAAAAGAATTGTCCACTCCATAGCGGCCAATTTTACTCAACAATACAAGTTCACAGATAGTTCACAGTAGCCATGTTTCAAATACGTATAGTTTTGAAGATACATGAGAATTAAAATGCAATTCCAACCTAACACACAAAGGACTAGGAAAATGTCTGTTAAGATATTTCTAAAACATTCCAGAATTTCAAGACACCAAAGAAATGTCCACACCGTTAGCAAACCTACTTCTCCATAAATTTTATCGGAAAACTAACTCATTTTCAAATAACTCCATGTTAATCTGAACTTCAATGTACCACTTAGCTAATTGTTTTAGTAAACTACTCAGTAACATGCAATACGGCATTCGTTTATGCCAAAAGAAATGCCCACTCCGTTACTGTCAATTTTACTTAAGAATGTCAGTTCATAAAAATAAAAGATCATGTTTTACACACGCGTAGGTTTGAAAATTCACGAAGGGAAGTAATTCCATCTTAACACACAAAAGAGTAAGAACATATCTGTGAATATATATCTATTATCTATGGTAATTCGCAGAAGTGGCCACTCTGTTGCCTTTCCAAGTCCATTCCGGTGTACATTTTCGAGCTTATTTATACTACCGTGCTAAGCAAAAAGACAGTAACTCAATTTTTTCCGTTTTTGAGTTAGCACTTGTTTTCACATCCTGGCAACATATTCTATCATATATATGAGCGAGGAAATGGTATCTGTACCGGAACATGGAAAAAACGGAAACGAAATTAACAGTAACTCAATTTAGGTATCATCGTGCTAAGCAAAAACGCAGTAACTTGGGTTACTGTCTTCTTGCTTAGTATCCCATGTATTTTATTGGCCGATCGACGTACAGATATTTCAATATCTCAGCTTCCAATACACTTAGAATCCCCATCTTGGTGTTAAAACATACACATTTATGGTCAAGGATTCCAATGGAACCATCCCAAATGTTCTCATGGTCTCAATAGCGGCCATTTTCCAAAATGGCCGACCAAAAAAGATGGAATTGTCAATATCTCGGCTTTCAGTTCACTTGGAATTGTTATCTTGGTGTCAAAACATACACATTAAGGGTCAAGGATTGCAATGGAGCCATCAAAAATTAACCATAACCTTAATAGCGGCCATTTTCCAAAATGGCCGACCTAAAAGGAAGTATTTGTCAATATCTCGGCTTTCAGTTCACTTGGAATGGTCATCTTATTGTCCAAGCATACGGATTTAAGAGCAAAGATTCCAATAGGGCTACAACAAAGTTCCCCATGGTGTCAATGGCAGCCATTTTCCAACATGGCGACCAAAATAGGAATATATTACTATCTTAGCTTCCAATTCGCTTATAATCATCATATTGGTGTATAAACATATCCCTTTTAGGGCAATGGATCTATTCCAGCAATGGGGCATTCGCAAATTTTCCCATCGTTTCAATGGCAGCCATTTTACAAAATGGCCGACCCAAAGATAGGAATTCACTCCACGTTTGCGCAATCTTTCACCGCATTTTAAGAGTTCCTGGGGCTTTGGAATAATTACTCTTTAGTATGTATGTTTAAACACGAATATGACGATTATAAGTAGACTGAAAATTCCGATATTGATAATGGGGTATTCTGGTCGGCCATTTTGAAAATGGCCAACGTTGGGACCATGGTCAAAATCTACATTGACGCTATTGCAGCCCTTGCCCCTACATTTCGATATTTAGACACCAAGATGACAATTTTGAGTGAATTGAATGCTAAGAAATTTAAAATAATTCAGTATGCTCGGCCATTTTGGAAAATGGCCGCCATTGATGCCAAAGGAAGTTTTAGATGGCCCCATTGGAATCCTTGCCCCTAAAAATGTATGTTTAGGCACCAAAATTACGATTATATGTTAATTAAATGCTGAGATGTTGAAAAAACATTCTGGTCGGCCATTTTGAAAAATGGCCGCCACTGAGGCCATAGAAAGTTTTAGATGGCCCAATGGAGTCCTTGCCCCGTACGAATGTATGTGTAGGCTTCAAGTTGACGATTTTGAGCGAAGTGAAGTGAATGCTGAGATATTGAAAAAACTATTTGATCGGCCATTTTGAAAAATGGCCGCCACAGAGTCCATAGGAATTTTTGGATGGCTCTATTGGAATCCTTACCCCCAAAAATGTATCTTTAGGCACCAAGATGACGATTCTAAGAGAAATATAAGCTAAGATCTTTAAAATTATGTAGATTGGTCGGCCATTTTGAAAAATGGCTGCCATTGGCGCCAGATTGCAAATCTGTAATGGTCCTATTGACAAGTCTTTTTCTTAGGACTTGTTCGTGGTATTTACCAAATTTTATGCAAAGTGAACATTTTCTCACCAGTCTGCAGCACTATAATGAAGACTTACTGCTTTCTTGCTTAGCAACAAGCCGATATTCAATGCTTCGATACTAAGCAAAAAGACAGTAACTCATTTTTATACAATTTTTGCTCACATTTCACTAAAAACGAGTTTATTTCCTAAATTCACAAGTTTAGATATGACTGTTGGCAAAAATTCAGAAAGATTGAAGTATTATTTCTGGTTGGATTAAACCGATTTCTTCTTTGTCGTTTTACGCGAAATCACCTTTTTTGAGTTACTGTCTTTTTGCTTAGCACGGCAGTATAGGCTTCGTTGTATGGGAGTGGATAGGCTAGGTAACGGAGTGGACAATTTCAAAATAATGCAACACATTGTGTTATTGCCCACGTTTGGGACAAAAATTTCGACATATCAATTTTGTTCAGTATGGAGATGAAAACGGGTAATTGATGCATGCCTGAACATCTTTAATCTAAACTAATTCTTGGTAACGGAGTAGACACCAATTAAACGTAGGCTATCATTCGTAGGTAACGCCATTTAAAATAAATTATCGCGGTTTAATTTCTAAAAGTCATCAAATAAAGACTGGTATACATAAACAAAGACATGACTAAATGGCTTGACTGATTTTCAGCGTGCATAGTTTTTGGTTATTATCCTGCATCACTCGGATTTATGGGCGACAACGGAGTAGACAATATTTCTGACAGCTAAAAATATTTGTTCATCCATAGGGGCCGTCCATAAAGTACGTCACGCTATTTTTGACCATTTTTGACCCCCTGTCACAAACTGTCACAAATCTCGAACCCCCTCCCCCAAAAAGTACGTCACACTTTCGAACAAAACATTTAAAAACATAACCATTTACCTAACCCTCTAAACCTTAGTAAACTATCCCTAATCCCACGTGTGTCCCTAAACGCTTTGATAGCGACGGGAAATCAACTTTTAGCCCGCCAGGACGGGTTTTATACACGCCTGGCCGGGCCTGGTAGGATTTTAAGTACTAAAAAAAAAAAAATTAAAAAATAAATGTGTGACGTCACACATGGCCTAACCCCTCCCCCTGTCACAAACTGTCACACTTTCTTACACCCCTTCCCCCCTGGAGCGTGACGTACTTTATGGACGGCCCTATAATAAGTGTTGTTTCATTCAATGACAAATTTATTCACGAAAGGCCTTTCAATTTTGTATATGAGTAACATTAATTTTTTGGAAAACTATCACTTTTGGTCGCAATTTTTTAAAGATATTGTGGCGAAAGTGTGAAAATGATAGTAACCGAGTGGACATTTTGGACATTAAAATGCAACAGATAAAATAATAATTGAGGCATATTTCATTAAATAGGCTAACAGTGAACACAATAATCTTCTCAATTTTACATTCAGAGAAACAAATTCATTTAAAAGAATAGCGTATTCGATTAGTAAAGTTGGTAACAATAGAATGTCAAATTAATCTAATGGCAGAAAATAACTGATATATGTTCCGGCAAGTTACAAGAATTTTAACATGCATTTATGTATTATATTAGGTTTATGGATGACATTCGTTATATCAAGCATTCTCAATAAAGGAAGTTTTGTGGCGAAAATAAATTGTATTTGTCTGTTATTAACAAGTGTGAATAGCAAAATGACTCGGTGGCTATGTGTGTGTGGGGAGTGTGTCCATGTGTCTGAGCCTATAGGTTAGTAAGGCCTAGAATTTTTTCTTCAGAGGTGAATGCACTTGGTGCATTTAATTGCCATGCCGGATTCGTGACTTGGTAAAGTGGAGTGGGGTAGGGTAAGTGAAGTTAGAGGTTTAATAAGACAATGTAGCATGAAGGCCAGATAAAGATGTTCTTCGTTAGGTCTACTGCAAGGGGAAAAGACCCTATGACGGGCTGCGAAGTGCATTATGAACTATTAATTGGGAGTTCATTATTTTGTACGCATTTCTTAGGCGCCGCTATTCATTCATTCATTTCGAAAACTTATATAGCGCCCCTTCAAGAAGTCTACTCAGAGGCGCTCCCAGTCCAGCCACAGCTAAAAAGATAGGTCTTGAGCAACTTGTAGAAACCAGGCAAATTATTCCGAGGTTGTAAGCGTAGTGCAAGTGGGAGCCCATTCCATGTGGACGGGCCAACAACCGAGAGGGCTCGACGCTGTCTGGTAGCAGAGCGGGTTCGAGGGACCAGCAGCTCCCCATTGGCCGAAGAGCGCAAAGTTCTACGGGAGGCTACAACAGAGACAGTGCGACAGAGATCACTGGATATAAATACCATAGTCACAAACACATTTGTCTTCACATAGATTCCTTATGGAGACAATCGTTTTATCCAGTGGATATAACTGCCTTATACACACACATTTGTCTTCATAGAGATTCCTTATGGAGACAATCGTTTTATCCACTGGATATAACTGCCTTATACACACACATTTGTCTTCATAGAGATTCCTTATGGAGACAATCGTTTTATCCACTGGATATAGCATATTCACACACACTTATCTTCATAGAGATTCCTTATGGAGACAATCGTTTTATCCACTGGATATAGCTACCATAGTCACACACACATTAATTTTGTCTTCATAGAGATTCCTCGTGGAGACAATCGTTTCATCCACTGGATATAGCATATTCACACACATTTATCTTCATTGAGATTCCTTACAGAAACAATCGGTATAACCACTTGATATAGCTCCCGTAGTCACACACAAATTTGTCTTACTAGAGATTCCATGTGGGGACAATCGTTTTATCCAGTGGATATAGCTACCATAGTCACACACACATTTGTTTCATAGAGATTCCTTATGGAGTCAATCGTTTTATCCAGTGGATATAGCTACCATAGTCACACACATTTGTCTTCATATAGATTCCTTATGGAGACAATCGTTTCATACACTTGATATAGCTACCATAGTCACACACATTTGTCTTCATATAGATTCCTTATGGAGACAATCGTTTCATACACTTGATATAGCTACCAAAGTCACACACATTTGTCTTCATATAGATTCCTTATGGAGACAATCGTTTCATACACTTGATATAGCTACCATAGTCACACACATTTGTCTTCATAGAGATTCCTTATAAAGACAATCGTTTTATCCGAATACAATAGGCCAAAGCATGGTCTCTCACACACACACATACGTGTGTCTTCACAAAGAATCCTTGTGGAGACAAACGTTTTATCAGTCGAATACAGTAGGCCAAAGAATGGTCTCACACACACACACACAAACGTGTGTATTCACAAGGAATCCTTGTGGAGACAAACATTTTATCATTCGAATACAGTAGGCCAAAGCATGGTCTCACACACACATACGTGTGTCTTCACAAAGAATCCTTGTGGAGACAAACGTTTCATCAGTGTCTTCACAAAGATTTCTTGTGGAGACAAACGTTTCATCATCCGAAAACAGTAGTCCAAAGCATGGTCTCACACACACATACATACATACGTGTGTCTTCACAAAGAATCCCTGTGGGGACAAACGTTCTGTCGTCCGAATACACTAGGCCAAAGCATGGTCTCACACACACACATGCATACGTGTGTCTTCACAAAGAATCCCTGTGGAGACAAACGTTCTGTCGTCCGAATACACTAGGCCAAAGCATGGTCTCACACACACATGCATACGTGTGTCTTCACAAAGAATCCCTGTGGGGACAAACGTTCTGTCGTCCGAATACACTAGGCCAAAGCATGGTCTCACACACACATGCATACGTGTGTCTTCACAAAGAATCCATGTGGAGACAAACGTTCTGTCGTCCGAATACACTAGGCCAAAGCATGGTCTCACACACACATGCATACGTGTGTCTTCACAAAGAATCCCTGTGGGGACAAACGTTCTGTCGTCCGAATACACTAGGCCAAAGCATGGTCTCACACATACATACATACGTGTGTCTTTACAAAGAATCCCTGTGGGGACAAACGTTCTGTCGTCCGAATACACTAGGCCAAAACATGGTCTCACACACACATACGTGTGTTCACAAAGAATTCTTGTGGAGACAAACGTTTCATCATCCGAATACAGTAGGCCAAAGCATGGTCTCACACACACACACATACGTGTGTCTTCACAAAGAATCCTTGTGGAGACAAGCAGCCTCTCTGTGTCTTGTCTTTCTATCTCTCACTGCATCCATCTCTCTGTCTCTGTCTGTCTCTGTCTGTCTCTTGCTGTCCGTCTCTGTCTCTGTGTCTGTCTGTCTGTCGGTATCTTTCTCACACACCCACACACACTCACACAGACACACGTGTGTGAGTACCCCTATTGAATCTTTGTGGAGACAAAAGTTTCATTATCTGAGTTCATAAGCATAGTCTCACACGTACATTGGTCACGTTATTGAATTCTTGTGGAGACAATCATTTTATCTATGTAATGCGGTCTGCATATTCATACACTCACAAACTCTCCCTCCTCACACAGTGATTCCTATTTAGAACAGATTCATGTTAATCAGGACAGCCGGGTCTACTATATAAGTGAAAAAGAACCTTAAGCCTATACCAAGTATTACAAAGTAGGGAACTCAAGTATAACATCGTAATGTGTAGAAAGCATAGATCCTTGTACCGCCATGCACTGCTTTCGGTAAGGTATGTTTTGGCACTATTCACGCACACACACACACACACAACACACACTCCTGACTCCATAAGACATCCATATGGAGACAAGTGTGTGTGTTCGTCACTGCAATGAATATTAATTAGATGTGTGCATATATAATATAAGTAGTCCCTTGACCCCACAGAGTTACGTGTACTTTAAGGCATGTTTTGAACTCATGAATTGTACCCACATGGAATGTCCGCTTAAGGTAGTGTATGCGGGTATGTGTGTGTGTGTGTGTGTGTGTGTGTGTGTGTGTGTGTGTGTGTGTGTGTGTGTGTGTGTGTGTGTGTGTGTGTGTGTGTGTGTGTGTGTGTGTATGTATGGTGTTGGCCTGTAATGCGACGCTGAAGAAAACGAAATGAAGATATATCTGAGCGTTTGCGACCGAAGACGTTGTATATGGAAAGATTCATCGCTTTGAAGTTCTTGGCTGCATAACGATTATGCATATTTAAGGAGGGCTGTACCGGGCACCAAGTGCATACATACATACATTGTACAATGTACACACGTACGTGTTTATTGCATATTTTTCTCATCACATGAATTCCTAAGGCACTTTGAACTCACGAAAGAATGATCAGCACCAAAAATTTAATTTGCTCATTCATTCATTTATTCATTCATTCATTCATTCTTTCTTTCTTTCATTCACTCACTCACTCAATTACTCAATCACTCACTCAATCAATCGCTCACTCGCTCACTCACTCACTCAATCAATCGCTCACTCGCTCACTCACTCACTCATTCGTTTATAAAAATAAAATCATCGTTTAATTATAAACAGACACACTGCATGCAGTATAGTCACAACTCACGCCCCGTCAGGTGAACTACTCAGAAATGCCTCCGACCGCAAAGGCACGGCTTAAAATACCAATAATTATTTTAAGGTGAGTAAAGAACATAGTCCCCCCCAAAAGACCGACCCACACCTCAAAGCGGTGGGGGGGTGGCAACAGTCAAGTAAGGGAATGCCTGCTGGGGCTAAGCCACAGTGGCGTAGCTAGGATATTTGGCGCCCGGGGACGAACAACGAAATTGGCGCCCCTCTAAAAATTTCTTAAAAACGGCCTTGACCTAGCATATATTGGTAAATATTTAGGCCTAGACCTACAGAAATTTTTTACTGCACCTGTACCGGTAGCTTTATAAATGTAATGTTTTATGAAATCTATCTATTTATTATTTATTAAGTAGACAAAAAAAATTAGATAAAGAATAATTATCTTATTTCTGCAATTAAAGCATTTTTATTCAGACCTATAACAAACTACAATACCAAATTATACGGTTTTATACAAACAGCGCAAAATAATATTAAACTATATATATGCAGCAATCTGAATTTATTTATGATTCATAACATATCATAACAAATAGGCCTACCTGCTGTCGACGAAAGAACAAAAGTTTCAAAACTAGGCCTACGTATGTAGTTGGTTTGTGCTACGCAAAACTAGCAAACTTATTATTAAATTTTTAAGGTTAAATGGTAGACCTAATTATTTGCATTCAAACAAAATAACAGCACAAGACAGCACATAGGGCCTATGTTATTTGCTCATTTTTATGTCTAATACTGCTTCAGAAATTGAGATCCATGATACGGAGGCACTCCTGAAAGACCGCTAAAACTGTTGACCTCTGACCCAATGAAGTAGGCAAATATCTAGGACCCCCTCGCTTTCTACAGGCATCAGTTTCCGAGGTGGATCGTTGATGCAGTCACGGGCGAACAAATCAACTACAGATTAGCCCCCTAGCAGCCCACATATGGGAAGATGCCTCTCGGCCTAATGGGGCCAGCGTATACCCCAGTCGTGGACTCTGGACCCCGTAACGCCACCCTCTTTCCAATTGGCCATCGGGCAATAGATGCAGTAGAATGCAGATAATTATTCGTTCCGGTGTCACGTGATATTCCATGCCCCTTAAAGCTATCCGGGGGATGAATTAATCTATCCCCCGGAAGGAGTATACCGGTCTGAAGAACCCTGGGTCTAGACTATCCTGGGGGGAGATAAACCATTCTATCCCTTTTATTGGAAAATGCGTATAATTCACTTATGCTATAATCAAAATTTAAAGTGACTCTATTTGTTTTAAGTATTCTAAACAATGTGCAGAGCACGGCAACTCGAATTCATTTATTGCCTCTAAGTGTTCGAAATGTTCTAAGTGCTCTAAAACCAAAGCAAGGAAAATATTTAGTAGGAATAAACATACCTGTTAGACTGTTAGTGTCATTGTTCAAAACAAAGCAGATGGAAGTTAATTTGAAAACATAAATACACGCGGAAATGGCTGTTTTCAACATCTCCTCATCTGGGGGATCGATTAATACGGTTATACTCTATTTCGTGACACCGGCAAAGATTCCTTCACAGCAAGATTCACGCATATTCAGAACCCCCTCAGCGGCGCGACCTGTGTGTGGATTGATCTTGGCAAGGCTGACCGCGCTAGCTTGTGCTAGTTGGCTCATTAACTGGGGTGGGGATACTTCTAAGTGAGAATATCTTGGGTGCGGCCAGACTGTAACTGATCCAACAACCCTGCGTTGTGGTCTGGCCATTTACAATGAGTATGGGGCGCCCATTAGAGCTCAATGGGGCGCCAAAACCATGTCTGGCAAGCGGTCTGCTTGCAAGTAATGAGAATCTAACTGGATTTTTGGGGCGCCCAAATAAAATCTTACAAATTTATATTGGATAAATTGATAAATTAGCGGAAAAACCAGTGTCAAATTGTCAAGTTTAGCCCCCATTTTGGCGCCCCCTTGGCGCCCCCTCCCCTCGGCGCCCGGGGACACATGTCTCCCCCTGCCCCCCCCTAGCTACGCCACTGCTAAGCCATCAGTGGAGAAGGTTTCGGCCGAAGTACCACCTAGGGCGCTTCGCGAGGTGGACAGGCCCAGCAGGAACCCTGAAAGAGCTGGCTAACGTGGGCGGCAACCAGTCCCCAATAAGGGGTTTGTCAGATGAGTGTCGATGCGCTGACAGTAAAAGAAAAACACGATTGTAACTTGATGCCAGTAACGGCATCGAGCACCTACGGGCATTGGTCCCTCGGTTGTTGATGATGATGATGAAAGAACATAGTGATAGAGACGGGGCACAAAGTTTCGGAGGCTTTTCCAAGTCAAGGGGCCCACGGTCCACTGTGAGAATTGTTGAAAACTAACCGGGAGGTTGGACTTTGATCCACTTGGACTTGGGGTGTGAAAAAACAGACTTTACTATGGGGCTGTAACTTAGAAAGACTGGGGTTGAAACCCCCAAACCCCCGGCAATTCTCACTCTGGGCCCACCACCAAGGTAGCCTGCTTATGCCTGGTGGAGGAACGGGAAAAATGGAGAAGGAGCTGGTTTTTTTCAGACGAGACAATGGATCGGGAGACCCGGGACTTGAGGACAGGCAACAGTACCATCCTTTGTTCC
The DNA here is from genome assembly GCA_949752735.1 of Lumbricus terrestris. Classification (NCBI taxonomy): domain Eukaryota; kingdom Metazoa; phylum Annelida; class Clitellata; order Crassiclitellata; family Lumbricidae; genus Lumbricus; species Lumbricus terrestris. The sequence continues at coordinate 7,240,003 of OX457050.1, read as the reverse complement.
TTGCCATCTTTAAAACCTGTGTACTCCTATCCAGTATGAAAAGATCGCCTTCAGTCTTCCTGTTTATCCCGAGAAATTATCTCAACCGACGTTTAAACAATTCTGTTTTTCTTCAGTGCTGCCAACTTTGCTCTGTGTAGTACAGCTGGTTCCGTACAGTAGGCCTACTGTTACAGTACTGTTACTGTAGTGCTATTTAATTCGTCGCTATCAAGCCAACTCTTTTTCATTCTACCGGTTATTGAGCCGGTTAAAGATTAGTTTGACCTAATTGTTGGTCTGACCTGATTACGGATTGGTCCGACCTGATTACGGGTTGATCTGACCTAATTGCGGGTTGGTCCGGCCTGATTACGAGTTGATCTGACCTAATTACGGGTTGGTTTGGCCTGATTACGGGTTGATCTGACCTGGTTACGGGTTGGCCCGGTCCGACCTGATCACGGGTGGGTCCGACCTGATTATGGGTTGGTCTGACCTGATTATGGGTTGGTCTGACCTGATTATGGGTTGGTCTGACCTGATTACGGGTTGGTCTGACCTGATTACGGGTTGATCTGACCTCATTACGGCTGTGTGTTAGTTGATCATCCGCCGTTGATAACTTGTTTATCACAGGCTGACGCTTCAGATGCTATCAACAACCATGATCTATAGCAACCATATATCATTGCAACAACATTACAGTAGACACCTCATCCACACGTTGGAACTGAGTGAAAACAATTATAGCGCCTCTGTAGGCAGGGGCGTATGCATAGCCTCAGCGTGAGAATTGTGGAAAAATAACTGGGGGTTGGACAATTATCCACTTGGAATTGGGGTGTGAAAAACAGACTTTACTATTGGGCTCCAAAAAAGACGGGGGGTTGAAACCCCCAAACCCCCGGCAATTCTCACCCTGCATAACCTGCCCTTAAAACGTGAAGTGATTCTGAAAAATTATACAATGACTACGAGTCTAGCTCACTATCCCCCCTACCAGAATGAAAACTCAACGGATTTCAACAAGTTGTATGAGTCATATTTTTTCACCGAGTGGGTGGTTCAAACCGCCCCAACCACCTTAAACCACCCCAAACCACCCCCAAACAACCCCAAGCCACCCCAAGCCACCCCAAACCAGAGCCCTGCGCCGACATGTTAGTGTCAGCGGCGGCGCGCTGGTCATTTTTGGTCGGCGGCGGCGGCGCGCCGACAAACAAAAATCGGCGGCGGCGGCGCCCTCAAAATGTCGGCGTCGGCGGCGCAGCGCGGCGTCGTGGAATTACTGCTCCAGCGTCGCATAATTATTTTGAATGTTGCTGCACAGGAACCCTATATTATCATGATAAGAGTGTTCAGCCATTATTTTGGCAATTATCTTGTCTTTAGTCAGCATTGATTAGAAACATTTATTCCCTAAATCAACGTTCAATTACAAAACTCTGCAAAGGCTTGATTAAGAAAAACACATGACAACGTTTTCAAATTCAGGCCGCCAGCTTACGTAACCTACTAATAACACTTAAAGGACTGTTTGCGCTACCTGCCTATTTTACTCTTGAACTGCCTTATGACCCGTCAGAAATTATAGAGGCCCATTTTTCTTGACGCGAGCTGCTGAAATTGTATATCTGCATGCATGCAAACATGCATACATACATACATACATACATACACACATACATGCATAAATACATACATAGATTATATGCACACATGCATGCATGCATGCATACATACATGCATACATACATGCATGCATACATACATACATACATACATACATACATACATACATACATACATACATACACACATACATACATACATACATACATACATACATACATACATACATACATACATACATACATACATACATACCCACATACATACATACATTCATACATTCATACATACATGCACGCATACATACATACGTACTGTGTTTGCGTAGAAATATTTATCTGCCACAAAGTGGGGGTTATCATGCAATCTTATCAACAGATGAGGGTTCATGCAGTTTTTTAAATTTTCCCTTGTCAACGCACACTGAGTAGTAAACTTGATCAGAATTCACCACCCTTTTGATTTTCGGCCAATAATCCGAACGACTTCCGCGCGAAACTCTTAGCATCTTCTTTAAATCCAATTGCTATTTACAAGTCTTTCTATCTAAGCAGGCCAAGTCACTCTAAGTTTCACTTTTTTATGCGGAAAATGTTTTTGTTTTCCTAATCTGATCCCATTTATGATACGTTGCTCAAATTGTTGACAAAATAGGATCTATTGTCCAATTGCCTAACATTACTCCACTGTGCATATAGACAAGCCTATTAATGTTCGAAAGTTTAATTAATCACCAATTTCACATAGGTCACGTACAGCGTAGGAGTTTAGACACGACCAATCGCCTGCATAAAATTGCAGAGCGCCATCTGTTTGCAACATAATAGTAACGTGTATAATAATACTAGAGGGCAGACGGTTCTGTTCCATCCCAGCGGACTATCAGGAAGGAACGCACACACAGCATAGCATTCACTTAGGCATACCTGGAGTTCTTTTTACCTTTGTTGATGTCATAATTGAAATCAAATCACAAAATCCTCAAAAGTTTAAACGTTAAGCGCACTGTTCGAAAAGTCCAAACGAATAGGTATCATCATAGGTTTCATAGCATTGATGCAAAAACGGTGTTGCCAGGAAAAATCAAAGTATATAAGAAAAAGATTCTATTTTCATTGACGCAGCAATTTTTTATGCAACAGATGAAAATGCAACGAAAAGAAATAACCGAATCCACGTGGCATCGGCGGCGCGCCGACAAATTTTCGGCGGCGGCGGCGTCGGCGGCGTCGGCGCGCCGACTCAAAAAAATCGGCGGCGGCGGCGCCCACAAAGTGTCGGCGGCGGCGGCGCGGCGCGGCGCGGCCGGCGCAGGGCTCTGCCCCAAACCACCCCTTGGCGACGCCACTGTTTCTAGGTTAACATCGATCATTAGATTCATTACCAACCTGGGCGACTTCGGATAGGTCTTGAAGTTGTCGACGAGGTTTTTCGCCGTCTGCGGCTCAGCTGAGATTCCCTGGGCTCTCTGCTTCCGGGGTCCAGTCGGGATCTTGGGGATTTGAACGATGCTCTGATACTTGTCCAACTTGCTGTTCAGTTCCTGTATGATGTCGTCCTTCTGTCGCAATCGGTTCTCCAGGTCCATGATCCTGTCCTCCATGGCCCTTCTAATGCTCTGCAGTTCCGCCAAGCTCCCCATCTTCGATGTGCTGGACCGTCAAGGACGCCAATAACGATCGAGAACTAAATCGATTTGATTACTAAACGAAATCGATCGTAGAGGCCTACACGCACACACACATACACACACACACATGCACACACTTGCACGTCTGTCATACAGGGCACCAACCGCTTCCACAAAAAACAACTCTACCATCTGGATAAAGTCCGAAGTTTGTATATATCTAGAATCTCCAGCACAGTTTAGGTGTAATTCCACGCGTATAATTTATCCACCATCCACCACTCCTGTTGCAGTACTCGATCAAGACCCCCGCGTGCGTGGTGGATGCCGTCTAGGAACCCCCGTATCTCTAAACACAGCTCTACCTCTACTCTACAGTTCCTCGCATTCTTGAACGTGAAAAATATCTAGCCACAATGCAAACGCTGCAGTTGCATCTTTATATAAGAATCCGAAGACACGAACCGGTATAAATTCCAGAAACGACGGATAGAGGAACTAATCTCGGTAGCAGTGCATGTATTATAGAAGACAGTTGTTTATCTTTGAACGAGCACTGAGCACTGAGCATCGACCGTCGATGTATAAAGAGGCGTTTGCACTAGCAGCGCAGCAGCGTGTGCATGTTGTAGAAATAATATAATATATCTCTGACAGTCGTCAATGGATCTCTTCAATACTCAGCACATTATCTGCTGTGCGGCTCGATGTCTGCTCAAACGCTTCGACCACCACGTGCAGCTGCGACCGCATTCTCACAAAACGTGCACCGGGTCTGTTTAGTACATCCGATATATATATATATATACATAATATGTTATATATATGTACATAATTAAATATATATGTGTGTGTATGTATGTATGTATGTATGTATGTATGTAGATATCTTTCTTTCTCTGTCTCTCTCTGTAGGCATTTTTGACGCTTGGCTGGCCGCGCTGGTTCTGTGACAAACAGATCTGGCGCAAACAGGACAACAAGGGAACAGAATCACACACACAAATTACACAGGCCTATATATATATTATATATATATACATTGTATTTATATATATATATATACAATTTATTATACATGAACACAAACCCACACGCATTTATACATATATATATATATCGGTGGCTATTGTACTCGTTTATTCGCTTACTCGCTTACTCTCTTAATCAATTACGCACACAATCACTCTCTCACTTCTTCAATCCTAATTCAATCACCCAGTCGCTCTCTCTCTCGCACGCTCACTAACTAACTCACTCACTCACTAACTCACTCACTCACTCACTCATTCGTTCCCTCACACACGCACACACACAGAGTCATGAGCATCGTTTTCGTTTTTACTCGCTTAACACAACGGGTGGCCTGCATGCAGTCCACCAATTGTCATTTCATAATAATAAATGTCTTAATAAACCACATCGACATTTGTGTGTGTGTGTGTGTGTGTGTGTGTGTGTGTGTGTGTGTGTGTGTGTGTGTGTGTGTGTGTGTGTGTGTGTGTGTGTGTGTGTGTGTGTGTGTGTGTGTGTGTGTGTGTGTGTGTGTGTGTGTGTGTGTGTGTGTGTGTGTGTGTGTGTGTGTGATCCTTCCTTTCACCCACTCTTCGTCCGTCCGTCCGTCCCTCCCTCCCTCCCTCCCTTCCTCCCTTCCTCCTCCCTCCTGAAGGCGAACTGATAGAGATATTGACAGACTGCAATGCAGATATAGAGACATACATAAGAATGCGTACACAGATGAGCAGTGATCCAACGATAGATAAACAGACATAAATAAAAAGCCAGGCAAGTCAACAAGACAGACAAACAGACGAGACAGTCAGACAGATATATATATATATATTGCATTCCACAGTAGTGCCATGCCTCTCTATACCGGCAGCTTATAATATACTTCCTGTAAATCTTGGATCTCCGTATACACGTGGATTCGCATTTTCCAGGTGGCATATAATTATACACAAGATGAATGCACATAACACGGTGCAAAGACGTTCGACCCTATAGCATAATATACAATCAGCGAATGAATATACACTGTCTGTAAAACTATGCACACAGTCGCAGACAAGAATACAGACCAAACAGTATGTGCTAATAAGTCCTTCACTTGTCCACTTCGTCTCGATAAATTTGTAAAGGAGCCTGCATTCTATTGTATCGAGTTAGAATAAATATAGGGAGCCATTTGTGGGACCAGGTGGTGTAGGGGCATGTTCGCTGCCTTGGTGCCGGAAAATGCGGGCGCAAATGTATACCTAAATCCGCTACGTGGGGACCCTGAGCATTGAGCAAGTCCTTCACTCGCGATTCCTCATTGGCTGACCGCGCCTCTGAGAAGTATAAACCTTGAAGAGGTGCTACGACAAGTGCTCATACATACATATAGATACATACATACATACATACGTATATACACACATACATACATACATACATACATACATACATACATACATACATACATACATACATACATACATACATACATACATACATACATACATACATACATACATACATACATACATACATACATACATACTTACATACACACATACAATGTCATACATACACACATGCATACATACATACATACATACATACATACATACATACATACATACATACATACATACATACATACATACATACATACATGCATACATACATACATACATACATACATACATACATACATACATACATACATACATACATACATACATACATACATACATACATACATACATACATACATACGCACAATATAAATGTGCGGGTGTGTGTGTGTGTGTGTGTTTGTTTGTGTGATCTTTTTCTGCATTTGGTGTTGGGGGAATGGGGGAGTGTGGGATGATGTGTTGTGATGGTGCGAATGGCATCGTGTTGTGAGACGGACGATTGGATGATGTAGCCCGAGGGACGAACGAGGGACGGCAGGAGTTGTAATCGAAACGCAGATGAACCATACGGAGAATGCATTGATATATACATAATATGCACACATATATAATATATATGTATATATAATATTATTATGTATATATATATAGGTATGTATAATATTATTATATATATAATATATATGTGTAAAAACTGAAATATATTGAGACACACGTACATGTATATAATTATAATTATATAGAAAGCGAGAGGAAAGAACGAGATAAGGAAAGAGAACGAGATATAGAACAACTGCAGACAAGCAGATATAAAAAGAAAGTGAGAGAGATAGACAGAGAGACAAGCAAACAGACAAACAAACACACAGAAATAAAGAGGGATAGAACGAAGGAACGAGTTCAAACAGTCAGGTGCTTGACAGCTGCTGACTGGAGCCACAGTTTCAGGCTAACGTATACACAAATGAGATATGATTATATTCAAAACCGCATGCACTGGCATACAATGACATTGTGCATGTGTATGTGTAATGTGTATGTATGTAATATGTATGTATAAATACACCTATTTGTGTCAATGTAATCATGATTATCTATCCATCTGCATACATGTATTTATGTATGTATCTATGTATGACATGTATGTATGTATGTATGTATGTATGTATGTATGTATGTATGTATGTATGTATGTATGTATGTATGTATGTATGTATGTATGTATGTATGTATGTATGCATGCATGCATGCATGCATGTATGTATGTATGTATGTATGTATGTATGTATGTATTATGTATGTATGTATGTATTATGTATGTATGCATGCATGCACGAATGTATCAACGTATATATTATGTAAGCATTATGTATGTTTATTTTGGTACTGTAATTGAAGCGCACGACATTGGTTTCTTGTATATAAGAAACATGTAAGATTCCTGCAATATCCGGTTTCTGCTGAACTTCCTCGGCATCCTATCTCCGTTTCCAGGGTCGTTTCTACCGAGACTGGAGTGTAATTCCATCCAAACATTCCTTCATCAGTCAGTCATTTATCAACAGCATTGTTCTTTCGACATGATCTTGCAGTCTGTTTATTCGGTCCTACGTGTATGCGTGGTGCACCAGTGGTGACTTTTCTCGTCATTTCTGCACCGTTTATAGTTTATCATCACTATCGTCTTCGTTGTCGTCATCATCATCATCATCATCGTCGTCTTCGTCGTCATCATTATCATCATCATCATCGTCATCATCGTCGTCATTATCATCATCATCATCATCGTCATCATCATCGTCGTCGTCATCGTCATCGTCGTCATCGTCATCGTCATCGTCGTCGTCGTCGTCGTCGTTGTCGTCGTCGTCGTCGTCGTCGTCATCATCATCATCATAATCATATACGATTTGTATAGAGTCGTGGCACAGCAAGGAAAACGGAGCTGCATGAACATGGCTTGAAAAAGGCAATGGTGTATTGCTGAATGCATGTTTTTTCTGCATCGATATCATCGATATCATTGCTCGATTCTCAATGAAAATATTGTCAAGTGCCTTTTTTGATTAAAGCATTCACGACCGACACGTGAATCTCATATCATTTATTCATATTGAAACTCTTTCATTCAGTCATTCACTCATTCTGCCTATCCCTCCCTCCTTCCGGTATCTTTGGCAACCAGCCTCGAACATACACTGGACATCATTCATACATACACACACACATGCATACAGACATGCATATATGTTTTGTGTGGCGCGGTGGTGTAATGGGTATTGGTTCGTTGCCTTGCAGCCGGAGTCCTGCAGTTTCGAATCCACCTCAAGTCACCGCATGTACATAATATAGGGAACTTGAGCAAGTCCTTTACTCACAATTGCTCATACACTCGTGTCTGCACTAGCCTTAACAACACCTTTTTAAGTATACAGTATACAACTATACATGCATGCCTCTGTAATCTGTATGCTGAAGAATGCATACTTGTAGAGGCCACGTACGTGTACGTACAATGCATAGGCATCGTTTTATTCATAGAAACCAGTGCAATCTTGATACGTCCAGCGGATATAATGATCTACGGCGAAAGCCGCTTTTGACATAAAACATTTTTTACCTGCATTGCAGGTAGCCTATTATGTGATGGTTATCTGCAAAAACACATGTGTGACGGGGGTCTACCGTAGGCCTATAGGTCTAAGCGTCACTCGCCTACACATAAAGGTCACTGGTCTAGGCCTAAACATCATACGATGAGACAGATGTTTAGACCATTACTATACTTGGTATAGGAAATCGAAATAAAAGATTTTTTCTCTCAATAAATTAAGAAAACGAAATTGCAAAAACATCGACTAAAGAAATTATTTTCTTGTTGATAATTGAAATACTCCACCAACGCCCTCTGTAGTCAACTCAGCTGTAATGTGTACATCGATTGTACACTGTTGGTGGGAAGATGGGACGGTGAGGGAGAGGACTGGCCAACCGCCTACCTCATATGCAGAAGCTGAAAAAATAAAGTTGCTAGCGTTGCATACCCATGGCTGCTGCCTCAGGGCTTTTCTTAGTTGAGTGTCTGCTCGTTTTCTTCAATGTATATCTTTAGATGTTTATGTCTTAAATAGTGATATTCAGACTATCATAATGATACAATTTTGCATATTTCTAGTGCAGCATGTATACATACGTAGGCCTATGTACAGATGTACAGAAGCGTGTGCAATGTGCATGTATGTATGTATGTATGTATGTATGTATGTATGTATGTATGTATGTATGTATGTATGTATGTATGTATGTATGTATGTATGTATGTATGTATGTATGTATGTATGTATGTATGTATGTATGTATGTATGTATGTATGTGTGTGTATGTATGTATGTATGCATGTATGCATGTATGCATGTATGCATGTATGTATGTATGTATGTATGTATGTATGTATGTATGTATGCATGTATGCATGTATGTATGTATACAAATTTTCATAGCATTCTCTTAGTTGTCCTAATATAGCGCACTATAAACTGCGCTGCGTAGTGACATCTCGTGACGACTTTTCTTCATTTAAGAATATCGAACGACGCAGTGTTCACTGCAGCTGTGATCAGCACAGTTTGAAAGCCGCCTTTGACTTCGAGTGGCGACGGGTGGATCTCTCTCCAAGTCTTCCACCTTCGCTAGCGAGGTCATCGGCGCTTTCCACCTTGTTTTCCAGGCTCAGTTTGTTCCGTAAATTCCGTTTTGGTATCAATGGACGCGGAACTGGAAACGAGGAACCTGACGTCATACGACGATGGAGTTCTAAAGGTGTTGATTGATGACAATGGAGGTAAGCCTGATTATTTATTATAATTTTTTGCTTTATTTATTTATTTATTTATTTATCATTATTTTGTCATTTACTATTATCTTTCATTTAATATTATATATTTATTTATCATTATTTTGTATATTTACTATTATCTTTTATTTACTATTATATATTTATTTATCATTATTTTGTACATTTACTGTTATCTTTTATTTATTATTATATATTTATTTGTCATTATTTTTTACATTTATTAACTTTTTCATGATTTTTATTTATTTATCTTTTTTTACAATCATCATATTTTTACATTTATTATCTTTTTATAATGATTTTTTTATCGTGTTTTTACATTTATCATTATTTTTATTATTTTTCATTTGTTTTTTTTTTGTACCCGAGACGTCAAGGCTGCCTCGGGGTTTGAGAAAAACGACATGAGAAGCAGAATATGTTTTGTGTGGACAGTCATGACCTCGTCTTCGGGGTTGGTTGGAAAGATGCCTTTGAATTCTATCAGACTGTAGCGTTGGATGTAAACAGACAGACGTTGGACATGAAACAAACTTTTAAAAGGTTCGCCCTAACCATTCAGCCACCGAGTCTGACAAATACATGGGATCCAATTTAAGCAGACTGGCTTAGAGACAGTTACTGTTTTCGCCTCAAGATTTTTGAAGATTAGGTTAGATAAGATCAGATCAGAATATAGGTTGAAAATGCGTGCATCGATATAATAATTCATAATCAATCTGTTATTCACCAAGTACAACGGTAGCACAATAACAGGACAAAAGAAGCCTTAACAATATAGGCTATCATTCTCAGGACAGTCCTGTATCAGGATAATTAAAACTATAACATAGTCCAACTTTCTCTAATACAGAACTAGCGTGTTCTATAACACCTTTTTTGTGTGTAGGATCGGGTATAACCGTCCCACTCCTTACAGCGATCTCAATTCTTGTCTTCCTTACTATCGTCATCGCAGTTTCCTATGCACTCAAACGATACGCTTGTGCTAAGTCTGAGAAGAAGATTACATCACCTGAGGACCAGATAGAAAGGTTGGTGTTTGTGTGTTTATTCATTCATCCACGCTCAAGAAGTGTAATTTGTTTGGTGCCATAAGCATGCGTTGTGTTTTTTGTTTTGTTTTAGATACTATATAACCTCGTATTGAATTTGTTTTGTTTTAGATACTATATAACCTCGTATTGAATTTGCAGTTCGTATCTCTTTTTGCTTTATTTGTTCGTAATGCTAAATGTCTCTCCTTCTGTATCTGTTCGTTCTGCTCCTGATATCTCGAGATCTGACTCTTTAATTGTCTCTCTGTCGTTCTGTCTTTCTGTCTCTCTGTCTCTCTGTATCTGTAAGTTTTGCTCCATATCTCTGTCTGTCTCTCTTTCTGTCTCTCTGTCTCTCTGTCTTTCTGTCTCTCTTTCTCTCTGAATCTGTCCGTTCTACTCCAAATTTCCGTTTCTCTGTCCTTCTGACTCTGTCTCTCTGTATCTGCCCGTTCTGCTTATTCGCTTTTGTCACTTTATTCTCAACCTGATACTTACTTCCATTAAATTGCTTAGCCACAATTGGCCAGTGTTTTATCTATTCACTCTGTTTTGGGGAAATCAGGTTTCTGGGGAGCGGGAAAAACGCTGAACCCGGACACCAACGACTTTCTTTAAAACCGGACATTTTTCCTGACGGCCTTTTAAAATCTTTCTGTCAAATTTTCTGAAAAATGTGCCATTTTCCAAACCATATAATTTGATGACTTTTAGTGCATCGTGCCTGGGGAAATGTATTTTCTGGGTGGGTGATCTCCCCCTAAGAAATCTAGATTAAACACCGACGATTGCCTGCTTCTTTGTCTTAGGAACTGATCTCATATAGATACATTAACCTTACTGTTCGTTATGGTTCTGGAATTCCACCTGTTGATACCTTATCATTATGCATTAGACGCAGACTCAACAGAAGTTTCTAATTATAATTTGCAATACTGCGATCACTAATATTAAAATTAGCAATCTTGCAATTACCAATCACAAGTTGCATGCATGCAATAACCAATTACAATCACAGTTTGCATACAGCATACTGTATATAGTAACCAATTACAATCACAATTTGCATATAGTATACTGTATGCAATAACCAATTACAATTTGCAGTTATACAATTGCTAATTATACAATTATTATTTAATGCGCAGCGGTGACCTTCGACGACCTCCAGTTGAACAGAAGCTCCAGGGACCGTCAGTTGATCGTTTCTTGACCTCGAATGATCTACCATGGTCAGCCACTGAGGACCTGCATCCGGAACCGCCCCCAGTAACATCCGTCAGTCACTACCATCACGAACAAGGGCAACAACAACAACAACAAAGACAACAATTGCCTCTGTCTGCTATGATTGTCTCGAAACAGGACCAAAGTCTACTGGCATGCAGCAATGTTGAGACAAACAGGTGGCGGAATCAATCTGGGCCTTTTGAGATGCGGGTCTAAAGTTTTCCATATCGTGTCGTGATTGCATTGTTGTTAGGCCTATGTACCATCACGACCCTAAGTACTGTTACGACGACCTTACCAAAATATCATAATAAGCGTCGTCGTAGATGTCATCATCGCCGTCGACGTTTTTGTCGTCGTCATCATCATCATCATCATCATCGTCGTCGTCGTCGTCATCATCATCATCATCATCATTATCGTCGTCGTCGTCATCGCCATCGTCGTCGTCGTCATCGTCATCATCGTCGTCGTCATTATTGTCATCATCATTGTCATCATCATCGTCATCATCATTACGATTTTTATCGATATAGTTATCATTGTCCTTATGCTCAGCGTGATCATTATAGTTATAATTACAATTATAATTATCAATATTATCATTATCATGATCCTTAACGTTGTCATCATCATCATCGTCGTCGACACCACCAACATTATTATCATCATAATAGTATCTTCATCGCTGTTAGCCCTATAGTTTTAGTCCTCATTATAATCATAATTATTATAATCATACGGAAGTCAGATAGATTAATAACATATTATAATTCGCATGCTTATCAGAACAGGTTGCTACATATACTTTCAGCCGCAATGGTCGAGGGAGAATCTGGTTTTCAGTGACCTTTGGCACGACCGAATTACGTCAGAAAGAAATTAATATTCATATCTCCAAGATCGAACTTGACGTATCACGTACGTATAAACAAGGTCAAGTTCTACTAAAAAGTAGCCCAAATGGAATGAGTGGAATAGGAGTAAAGCAATGTAGGAAGAAGAGCCTAAAAAACGCAAAGTAGAAGAAATGAATCGAAGTCAACTGCAGCGAAGTCAACGTAAAGTAAATTGAAAGTCAGCATGGGGTATTATACGATGACGACTTGCCATTGCAACGATTTTCAATCTTAATATAACAGAGTTTACGGTGGTTCAGGAGACTCGTGATCTGTGCGAGAACCACCACAATCATAATTCAATCATAACTATGCAATGTCACGTTTAGAATTAGCCTATAGCTGCAGCTGGTAGCCTACATTATATTAATAATAATAATAATCTTTTCTTTAATGAAGCGCCTGCAAGACGCACTGCGCTTTACATTTACAAGTTATGCAGTAATCTTAATAAAACTTAACTACTAACTGAAAAGACAACTTTGTAATTGTACGGCGCTAATAGCAGCCTACAGAGCAAATCCGCCCAACGGGGGCTCGAACTCACTACCTCTCGCACTCTACGCCAGCGTGTTATCCATTGCGCTACCGGGCCTATTTTTATCCAACGACAATCGTGTTTGGTTGAATATTAGTAGACTTATCATAATTATTGTCTATAGTTATTTGAATATTTTAGCGAGCGATCTGATCGGCGTGGAGCGATGGAAGGAGGCTTTCGTCTGCGTTTTTCTTCTCCCTGATGAGTCGCATCAACAGAGGACGAAATCGGTCGCCAGGACAGGGACTTCCTTCATCGTCGATCAGAACATCGCCTTCAAGGCAAGACGATTAATTAAACTATTCATACAATTTATTAAGGCTTAAAACAGGAGCCAACCAGTGGCGGCGCTAGCCTCTAGGGGGCCTGGGGGCTAAGCCTTCCCCTACAAGAGGCTCAGCCCCCCCCCCAAAAAGGCCATCCGAATTTTTTACATTGAAATATCCACGATTTTCGGCTGACGAGTAAAAAAAAGGTCGTCAGAAATTTTGGCGGTGAAAATGGAAAAATTTCACGAAATTTCGGTCGATGACTAAAAAAAAGGGCGGCAGAAATTTTGACGGATGAAAATGTGAAATTTTCGCCCCAAGGCTTCAGCCCCCCCCCCCCCCAAACTGAAATCCTGGCGCCGCCACTGGAGCCAACTGGTTAGGATAGTAATTATTAAAGGCACGTCCACGCGAATTACAAATTAATAGTCTCTTTGGCTTTAATATTATTGTGATATTATTATAAAGGTGTCCATGATCAGGAGCGCATGATGGTGCTGTTAATTCCAAGGGCGTAGTCAGGAAAGTAATTTCGTAGGCGACTTTCCATTTCAGGGAATTTACCAACGGACAAGTAGGCTATACGCAAAAAACCCATAGAATTAGTTTTACAATGTTGGAAATTATTTATTTCGGGAATTCGAACTCTTAACCATTTCCCCTAAAAACGTCCATGATGATTTTAATCGGAATCAGTCGCTGCCCATGCTACGATGGTGCAAGTCCAAAGACAGGGTAAATGAAGGGGACACGATATAAACGGTCTTGGTATTTATCATGAAACCATACCAAGCTCGAGCTTCTCCAACGCCCTGCTGGTCCGATGGTGAATTGGCTGCTTTTGAATTTAGACAGGATTTTCCTCTGGATTATGTTTTATATCTTGGGGCGGTCCTGATAGGAATGCATGGCCAAGCAGGTTTCATGTGGTGTAGGCCTACAGAAGATACATGTATCACACGAGACCCACAACACTATTCTCTACAGGAAAATGAAGAGGCCACGATATAAACGGAAATACACACGCGCGCACACACAAACGCATACACACCAACGCGCACACACACACACAAGCACACACACACATAAGCGCATGCATACAGACGCACACACACGCGCGCACACACACGCGCGCACACACACATACGCACACACACATACGCGCGCACACATACGGATGCACGCAGGCAATATTAATAATATGCATATTATATTGTATCGATATTCTTATACTATATTCAGAGAAAATATGAATTAAAATGTAGTTTTTAATAAAACAAAATAAATGCAGTTTTTAATCGACAGTTTGGACCTCCTCCTTTGACTGAGCCACCGCCGCTGCCATCTGTTCTTCGTCTCTCCGTCTATCAGATTGACCATCGCCGTCTGCGCCATACCTTGGGCCACGTCATCGTGACCTTGAACGACCGCTATGACCTCGCTTCGGATGACGTCATGGTCTGCAAAGATCTTATATCGGACGAAGCCCTGGCAAGTTCATTAATTAATTAATTAATTCATACATTCATTCATTTATTCATTCATTCATTCATTCATTTGGAACTTATATGGCGCTTCTTCAAGGAAACTACTTAGAGGCGCTCCCGACTACAGAGCGCCTAATAAGAACAGTTTTGCTTAGTTAAGGAAAGATTCTGGTAGAGTTCCAGGGTGTAGGCCAGTGGTTCCCAACCTTTTTTGACCTGAGGGCCACTTTTTCTAAGTTGGAGGACACGAGGGCCACTTTTTCTTAGTTGAAGAACATTAGGGGGCCACAAGGTTAAAATTGTATTAGCTAAAAGCATATAAAATTGTTATAATTGATTCAAAATATAATGTTTGATGTTATTTATCGACATTTAAGATAAACTAATTTGAATTAGAAAATAATAATGTGGTCTATCCTGTCCAAATTGTTAATTTTTCTTATATTTTTGATAAGTCTTTGAAAGATGAAGGCCATTTTCTGAGGCCTGGCGGGTCATTTTCTGAGGCCTGTCGGGCCACTTTTGGCCCGCGGGCCACGGGTTGGGAACCGCTGGTGTAGGCGTAGCTCTTAAGTAAGGCCATTCCAGACCTCTGGGTCAACCACTTGATTCATCATGTCTGCAGTACGAGAAAAAGAAACTAAGAGGACTCTCTTTTCGACAGAGCTTAGCTTATGGGGACGACGCCCTTGGGAACCCAATGGTCTAGCTCTCGGAGGTAAATAATTGGGTAAGCTACACGTCAAGTATTCATAAAATACATCGTTTGGAAACAGTCATGGTGTCTGAAGTACCTACAGCTGAATGAAATTCTGCGGTTGCCAAATTCAATCAGCATATAGTTGGCATAGGAAACTAATGGGATCAGATATTTAGTTTAAAAATAAATCGCATTTTTAGATTAAATTAGTTTGTTCAGAATAATATTCTTGTGTTTTTTCTTCCCTCTAGTCGAACTACAACAGTCTTGGCGAAATTCGTCTCTCCCTGACCTATGACCCGGAAGCGAATAGGTTGAAGGTCACCTTTATCGATGCCAGGGGTCTCCGCCAGTTGGATCCCAACAGAGGTCGGTCCAATGTCATGCAAAGGCGATATATAAATGCTCCTCAGCCTCACTCCACATGCCTAAGGCACCATGAATGTTTCCGTCTAAGGCTCTATTATAAGCTATAGTATAGAGTTTCTTTTGCTTATTGTTTAGTTTTCGTTAATGAAGGTTTTCGTTGTAGTTAACGTTAACCGAAATAACACTAGCTAGCACCACCGGTTGGCTGGCTGTTTCAGTTAAACACGTTGTGTGATAGCAAAGATTAATTGTGTCGCCCTCCTCCTTTATCCAGACATGGGACTGGCGCTGTCGGAGTGGAACAACGGCGGAGTTTGCATTACTAAGAATCAGCCAAATGAAGCGTTTAAAATTGCTTCCAGTTTCTAGTTATATCTAATTGCTGCCATTATGGCTAAAAGGGATTCGTGTGGTCAGTGACCAGGGATGCCACTCTGGATTTTGAAAAAAGGTCAGATCCGGTCGAAAAAAGACTAGAAAAGGCTAGATTGACGATTTTCCTGTAAAATACATGGATTTTTCCAATTTTCCGGCTTGAAATTTCTGACGACCTTTTTAGTCGTCCGCTGATTAAAATTTGCTCTCTATTTTTCTTCCCGAAAAAATTTCTGATGACCTACTTTTTAAGTCTTTCGCTCCAAAATTTTCAATTTTTGGTCCAAATTCACGAAATTTTCGATTTTTTCACGTCTTTTGTATATTTTCACTTAAAAAATAAGAATTTTGTATGTAAAAAGTAGAAAAAACCGCCATGAGAAAAAAGGCTAGATCTTGACCAAAAAAACCGAGAAACCTCGACAAGACCGAAAATACCTAGATCTAGGTGGGAAAAGCTATGAGTGGCAACCCTGGTGGTCAGTGTTGTTGATCTAATTGTGGACCCCGTGATTATTCTTACATAACGTCACCTGAGCCGTTTAAAAAGGTGTCTAAAAGATGTCTGTGTTTGATCATGACAACGATCGAGTCGAAGAATGTCTTATCATTTAGAGTCCTTCGTCCTCGTTGAGCTGCTGATCGGCGACCAGCTGCAGAAAACGAAACGAATTTCAAACCGGAAGTGGAAAACCTCGCACGCCTCAAACGACGAAGACCCTGACTGTCCAACATCACCAGACCACCTCACCTACAAACAGTCTGTCCACTTCACTCTTCCGGTCAATTGCCTGGGCATGAGCCGCGTCCGGGTGTCCATACTGACCACAGCTGACCGCACTGGTCAATCGGAAGAGGCGGATCTTGAGTACGGACGCGTAACTCTCGGATCGTACATGTACGCCAGCGGTGACCAGCTTGACCACTGGACCATGGTCACTACAAAGCCTTACGAAGCGGTTACCAAGTGGCACAGAATGACAAGTGGAGATGGAGGAAGTCATTAATTAATTAATTAATTAATTAATTAATTAATTAATTAATTAATTAATTAATTTTAATGAATTAATTAATTTTAATTAATTAATTAACTTTAATTAATTAATTATAATTAATTAATTGACTAATTTTTAATTGATTATTATTTTACCAGCACTTTTTAAAGGAACTCTAGAACTGCACAATACCTTCCTTCCCTTCACATTATCCATGGTATAAAATAATAGCTCTCAATCGGAGAACTATGACTTTTTAAAACTATTTTTAACTGCACATAAGTGCTTCTACAGCTGCACATATATTCATATAGAACCGCTTGTGTAGACCTGCACGCTAAAACCTCTGTTATTTACTATTAATTAGTAGGCTAATAATTATTATTAGCCTACCACCTGTGATCATTCAACCGTTAAGTGGATCCGAATAATTTACGCAGCTTGTGGCCTCCTAGCGAATGAAGAAAGAAAATGTTCTGGTAAAAGATTTTGTGACTTTTTTCAATAATTGTTGCGTTACATCAAAATAATTATTATAGGCCTACGTACGTTTCTTTTCAGATCTGTTAGTCTGACGTTCGGGTAGGCCTATGTGTGGTCATAGCAGTTAATTCACCAGAAAGTTGCTCTTTGCGGATTTTAATTAATATTCTATTTACGAAGCAGTTCATGTGCCCCCCCCCCCGTTGGGAAATGGCATCTTCTTTTCCTGAAAAATTAATGGATGACTAAAAAAAACAAAAAAAAGGTCATCAACTTTTTTGGCGGATAAGTTGGTATCTTTTTCCCGGAAAAATGGTCGATGACTAAAAAAAAGGTCATCAACTTTTTTGGCTGAGGATAAAGTGGAAAATTTTTCCCCCTGTTACACCAAAAATTTTGCCCCCCCCCCTTCGAAACGTTCTGGATCCGCCACTGACCCCCGTCTCTAATTACCGTACAACTAAGTGTTGATGCTTTCACATCCGATGACCCATACAGTCCCGACAGACACGACACATGCGTATCATTGATCATATCCGTCGTATCCAGGCCTAGAATCTACAATCTGAAACTATAACTATATAAAACGGAAAAACTCCGAAAAAGCACATGACACTTTTTGCTTAATAATTAAGCTTGGGGCCCATTGGATCTCGGGGGCCCGTGGATTTTGTTTACCTTCGTTATATGGTTGCTATGCCACTGCTACTCTGCCATTGTTCAGCTAGATGTATTTTTAATACAGTAGCCTATATATATCTATACAGTAGCCTATATAGTATGCTACTATTTAAACCTACTATCACTTGGCCCAGCTAGGAGACCACTCGATCGGTCCTTAGTCGCCTAAATGCATCCTTGAAACATTAATAGACCACAATATGCCACTTGGTAGGCCTACACAAAAAATTTGTGTTTTCCGAATGGAGAAAAATATTATTTAGGCTTTCATTAGATATAAGCCTAATGGCCTAGCTATAGAAATTTGGTAGCTGCGTCAACTCTGCATGGCCTATTCCTGCAGAAATTCAAGAGGGAAAATGGTTTTCTACTTAGTTATTCGGGTGCAAACTAAATTTTGATCAGTTGGCTATTAGGCCTGTAATGGCTATTAACCTACTAAAATTTGGAGGGAAAGCAGGTAGGCGCCTAAGTCTTCGAGTTAATCTATGTACTACGCAATGAGACCAAATTTGTATATTCAATACGTCTCTCAGAAATACCTTCTTATAATTATAATTGTCTTCCTTCTCAACGCATTCATTTCCACTGTAGGGCTGCGTTTGCAGGCGGTTCAATAAAGTATATACTTACTTACTTACTTACTTTGCACCTTATTCAAAAACGACTGGCTTACTTATTTTTTCCGAATTTTTAATAAGATGACATCATTCCGCTAATGCCCTCTGACATGCGCAGACTCAACACTTGAGAGTTGACATGCCTCTGCGCATGCGTAATTGGCTTGTTTCTAAAGCTGCAGATGGTGGGACGATGTTTATGTTTTCATCTTCGACGTTTTACGTCCTTTTTATTCGACCAGGAGAATTATCAGATTAGATAAATAATCAATTTCTAAGGTAATATTATTAGCTTTTAGCGGGTTTTAGTCCGTACGTGTTTTTTTTATGCTGGCGATAACTGAAATTGTGACGCTGCGTGATTAGCGTAAGGTTATGTGAAAAACAAACTTCTTCCCGGAACAGAGACATCCTTATGTTGAGGTCTTTAGGTTACAAACGGTCCTTGGGTTTTTAAACGACATTCCGTAATATCTAAATGGTTCTTTGCTCACAATTTTAAAAATGTATTACTGGAGGTCAGGCTGTATGTGTTTTATTTCTATGTACAGTGACTATCGCAATCTTGTCTGTAAAATAATGTAGTTAATTAGCTGTATAGGCCTATCATGTCTTCCATGATCTTCTCCCGCCAGAACGAGGTCTGGGTACTCCCTTCTATTAGGCCTCGCTCACATAATCTAGACTTCCAGAGATGCCACGCTGTTATTGGTTGATTGGAAAGGTGATTTATCGCCAGAATGCTGTTTTGATTATGCTAATATTTAAGGCATTTCATTCAACTTGTGATGTAATTTTCACCTGTTTATTACCAATCCTTCCATGTCTTATGACAATTTATGCCCCATTGTGCGTTTGCAAGTGCCAAAGTCATAAAGAAAATAATGACTTACTTATATTCATCGTTTTTAGTGAAAAGCGTACACTGAGACTGTTTGTCTCGTCGATCTAACAGCATTTGTGTAGATTGGATAGGTTTGTGTAGAGTTCTGTTCCACTAGTGCCCAAAGAAACTCTTGTAATGAGTTCAGTAACCAACAGTTTAATCGGTTTTGCAAAACCACAGTTTATGGGAAGACCACTGTTCGTTTAGCCAACTTAGTTGAGGCTTTCAGGTCCGAACTCAAGACACATCTCTCCTCTTAGGTGTACCTCTGACTGATCTCGTTCTTACGTTTGTAGAGGCGCCCTTATAATGGCATGTGCTGTGATACGGCGGTGCCATAGGAATTGTCATCATTATTATTATCATGTCAATATTATTATTGCTTGGCGGTAGTGGCCATGGATCATTGGGTCTCTTATGTTCAGAGGTTCAGAATATGGAGTTGCAAGCACTGCATATTGTAACCTGTTCTGTGATGTCTAATTTATGACGCTTCCTCATCTAGCAATATAAGCAATTCTTGAAATTCTATTCAATGTTTGTAGATGGAGAACGGAACGTCGGTGTTAGTGCTGACTACCGATGACGTTCTGGTGCCAGACATGGATGACGACAACATGACTCTGACGACGGAGTCGGGCTTCACGGCCGACTTCACGACGATTGTACGCAAGCATATGTCAAAGATTTTCTTGCAGACAACGGTAGCGCAAGGAATCGCCGGAGCTTTTGCATTTTCAGCCATGATCATAACTTGTTGGCAGGTAAGAGAATACTGATTGATTTATATCACCTCTGAGTGGGTCTCTTGAATAGGCGCTATATAAATTCTTGGAACGATTGAATGAATGAACTATGGGTAAATATCTCGGTCACTTGCGACTGCAAGAATTTCCATTGATCAGCACAGGTAAATTAAAACTTTTTAAACGTAGTGTATAATATATTGATATGTATATTTATAAAATAATTTTTATCAATTTTTTTCACCATATAATCGTGATTAATCGATAATATTTGATTAACTTGGGCCACGTTAAGTAATGCATGAAAACTGTCATAAATGTAGTCACTTAGTTAGTTACGACTTTCTTTGTGGAAGAAGCGTCAATATAACCAATTATTGCAATTAAAAAACCTCATTTTTGTCACCATTCGACTCCTGTAATAACTTGTGATCATCCGTCATACTATGAATTGTAATCATTCCGCAGTGTGTCAGTTTGAAAATTTTAGATTAAAGATTATTATCATTAGTTCCGAGATGGATTTTAACGCAACACTCTTATCTTGCTTCTCTGTGCCGTAGGGTTTTAATTCTCTGCGGAACTTTTGAAATGTTTTACTCATAGATTTACCTCCACCTTCGCTACTACACCTGCCCGAATGAACAGCGTTGGATCGTGCGCATTCTCTTTATCGTGCCAATCTATTCGTTTGATTCGTGGCTCAGTCTGATGTTCTTTAGTAATGACAACTACTATGTCTACTTCAACACGATTCGCGACTGCTACGAAGGTCGGAACTTTTTTATTTAATTTCAATATATTTGATTGATTACTTTTTTTCTTTAGAGGTAAGAATGGGTTGGAAGAAAGCTCTAAGAAAGCATCCTAACTGCTTTGATTTTCTGGAATCAACAGTCATCCTCATGGGTGTTTTCATGTCTCAAATGTGCTACATTTTTAAAGAGATTTTTACATCATTTTTAAACAGATTTTTGCATCATTTTTAAAGAGATTTTTGCATCATTTTAAAAGAGTTTTTACATCATTTTTAAAGAGGTTTTTAGAGAGATTTTTAACTTTTTTGAAGAGATTTTCTGTTTTTTTCTTGCAGCGTTTGTCATCTACAACTTCCTGAGTCTTTGCTACGAGTATCTTGGAGGCGAAAGTTCCATCATGTCCGAGATCCACGGAAAATCGATCAAGTGAGTCTCGACTTCAGTCGGAAATGTTGATCAATCGATTCGCAATGTAATCGTTACCGTAAATTTATGTAGCGCCACTTCAAGACAATTCCACTTCAATAGAGAGACGCTTATTCCGCTTTTCGCTTTATCCAAAGTTTCTTCTGCACTTCTTGGTTGGCAGTTAGCGTTGGCGGAATGAGCAGTAGTACATATGTTACACCTTTCATGACTGCCAGGCAGTTGAATTCGACTAGTACTGTGGCAACTTGTTATCATCTGTTCGTACTACATGAATTGTAATCATGGTGCGGTTTGTCAGTTTGATATTGAACTATGATGTTTGTATGTGCACTTGTTATAGCGCCCCTTCAAGCTCTCTACTCAGAGGCGCTCCCGACTGCAGAGCGGACACTGCGTCGGAGTTTCATGCCGAATCGCCCAAGCAATTGTGAGTGAAGGACTCGCCCAAGGTCCCTACGCAGCGACTTGAGGTGGATTCGAACCTCGAACGTTCCGGCTTCAAGGCAACAACGTCACCACTACACCACTGCGCCCCACAAATTAAATTATTATGATATTATTATTATTATTGGGGCCTATGATAATGACAGTCCCATGTTTTTCTAGGTAAATTTACTTTTTCAGAGTCGTAGGTAATTGATTATTTGCAGGTATCATCGATGTTTATCTTGCTTTTCTAGATCAACTTGGCTTCACTGTTCCTGTTGTCTTGTGGGACGCCAGTACACAATCGGATTTCTCAGATTCTGCAAGCAGGTTGGATGCCTAATTAGTATTTAATGGAATGGTACTGATTAAATTAATTAACGAATTGATCAATCAGACTTGTTATGTAAGGAATGAAAAACTGTTAGAAATGTGGTCTCTGAGTCAGTCCTTCCGCATAATTTTTAATCACCAACATTGCTGAAGGTTGTACATCTACAACAGTGGTTCCCAACCTTTTTTGACCTTCGGACCACTTTTTCTAAGTTGAAGGACACAAGGGCCACATTTTCTTAGTTGATGGACATTAGGGGACCACAAGGCTAGAATTCAATTAATTAAAAGCATATTAATTGGTTATAGTTTAATCAAATCATAATGTTGGATGTTATTTATAGACGTCAAAATAAAATAACTTGTATTAGAAAATAATTATGTGTTATATCCTGTCCAAATTGTCAATTTTTGTTTATATTTTTGTTAATTCTTTGACAGATGAGGGCCATTTTGGAGGTCTGGTGGACCACTTTTGGCCCGCGGGCCATGGGTTGGGAACCATTGATCTACGATATACTCGAGCCATAGTTGCGGAATGTTTAGCGCAATGAAGACGACTTATTTTGATGCCATTTTCGATTTGCGTATAACCTTATTTACAAGAGGATCACTTAATTTTTCTCTCAAACGTTCTGCAGTGTAAACTCCTCGGCCTTCAGTTTGACTGTCTTTGTTTTCTGTTCTAAGGCAACTCTTCAGTTCTGCATCATTAAACCGGTGATGGCGATCATCACGCTGATTCTGCAACCGTTCGGACTCTACAAAGACGGTGACTTCTCGTAAGTCGTGACTTTCACTCATCGTTGTCCCAGTTGTCAGCGAATGATTAATTATTGTCCACGATTACGCTTTGATCTAATCTAATCTTTCCACATCTGTAGCATCTCTCTGTTTGAAATTGCTAATCGTTAGTTACTGGTCCTCAGGCTTTGGAAAGTCGTAAGTTGTTTTTAGAGTAGTGTTGCGAAAATGTGAAGATGTCAACTGAATAATTGTAATCATGAATTTATATAGCGCCACTTCAAGAGAAACTTTTCAGAGGCACTCCCGACCTGGCGTTGATCACTAAAACGCGATAAAATAGAATTTTTTCCAAACGCTTGCGGAAAATGAGAAAAAAAAGACGAAGTTCAATGCGTAGACTGCTAGGTAATTTATGCCACATTATTATTATTATTATTATTATTATTATTATTATTACATAAGTTTCTTACGCACACAAGGTCAAAACAGAGTGTGAATCTGTGGCGCGGATAGTCGGCCGCCAGAGGAAGATGCAGTCAGAGATCCATGTGCTTGAAAGCGTGGTTATTTCATTTAAAATCTTACAAATTAAAATTAAATCTTAAGATCTTGTCATGTGATTAAGTGAGTGATTAAAAAATACTTTGATGTGAGTAAGAAGTATAATGGCCGCACCAGTAACTAAGGAGCTCAAGGAGAAAGATTGGCCAGGCAATGATCATGGACGAGAATCATTTACCCCGGTGACTTATTTCCCAGAGAAGTGCCAATACTTTGCAATTTTCGCCCTAGGCCGCATAATTTTAAACTCCCAACCAAGGATGATAGAGGCTTTATAGCAACAGTTCTATACAGAAAATAGCAAAGAAACCTTTCTTCTATGCGAACAACTATGGTAACAGACAATGCTATATTTCATGTGTCCTGTACGTGGATGCAGGTAGACATTTAGATTTTCAATAAACAAAGATAGGCTACTACTGCACCAGATATTGACGTTTTAAGAGTGTTGTATTTGTTTTGCGTAGGGTTCATGGCGGCTACCTGTACATAACGATCATCTACAACTTCAGCGTCAGTCTGGCCCTCTACGCACTCTTCCTCTTCTATTCGGCCACCAAGGAGCTTCTCACTTCCTACGATCCAATGCTGAAGTTTCTCACCATCAAGTCGGTCATCTTCCTTTCGTTCTGGCAAGGTAGGCTCCCTAGTTTTAGTCTGGCAAGGTAAGTTCCATTATTTCATTCTGGCAATAATAGTAATAATGAATGACAATTTACATGGCGCTGTAACACGGCCATACCGCTGCAAGGTTGCCTCACCAAAGGTTAGGTATGGTGACTATTGTCCTTAATTTCATTCTGGCAAGTTATGTTCTCTAACCTCATTCTGGCACATCTGAGTAGGTTTCTTGAAGAGGCGCTATAGATGTAAATTCTCGAAATGAATTAATGAAAGTTCCCTGATTTTTTAATCTGTTATGTATATATGCATGTGCCCACCACTGGAATCTATTCTCGTTTGCTGTGCATTATTGTGATGACTGATGTGATATTGAGATTGGCGTGACATGAGCATCGTATTGCATTGTATCTATGAGCATCGTATCGCATCATATCTGTGTATTTATATAGCGCCTCTTGCAGGATGACTAGTTGCTCTTCTGAGCGGTTCACCGTACTAGCGGTGCTATACAACCTACTCAAATACAATGCAATAAATTTCAATTTTAAGCGGCTCTGAAAAGTGCTGCACTAACCGACCGAAACCATTGTGTTTTAAAAATATCGTGAAAATGTTGAATTGTTGTCTAACGATGTCCATCTTAAATTCACTTTAGGAGTGCTGCTCGCCATTCTGGAGAGGGCCGGTGCCATCAGCCCCACGTACGCCGACGACGGCCTCATCAGCATCGGCACGGGAACTGTCGCCGCCGGTTACCAGAACTTCATCACCTGCATCGAGATGTTCTTCGCGGCGTTCGCCCTCCGCTTCGCCTTCCCCTACGGCCTGTACGCCCACGACGGACCGATCTGCCACGGCCGCACCGTGTCCCTCCAGAGCATCTCCAGCAACCTGAAGGAAACGATGAATCCGAAAGACATCATGGCCGACGCCATCCACAACTTCCATCCGCAGTACCAGCAGTACACGCAGCAGGGGTCGCGCATTCCGCAGGAGGACTCCGACTACTACCACGACCCGGAGCAGCAGCCGGCGTCCTTTCCGGGCGGTAAACGCCAGGCGACGACGCAGCAGCCGGTCGGTTCGCATGGATACGGGAAGAACGGGGCGAACGGGCAGACGAGGCACGCGAACTCCGGCGGAACGAGAGGAGGAGGAGGATTCACGGAGAAGACGACGCTGCTCAGCTCTGATGATGAGTTCCAGTAAGGATGGATGATGCGGATACGGAGGATGGATGGGGTTGGATGAGCATTGTTCTGCGCTTGTCTGTTGAGGCGGAGCTCTTCTGTTTTGCGATGATGGATTCTGTCTGCACTCGGTGCGATTTGTACTGATGGCACTTTACTGTTTGTGCAGCTAGCGTCGTTTTGCACTCGGTACTGGCTGCGTTTGGAATGGTTAGCATTCTGTACATTGTCTTCTTTTCACTGGTGCGATTCTGCGTTGTTGCGCTCTCCTCTGGACAGGGGAAATTTGCACTTGTTCGAGACTTCTGTTATATTGCAACACTTCATGACACGATTTTGGTGCTCAAGTGCTTCCTGCTGCTAGCGATAATCTGGACTTGATGCTGCACTTGCAGTCTAAGCCGGGTTTTGCACCAGTTGTGGTTTAAGCAGTTGTACTTTACACTAGTTGTAATTTACACCACTTTCTTTACGCCAGTTGCACTTTACGTTTGGTATTTACGCAAGTTACGCTTTTATTAGTTGTACTTTGCACCAGTTATAATTTGGACCAGTTGTTCTTTACACCAGTTGTAATTTACGCCATTTGTACTTAACAGCTGCTGAACTTAGCACCAGTTGCGCTTTGCACTGGATGCCCGATGTCTTTGCTCCTGCCAGTACTGGGTGCAATAAGCGCTAGCTGTAGGCCTATTACAGAAAAGTCATTTGAGATAGAAATATATTTTGTGCGTCGTGCGTGTACCTAAAAGTTGCGACACTCTTTTCCTTGTCTGGCGCTAATTTCAATTTACTACACCGTGGAATCTTCTCTCGAATCTTCTCTCTGTTTCTTCTTCTTACTCTTGTGGAAAAACTATACTTTCCAGTCTATCTGTTGGAAATAAGTCGGTCTAGTTATGTTTTCCATATGAGTGGTATTAGTTTCAGTTTAAAAATGCTGTGTGATAGGAAAGATCATTACCATCTCCCACCTTTTTTGTCCACGCTTGGGATTGGCATGGACATAGTGTGAGCAGTGGTGAAAGGATTAAGATGAGTGTTTTTAACCACCGAAAAATCGCATTGATTGAGAATTCTCTCTGAATCGCATTGTCAGCATTTATTTGAGACTTTTCAAGATTTGGTCTGATTAAGTACAGTTTGGTGTGCATTTCAAACCATCTTTACAGAGCTTTGCAAGCTGATACTGGTTTTGCGTAAATGATTTGCTGTTTGGCAAGCTGTAAACTATTGTTTATAGTGGAGCGTTATTAATGTTGATTTTTAAGCATGCAACGATGGATATTTTGTAGGCGGTGAATATATGATGCCAAGTTTCATAATCATGGATTACAGATTTTTAGAGCGCTACTCTGAGGCCAAGTGCAGCTTGTTCACGAGCGCTGCACCTTGTCAGAGGGATTGCCCAAAGGATCCTGGTTTCTGTGTTAAATTGTGTCATTCTGGAGCTTTCGTGCAAGCAGATAGCCTGATGATGTAGTTGGAACTTGCGACTTTAGATGATGTGACTTCATTACAATGTAGCTGAAATGTATTTGCAGATTTAATGATGAGAAATGAAATCTCAGTGGTAGGATTTTTTGACTCTATGATTGAATGAAACTGAATCTTGTGCGTTGATCAAGTGATCAGTTTGTGAGGCTTTTAGATCAGATTGTTCTTTGACGTGTACGATAAAATCTTGATGGTGATTTGTGAAGCTATTAATGTTTCCTTCACTTTCCACAGAGAATATAGGATTGAAAATAGGATTGAAAGTAAGTTTGAATAATAATATAATAATAATTGATAAAATAAAACTGAAAATAAGATTGAAAATAGGATTGAAAAATAATATAATAATAATCGATAAAATAACATTGAAAATAAGATTGCCTCAGAAGATAGAGTGTTTAATTTGAGTTGTGTCCTAAATTTGCAAAAGTGGAACATTTCTGCATGTTTCTCCATAATGTGAATTCTGAACTACATCTCAGACTCCTTCTAACACATGTGATCAAAAGCTTTTTTGTAACACAGGTTCTTACACGGATCACAAAATTAGTTCAACTATAGCATAAGCTTGTTATGACATGATCTCATTATATAGAGAGCAGTTCATGATGCTAATTATTACTCCCAACGAAAATGGACAAGTTTAAACAAATTTTTCACGTACTTCATATGGAGACTTGGTTTTGAGTTAGTCTTTTACCTTTTCGAACATGACCGAAATCAAGTATGTACTTGAAACAGTTCGCAGTGGTCGCAGTTTTTTAGCGAGCTTCCTGTGTACCCCTGGTAATTTTGCCGTCATGACAGGCACTGTTGCTGTTCGTTTTTTGTGTTTAAAAACCATTATGTTATCAATTGATTGAAATTATTGTTGTTTTGATGTTGTTATTTGTGACACAGCGGCTCAAAACCCGTCACATGTCTCTTTCTGACCTTTTTATTTAGTCATGTTCTACAGTTGTTTTGCTTTAAAATATATTTTACAGAATGGAAATATCTTTTTTCTAACTGAAGTTATACTCGTTTGTCTACTTCATTAGTATAAAGTGAGAAAATCCAATAAAAGCTTCAGAATATTCGCATTAGAAACCACTGTGGCAATAAATTTTTCTGAATTCTGTTGGACAATAAAGTGATATAAATAAATCAAACAACATGAAAATAGGATTATAACTACTTTACAAGTTATGGCAATTTCAGAGGCAACTGCTGCATTGAAGAATATTGTATGATTTTGACCCGCGCTGCCTGTTTCAGCTTTTAGCGCAATAACTAGGAAGCGGCGGGTTTTGAGCCTCTGCGTCAGATTTGTTGATTTTTGTGAGTACTACTACTCTATCGAAGTATAATTTTTGTGAATACAACTACTCTTTTGAAGTTACCCAGCTGAACTTATGTGAGTAAGAAGCACTCGATATTTTGATACTGATATTATTTCTGTTTATGTAGTGAAGATTTCTGCTGGGCTTCAGAAATTGCTTTTAGTTGTATTTTGCTTTAGTTTCTGTTTTTGAAATGTCGTCAATCACCAGGATTGAAGGCTTAATCTCCGATGAACACTTTGTTATTTTGAACCAATTTTTTTAAAGATATGACTTGCGTAATAGGGGTTGGAGAAAGTTGCCACAGCGTATGTAGCTGTGAGTGTTAGCAGCTTGTAAATCACACAATCTTATATCAAAGGTGCCACTCAGAAAACCTATCAAAGATGCCAGCACGTTCGCGTTTGTATTTTATGACCAGTGCAAAAAAGTGGGTATATTGTATTTGTAATCAATGAAAGATTTTCATACGGTCAAGTGGTTGGTTAGGATTGAAGATTCACAAAATGTGTTTAGATTATCACCGAAACGTGGTTAAGTAGCGATTAGCGAGTGAGTATTGGTGAAAACTTGATATTTTAGAAGTATATATTTCCATATTTTAGGTTTTTACGTTTGTATTTTGCAGTGTTTATAATTACGAGAATCGGCTAAAAATATTATGAGGACAACATTTGTATTTTTTACGTTATTCTTGTTTTGCATGAGCTGCTTTAGGTTGTGTTTGCAGTTTTGAGTTTATAGTTGAGTGGAAGTCTCTTTTTATCAGTACTTTGTTGCTTCTGAAAATAATGACCTCGGCCAAGAAATGGAACCAATTGTCGCTTTCTTGATCAGCCAGAAAATGGATTTTTACCCCAAACCATTATTATTGATGTTTGCATTTATTTGATACAACTGCGCCTGTTTTGCAAGCTATATTACGTCACCTGATGTATTAAGTCGAAATATATAATGATTGCATCAAGTAGAGTCAGATTTAACTTTTAATTGCAAAGTTCCGTCAAATGATGTTTTATGTTTTCATTTACAAAGGCATAAATTTTGGACCAAACATCCTGAAATTGTACCACAGCTTTCTTATCATACCTGCATATGTACGGTAAACTATTAAGAAGTTCATTACCGACAAGTGGTCCCTTCTCTCAACTGAGGTCAAATATATGTTTGGCAAAGGAAATTAACACCAAAGAGCCGATGGGATGTGGAACATTCAGGGCATTCTTCTACTTATAACGAGAATCTTTCTGTCGTTAAAAGAATTATATATCTTTATGAATGTTCAAAAGAGATTGAGATTGGTGTCATATGGGGGGCATCAGCCTCTAGATTTCTCAGCAAATTTCTATCAACTTTGCCCATGTATGTGTTTCTATTTCCATTGTAAAAAAGTACAGCCTTTGAACTGCTAGTGTTAGCTCTAGGAATTGGTATGCCCTATAATTTTTGCAGGAACAGATAGTTTAGGCCACTTTTCATCTCATTTCTCGTGTAATAAGTTGTGGTATGTCAAGCTGATTTTCTTGAATAGGCGATGATATATGCATATATATTATATATAATTTATGTATATATATATTGGCATTTGCAAGTTATTTTCATGCAGCCACTACTTCATAGCCATGACATACGAAAGGTCTTTTCCAAAACATTGAACTGACATGACTTGCAGTGTTGCACTAACTTGAAACTTTTTCAACTAAATACATGTGCTCTGGTCCACTGTTATGGATCACCTCTCTTCGTTCTTTTCAACGAAATGTACAAAATCTAAGTCAATTTAAAGTTCTATGTAAACATTACTTGTTTCGTTTTCATGATCAATGACCGTGTTAATAAGTTTTGCGTAGCATCATTTGTTTTTGTTCTTATTTGATTAACTGTTTAATCAATTACAATTTACAAGGTGTTGGTGCCTAATTATGCAGGCAGCACCTGAACCCAATCGAGTATTTAGGTGGTCAAATCTGCCTCAGGGCAAGTATTTCTTTCGAGATTTCTTCATCAGCACCCCAGAACTGTTTGGTGCAGTGGTGGCATTGGTGCCTTGGGCCAGAGGTTTCCAGGTTCGAATCCACCACTGTGTTCCCCCTCCCCGTTTATTTTTCTATGGCCTAATTCTCATACTAGCACGTCCTTATAGTTGAGACGAGTTGAACAAGTTAGCGTTGGTTAAAGACAGGAAATTTTGAATCAAAGAACTAGAAAGCTACCCCTTTTGAGTGACATGCCGCAGACTCCCCGGAGGTTTATGGGAGCAAATATTGGTCAAAGTTGTATCCGTTCTACAGACAATGCTTATAGGTCATGGAAGATAATAAAGGCAACCCCTGTGCGACTTGAACAGCACTACTTAAACCTCGGTCTTGACAGCTTCTAAACAGCGCGCTCTCAATGTGTGGGAAATTGTTGCCTAAGCCTTTGGCTGTGGCTTTCGTCTATGGCTTATGGCTCATAGACTACAAGTCCACGCGCCTCTGGCTCCTTCTTCTCTGCATTCGTGTTTTTTTAGACAGATCCGACGTAACTTCATTTAAGAATCGAAGTCAAGCATTGACAAAGACAAGAAAGACAACCAAATGAGAACCGAGTCTGCAGACCTTGTCATCATTCGGTCTATTTTGTTGACAAGATATTCACCTGTTTGAAGTTGCAAACTTATAAAGACGTACGGAGCTGAACTGCGTCTTTCTGATTGGGTGACGCAGCAATAACCTTACTTCTCTGATCCTAATAACTAAGAAAATAAGGATTTGCATATCTCAGATTAACATTTCTGTGTAACCTTTAACAAGAACAGCAACGGCAAGAACAACAACAGTCATGATGGACTGAGTGACAGAGTGTCGTAGGTTGTAGAACGGAATTGTTTCAATCGCAGCAATTGATGACGTCATATTTTTGTTACCGGAACCCCATGGAGCCATCGATATCTATGCATGGAGCACAATGTTGTATATCTTATTATGACGTCATGATTATATGAGCCTCAAATGCTTCCAGACTATTTGATGGAAAATGCACATTAATAGGCACAGTGTATAATTATTGTAATGGATTATTGGATTTAAACATTTACATTCACTACAGTAATATTTCACAGTTTCATTGTGTGACACTGTAACTTATTCTTTGACATACGGCGGTTCTTTGCTCAAGAGGTCAATAAATAATATTAAATTGAGCGATGATTACTCCACCACTTCCCAGATGGAGCAGAATATTATCGGCTGTTGACATGGAGAACAACGAAATCCGACCGCTTGTAATAATGAGATGAGATATGGTTTAAGATCTGTATGCTGTTCTACCAAATACTGACCCCTACATTGGGCTGCATCCGAGCATTTGCGTGATAAGTTGATGACTGGAAGCATTCTTAGATTTCCTCCGCCACCGGGTTGCGATCAAAATTTCAGGAGAAAATTATATAGTACCGGTAGGCCTAATTTGTAGCCTACATATAATAATTTATACCTTAACGCCCTCAGATATTTTCGCAGGAGGGTAAAACACAATGGTTAGGGGGTAATGTTTTTAGCAAGAGCCTAAAAATGTAATGCATAATAAAAGTCAGGTGAGAATTTCCGGGGGTTGGGAGGTTTCAACCCCCTGTCTTTCTTAGAGCCCCATAGTAAAGTCTGCTTCTGACACCCAATTCCAAGTGGATAATGGTCCAACCTCAGTTATTTTTTCACAATTCTTACGCTGCATAAAGTTCTGTTGAGTCTGTACTAAATGAAAATTTATCAGTTTCACTTTGTGTGCAATCAGCATTATGTCCAACGGCGGAGACTTGGTCTGGAAGTGAAGGGGGGCGGGACGAATGAGCGGCCGAAGGACGATCGCCGAAGCGCGACATTTTGGGTGGACGGCTGGGTTGCCGACAACATTTTCCATTTTCGTCTACCGAAATTTCTGATGACTTTTTTTTAGTCATTTAGTCGAAATTTCCGGACAAAAATACCATTTTCCCTGCCAAAATAGCTCATTATAGCTGATGACCTTTTCCCCCTCCCAACGTGGCTGTTCCCAGGATAATTAGCCAAAGATTACCTCGGTGTCCTTTATACGGTGTGAAAATTTTGTTTTCTATTTCTTAAATATGGGGAGGGCATGAGCATGGACGACCCCCACGACAACCTTTGGGGGAACCCAGGGGCTTCTATCCCCCCTAAGCAACCGGGCGCAGTACATTTTATTCCCCCCCTTTCTGGACCGGCCTTCCTCTATGTATGCAATATAATGTAATCTGCCATCATGCCATGGCGCATGCCCTCCTCTAGTGTGGGAATGAAGGTTTGTTTTGCGGGGGACAAACGAGCATCCAGCAGACGATCGCCGAAGCATATGTAGCGCCAAAAAGAGACCTGGTATGGGGAGGGAATGTGCTCCTCCACATAAGAAATTTTTTGCGATTTCCGCATTGCAATTTCAGCATTTTATGCTGTCCTCTTAGCAAAATTACTCTACTGTTTCAGTGGAGGGATTGCTGCCAAAATTGGGCAGCCATAAGTTTTGCACCTCTGATCAGTGTGCACTCGAGAGGCGTTACATACATTTTTAGAGCACAATGCAATGCAATAAAATACAATGTAGGTCCTATACATTGTAAGCCCACGTAATAATGATGTTGCTTTACTAAGTGTTCAAGGACCAAATTTGACTGTCTGAAATTTGAAAGATAACATTGGAGAGAAGTCATTAATTTTAGTTGTGCAAAATAGTATTTGTGTTAACATTATTTTTTTCAATTGTAATATGCTTGTATTATTTATTAAAATAGTAAAAACATAATTATAATCATGTAATAGAAATTTTTTATGGTATATTATAGCTGTTTTAGCAGTTCATGTAATTAAAAAATGCAGATAGTAGCCTAACTAAAAACTCAAAGTGTATAAAGTGTATACATTTTGCTAAAAACTTTTAGGCCTACCATTTTGTCCAAATTTATATGGAGGGGAAGTATTTTCTGGGGGATCTTCCTTTACTATCTTCCTTTAGTGATGCCTAGATTGAACGCTGCCCTCCATGTCCGACCTTCCCCCCCAACCGATGTGAATTTTGGCTGTCTTCTGATTCCCCCCCTATTTTTTACTGGGCGCAAGCTGCGCCCGCCATGTATAGGGATAGAAGCCCCTGGGGAACCGTTCCCCGTCCCCCTATAAGTCTCCGCCTATGATTATGTCGAGAGCTAAAATTACCAAAGAAAGGATTGAAAACCACGTGAACACCGTTTTGTGATGTTTGAAGCGAAATCAAAACCAAATCTGAACACAAAAAAGACATTCATTACAATGCATCAAAATTTATGATGTTTGATACAACACATTTGCTTCACCAATTTAGCGCTAGACGAACAGAATGACCTGTTGTGTAATCAGCAACTTTTAAAATCGAAAGTCGCATGCTCACTTAACTCGCTACTCTATTCTGCCATAAGGGCATATATGCTCTGCAGGGCACCGGCTTTTTGAACGCTTGAACTTCGATGGAAAATTACGATTACGATTACGAATAATTGTAATCCATGGGTAACGATTACGATGACAATTACTTGTGAGATTCCAATGTGTACTCTACGGTGTGCGCGAGCAGAGCGAACTGCATAAAGAAAATTCGTTGTATTGTGAATTATTATATTGATGAACAATAGCTTTAAGAAATCTGCATTCGATATAATTAACACGGGCTTTTGACTCAATGATGACGACAGCGAACCAAGGAATGACGTCGGAAAAGCGGGAATCGTGACGTCAGGGAATGTGACGTCAGTGCATAGCCGTGGATGCCTACAGAAGGCAAGACATTTCGTCGGATGTGTCAGCAAGTCTCGCGCGATCGTCCTCAGATCCAGTCTCATCTCCTTCGTCGCTCCAGTCTGCAGGGAAACGAAACAGAGAAAATAATCAATCTCATGCATAAACACACACACGCACGTAAACACACACACACACGCACGCACGCACGCACGCACGCGCGCGCGCGCGCGCACACACGCACACGCACACACGCACGCTCACCGACACATAGTCAGAGGCACACGCTGACGCAGACACACACACACACACACACACACACACAGACACACACACACACATGATGACATGGCTGTTTTTAAGAAATTGTTAGAACTGCACAACTCCTTCTTTCCTTTCCCATTCTCCATGGTAAATTACTTCCAATTGGAGGACAATGACCTTTATTGCTAGTTATAACTGTACAGAAGTGCTTCTACAACTGCACAAATCCATTTAGAACTGCACATATTGTGTACAACTGCACGTTAAAAAAGCCCTGCATGATGACGATGACAATGATAAAAGAGACAATGATGATGATGACAACGACGGCGACAATGGCGATGACAGTGTCGATGACAATGACGGTGACGGTGTCGATGACAATGTCATCGTCATTGCCATCGTCCGACAGCGAGCGTGTTATGTCAATTATGTGGTCGTCGCCGTCACGGTGACGGCGACGACCACATAATTGACATAACACGCTCGCTGTCGGACGATGGCAATGACGATGACATTGACGATGACGATAGCATACTAAACTCGCTGTTGGGCGATGACGGTGACGGTGACGATGACGTTAACGATGACGTTAACGATGACGGTGACGACAACAGTGACGGTGACAATGACGTTAACGATGACGTTAACGATGACGTTAACGATGACGTTAACGGTGACGATGACGATGACGGTGACGATAAAGATGACGATGACGGTGACGATAGCGATGACATACCACACTCGCTGTTGGACGATGACGATAAAGATGACGGTGACGATAACGATGACGGTGACGATAAAGATAACGATGACGGTGACGATAAAGATAAAGATAATGATGACGATAACGATGACATACCGCACTCGCTGTCTGAGCTGTCATCGTCGTCACTCGACTCATCCGTCGCGTCACGGACCGTCTGACCTTGGTGACTCTCGCCATTGCTCTGCATCATGACGTCATCGTCACGGTCTGCTGGTCCAGCCCGGTGGCTCAGCACCTTCATCGTCTGGCGGTCAAGCGGATCGGTCTGGTCGAGCATCCGGTAGCCCTTGCCTCCGCATCCAACGACGGTTGTTCCAACTTGACCTTCGACGAGTTCTGGAAAGGTCAAAGAGGGAAGAGGTCAGACGCTTGGAAGGTCGTTGCGGGGGAAAGGTCAAACGAGGGCGGAGTAGTTAGGACGGTTGACAAGCAAAGAGAATGACAGACAGGAGTTGGAAGGACGGAAGGATGGATGGATGGATAGATGGGCGGATGGGTGGATGGATGGATGAATGGATGGATGGATGGATGAATGAATGGATAGATATGTAGATGGATGGATGGATGGATGGATAGATGGATCCGTATTACCATCGACGGTGAAAACCAACGGTAATTATTATGATGATAGTGATGATGATATTGTTGTTGTTGTTGCTGCTGCTGTGGTTGTTGTCGCTGTTGTTGATGACGACGATGATGGCAATGAAGATCACATAATCATCATCGTGATAAACGTCACAATGACGTCTTTTAACCGGTCGAGAAGTCACCGTGGTCTTTGCTCAGTCCCACTACACGTGGAATTGGTCGACTGCTGTGGCTGGTTCTTGTGCGTCGCAAAAGATACTGATGCTGTTGCCCGTAGCAACGATTTATGGTGAGTATTCATCCGAATGTATCGAAGGGAGGATGGAGTGTTGGTGAGAAAGGGAATGAGAAAGAAAGAAATGCAGCTTCAATTGAAACAACTCTATGTAGCGCACAAACAGAGAGATACAGACAGACAGACAGTCAGACAGAGAGACAGATAGTCTGATAGAGACAGAGAGAGACAGGCAGACAGTCAGACAGAAGAGATAGACTGACAAGCAGACAAACAGACAGACAGATACAGATGATGCTGTAGGCCTATACGGGCTTCGATCGGATATCGAAATATGAAGAATGTAATCGAAATAGAAAGGACAAAAGGACAAAAGGACTAAAAGGACAAAACGAACAAAAGGAGAAAGGGACAAAAAGGACAAAAATGACAAAAAGGACAAAAGGACAAAAGGACTAAAAGGACAAAAGGACAAATCAGATGTTGACCGCAATAATTATAGCTGCTGCCATCTTTGCCTTAATAATTGTGATAATCACAAATGTCCATCTCATCAGAAGAGAGAGAGACAGACAGACAGACAGACAGACAGACAGAGAAAGAGAGAGAGAGAGAGAAAGAGAGACAGACAGACAGACAGACAGACAGACAGAGACTCAAACGAACGACGTCGGATAAATTATTATCTTACGACAGCAATCTGTAAACAGCATCTGTTGCTGTCTCCCATTCTCTGTCGCTCTTTGTCTGCTAGTGACTTAGTGTCTCTTTGTCTGTGATTCTGTGTGTCTGTCCGCCTGTCTGTGTACTGTATGTGCGTGTCCTTGTGTGTCTGTCTTTGTTTGTCTGTCTCTGTTTGTGTTGATGTATGCCCGTGTATCTGCTTGTGTTAGCGTGAGTCTTTCTATAATTGTTCGTCTGTCTGTCAACCTCTACGCGTTTTGTACGTATCTAGCTGTTTGTGTTTGTGTGCGTCTGTGCATCCGTCTGTCTGTCTATCGGTTTGTATTCGTTTGTATGCCTGTCTGTCTGTCCGTCTCTGTCTGTCTATCGGTTTGTATTCGTTTGCATGCCTGTCTGTCTGTCCGTCTCTGTCTGTCTATCCGTTTGTATCCGTTTGTATGCTCGTCTGTCTGTCTGCATGTCTGTCTGTCCCTCTGTCTGTTCTCGTCCTAATACCCCTCCATCCACCGCTTCCGCGAACCATTGTTCCATGTCGATGGCAACGGAAGTGGACCAGCGATAGCATCGAAATGATCCGAGAGATCCAGATGATTCACGGAACGGGACGTCATCCATCTGGCTCACCCATCCCTCGCCAGTGGCGTAGACAGGAATTTTTCATGGGGGTGGGTTTTTTTGCCTGGCCGGATACCCTTTCTGAAACCAACCCAACACTATCATTGTATTGTATTGTATTGTATAAAAACATTTATAAAGCGCCTCTACTAGGGTGAACCGTTCAGAGGCGCTCCCAGTGCGCAAGGCCACGAGAGAAGAAATAGGTTTTAAGAAAAGAAAATGAGGAGGAGGGATTACCTGTCAGAAGTTGAGATCGAGTAGAAGGAGAGAGCGTATTCCAAAGAGAGGGGCCAATTGATGTAAAGGAACGGGACTGAGTAAATAGTAAATAGAAAGGGAATAAAGTAACAAAGGGAATAAAGTAAGAAAAACAATTGTTACTACAAGCAAATGTTTTGTTTTTCTTATTTAAGTGGATAAATGACCCTTAAAAAACTTTTTTCTAAGCCAATGGGGGTTTTAACCCCCGAACCGCCCCTCCCCCTTGGCTATGCCACTGCCCCATGCCCTCTGTGGCCTGGCCCTTTAGTCATTCCGTCTGTTTTTAAACCAGGAACCTATCTGAAACTCCATACCAAGCGCGTAACTGTACCCTCCCACCCCCAATCTCCGGTGACTAACTCCTCCGCTCCCTGCCCTTCTCCCACTCCCGACGTGGGGGTGTCTGTATGGCACTACGCGTGACGACACCAACTACAACGAGATGGATGACGTCATCAATTTCTGTGCAAATATAGTAAGTGCGTAAGCTAAAGTGAAGGCGCCTATTTCATTGTCAAGTGTGTATAAATAATTAAACAGGAATGGCCAAGTTTTTAATGCACCGGCATTGTTATTGTCCTGCATGTATACGCCTACTTGCTTCGTGTTGAAACAGCGCTCTCGTTTTGTTCCCAGGGGTGTTCAACCAGGTGTCAGAAAATTCATCCCTTCCCAGGGCACTATCTCTTAGGTCTTAGGAGGTCTCAGTACAATAATTTTTGGTGTCCACGTTTTACTCTACGTTTTTTTACCCGGTAGGCCAATCAGTGGCGTAGACAAGGTGGTTTCGGGGGGCTAAAAACCCCATTGGCCTAGGGGATTTTTTTTAAAGGTTATTTATCCACAAGAAAAACAAAACAGTTGCTTGTAGTAACAATTGTTTTTCTTACTTTATTCCCTTTGTTACTTTGTTCCCTTTTTATTTACTGTAATACTGTTGGGTTGGTGTCGGAAACGGCATCCGGCCAGGCCACAAACCCCCAAACCCTCCCCCCATCATAAATTCTTGACTACGCCACTGAGATCAACAGTATAACAGAGGGACGTGGCGTCCCAAGTACGTGACCCTGTACTGGGATTTGCACCGCTAAAGGCGTTAACCTATAGTCTAGTACTCTAGTGTACAAACCTCGTTACAAGGTCTTGCAAAAGGTCAAACACCGGCCAAGGTCAATCGTCTTGGCTATTTTTTTACACCGGACAACTGTTTTGCAATGGCGCCGAAACCTTCCATTGCAATTCAATGCTCTGTTGGCATTATTTTCTGCAGATCATCATTGACTGTATGATAATATTAATTTTGCCAATACAGAACGACCTCCACTGCGTCGTCGGTCACGTGATGTTTGCATGATTCATGGCTGCAGACTAAGGGAATGATTGAACGAGGCAGAGCCGTGGAACGAAAAATGACCTCATAATATATTATGACTAAACAGAGCTTCCGATGGGTGTTGAACTGCTCAGGGACGTTGAAGCTGCGGAGAAAGAGTAGGAAACAAGTTTCAAACAACAGGAGAATATATTATAGCAGGAGAATCGTGGGAGAATGCTTGGGAGAAGGCTTGGGAGGCTTGGGAGAATGCTTGGGAGAAGGCCTGGGAGGCTTGGGAGAGGACCTGGGAGAAGGCTTGGGACA
This sequence comes from Lumbricus terrestris, assembly GCA_949752735.1. Taxonomy (NCBI): domain Eukaryota; kingdom Metazoa; phylum Annelida; class Clitellata; order Crassiclitellata; family Lumbricidae; genus Lumbricus; species Lumbricus terrestris. Next base: position 7,200,470 of record OX457050.1, on the reverse strand, counting down.
GTGGCGTAGGCAAGGGGGGTTTCGGGGGTTAAACTCCCCCATTGGCTCCGGAAAAGGTTTTTTAGGGTTATTTTGCCATTTAAGTAAAAAAAATAGCAAAAAACATGGTTTTCGGCCATAAAACCCCCCCATCAGAAATTCCTGGCTACGCCACTGGCTTGGGAGAAGGCTTGGGGGAAGGCTTGGGAGAATGCCTGTGAGAAGGTTTGGGAGAAGGCTTGGGAGAAGGCCTGGGAAAAGACTTGGGAGAAGGCTTGAGAGAATCTTGGGATAATCTTGGGAGAATCTTGGGAGAAGGTGTGGACAGCCGAGCAATGTAAACACTAAGCAAGCCACGTCATCAAAGCAGTCGTTGGTCATTATATCCGTCTTTTTCTGTGATTCGTAAACCATCATCATCATTATTCCTAAGAGACTGTAGCGATATCCTTGATCCCACCCATACGTTCTTACCCTGCTATATATATATATTGTTGAATGTTAATTACACATGTTAAGTTAGGCAGAGGCCCTAGTTAATGATTAGTTAATAATTTGATTGAGAACTTTCACATTGCTCTGTTTAATTAATTGACCAGTGCTATAACCAGTACTTAGGGGCAAAATATATATTAAATGGGGGCAAACATTGCGGAATATGACAATGATCAATCACTGCATCAGCCAATGAGATGCGGATGAAAGAGTCGGCTGCCGCGCCTGCGCGTGGAGCATCTTTAGTCGAGGAAGGAGGAACGTAATGGCCGAAGTTGCAACGGTCGCAAGTTGTGGATAATTATTGTCGAATATTATCGTGTGGTTTCGTGACAGTCGGAACGATTGGAAGCCGGAGTTACGAACGATTAGTGTCCTAAAGTGTGGACTATATTGAAAGTCGAAGAGCGTAACGAACGGTCGGTAAAACGCTTTACTTACCGGTAAGAGCGTGTATGCGTTGCAGTTTACAGCGCATACCTTAGATCAACGAAGTTACTTCTCGAGACATTGCGAAGCAATAAATAATCTACAAAGGTTACTTCGGACGGTAAATGAAAGTCGCAATAGTTTGTAAATTCGACATTGAACAGGAACTGTTCAAACTGTAAGCAACGACGGCAAAGATATTCGGCACTTGAGAAGAAGAGTACGACAATTATCCGCAACGGAGAAATGAAGTCTACAGCCTGGAGATCCGCCATTGACGAGAATACGATGAAGACTGGCCAGTGGTAATCAACTACAAGAATTCTACGCGGGAGGGTAGATATTAAAGTTATATCCCTTAAAGTCACTTTAATCAGTACTGGTATAAGTAAGGCTATTTAATAGAAGGTTGTGTTAAAGCAGACATTATCCCAAACCCTTAGCAAGAGGATTTGAGTGCTGTACATGTTAACATATTTTAATATTCACATGCTAATATTATTTTTATATTAAACACTCGACTTGTTGATTTGATGACATATAGGGCAATAACCTACATTGCAGCGAATAGGAATATAGTATGCTAATGAGTAACATGATCTCCGCTCTGAGATCTGGAATATAATTCCACCCAAACAATCGAGCCATAGTGTGGTCTTAGCATTCCGTTACAAAACTGGGGGCTTCGTCCGAGGGATCTAGAACAATTTTAGACTGTAAATCTAAGGGATCTAAGAAGTAGTAGATTGCATAGTTTAATTACGATAGAAATTAGTTTGACTCACGTGTGTATAAGCTTCAAGCGCCGTTTGAATATTAATTAGGTGTGACGTAGCTTGTAGTTTGATTATACTGACTGTTATTGGTTGACAAAGAGGTCAGGTCTAAGGTTGAACTGATTCACCGCGAAAATTTAAATAGCGCTTTAGAAAATTTTCTAGCGCAGAATTGTCTATAAGATAATTAAACTTTGACAAATGGCGGCGGAATTCGCAAAGTGGATTAAAGTTGGATCGGACCTTGGTTATTCGGATCAAGGGCTTAGGGATTTTGTCAGAGAGAGACAAGAAGAGATCCAAGCTGACAAGAGACGTCAAGAAGAGATAGCTGACAAAATACGCCAAGAAGAGATAGCTGACAAAATACGCGAAGAAGAGAAACGAGAAGCTGACAAGAGACGTCAAGAAGAGATAGCTGACAAAATACGCCAAGAAGAGATAGCTGACAAAATACGCGAAGAAGAGAAACGAGAAGCTGACAAGAGACGCCAAGAAGAGATAGCTGACAAAATACGCGAAGAAGAGAAACGAGAAGCTGACAAGAGACGTAATGAGGAATTAGAGTTACGAAAGCTAGAGATGGAAGAAAAGAGGAGTTCTGAAGAGAGAGAAGCCAATCTGAAGAGGATTGAATTAGACAACCAGAAAACGATTAGACTTAAAGAACTGGAACAAGAAATACGACAAGGCGATAGGGATGATTGGATTGGAAATGGTTATAGTAGGGAAACCAGTGGACAGAATAATAATGCCAAGAATGTGAAGATGCCAGTATTTAGGGAAGACAGAGATTGTCTTGATGCCTATCTATTAAGGTTCGAGAGGACCTGCATGGCATACGAAGTTCCAGAAAGAATGTGGGCATTAACACTAGTGAAATCCTTAGACGGAAAAGCATTGCAAGTTTTCGAGAGGTTGGAAGTAGATGAAGCACAAGATTACAAGAAATTAAAAGAGGAACTGTTGAAACGATTCCAGCTCACGGAAAATGGGTATAGAAAGAAGTTTCGCTCTTCTAAACGTGACACAGATGAAACTGTAACTCAGTATGTTGAGAGATTGAAACGATATTTGAGGCAGTGGCTGTCAATGGCTGGATTCAAGAATGATTATAAAGGACTAGAGACACTGGTATTGCGTGATCAGTTCTTAGTGACATGCGATGATGAGATGAGATGCTTTCTCAAAGAAAAGGGAAAGGTGAATCTGGAAACATTGCTAGAACAAGCACAGAATTATGTGGAGGCTAGAGAAATTAGGGAGAGGAAGTGGACACCTATTTACAAAGAAAGAGACACTGAACCTGAAGGTCGTTCAAGAGAATTTGCAAGGAGTAATAGTGAGAATAGAAGTAGTAGTCTTGGACGGAATAAGAACAGAGAACAGGACAGGTACGAAGATAGAGGTCGGTTCAAAAATGAATGGGATTTCAGGAATAGTAAACGGAGGGAAGTTGGTAGGGAAGATCCAAGAGGAGGCTGCTTCCATTGTGCATCTACGTTACATTATGCATCAAAATGCGATAAGATGGGACCAGGCGCAAGGGCACATACGGTCGCCACTATGCAGTGTTTTGAAGATAGAGAAGAGGAAGATGTGGAACATGAGGTTACCATATCGTGCTATGAAGCTGAAGGAGCAGAAACGATGGGGGCTTATACGAGCATGGCGTTGGTGAATGGGAAACAGGTGAAGGCACTAAATGATTCGGGTGCAACATGTGTTGCCATTAGAAAGGGTTTAGAGAAACCTTACCAGTATACTGGACGTAAAATGGTTTGCAGATTTGCTAATGGAACCAAAGTAAAATACCCAACAGCTCTGATTGACATCAAGAGTAAAGAATTTGAAGGGAAAGCAGAGGCATTAGTGATAAAGAACTTGGTCAAAGAGCTGATAGTAAATCCCGGTTTATACGAGAAGAAACCAAAAAGAATTGGGTGTACAAATGAAATCAGGGTCAACGACGTTGGAGTGAATACCCATGAGGATGATGTCACAAGGGGCGATGCTAGTAAGGAGGTAGTCGCTGGTGATGTTGAGGAGACAGTGCGTAAACGAGTGACGTTCGAAGAAGATAATCTGCTAAGAGGTGAACGTGACACACTTGAAGAAAAGTCGGATACTGGTCTGGACACAGTATATAGGTTCAATACCATAGAGCAGTCGAAGGCAGAGGGGCCTGTGAAAGGGATATTAGCCGGGTACGGTACACGTACACATGACAAAGATAGAAAAGAGCGAAAAGGTGAAACAGTAAAGAAGACCTTTAGAAATAAACCACTGAGATTGGTAGAAACACATGATAGATACTTAATCACGGGCAGAGGCAGTGAGTTAAGTGACAGTCGTAGAAATCAGAGTAAATGTTGGAAAGAAAGAGTAGACTGGAGAAAGGAAGAGAACAGAAATAAGCGAAATGTGGACCAGTCTAGGAGATCGAATGAATGGAGATACGGAGAATACGAAGAGAGTCCAAATGTGGATAGTAGAGATATAAGGTGGAATAGGAAGAACGCATACAGATATAATTGGAGAAATAATAGACCGTGGTACAGAGAAGAACCAGCTGATCAGTCTGGAGGAATACAAAATAAGAGTTATGGAGGTTGCAATGATATGAATAGGTGGAGAAGTAGGTCATGGAATGACAGAGAAAGGTCATGTCCTAAAGGTAGTGTTAGGTATAGGACTAATGGAGATGTGAGTGTAGGGAGTTTTGAGGAAAAGTAATATGAAGGACGAGCTGTCCAAAGAAGAGCAGAAGTCCTGCGAACAGAAGTTAATAGTAGTAAGTATAGAATAGTTAAGTAAGTAGATATGTAAATATAATACATTATGAGATTAAGTTGAGTTATTGTTGAAGTTAAGTTAGCGAGTTATGTTGAGTAGAAGGAAGATAAATAAGATAGGATCAGAGCAAAGGAAGAGACTGTCGACAAGATAAAGGAGATGCCTAAACCGAGAAATAAGAAACAGACAAGGAAGAATGCCAAGATAACAGTCGAATGGAATGATGATCTAGAGAGGTCATTTCAGAGTTTAAAGAATGCTTTATCAGAAGCACCGATATTGAAATTACCTGAGATTGGTGTGGAATTCACTTTGAGAACGGATGCGTCCAATACGGCGATGGGATGTGTACTGATGCAGAGTCATGATGGGGTTATGCATCCAGTGGCTTATGCAAGCAAGAAATTTAGTGAAAGTGAAAGGAAATATTCTGTGGAGAGAGAGTGCCTGGCGATGGTTTGGGGGATTAGAAAGTTCAACCGCTACCTGTATGGCCAGGAATTTGTGGTAGAGACTGACCACTTAGGACTGCAATACTTAAAGACTGGTAACATACATGTAAGAGATGCTAGAGTAATGCGCTGGTACCTAATGCTTCAGAACTACAGCTTTAGAGTTAGATACCTCAAAGGTAGTGACAATGTAGTGGCTGACTATTTAAGCCGAGGATTAGAGTAAGTAGAATTAGACATGTAGATAGGAGAATCAGTGTAAATGCAATGTAAATTACAAGTATAGGTACGGTAAAGGTGATACAAGTTGAATTATCACAATAGATGTTAAATGTTAATGTTGAGTAGGTTGTTGCATAGTTACATAGCTATAGCTAGTGTAAGTGTTAGTGTAGATGACTGAGTAGTAGGAGTATTATAAGAAGTATGGGTAGTTTTAATAAGGATATTGAAAAGAAAATTTGTAGCAAATTTTAATTTGTGGGGGATTGTTGTAGCGATATCCTTGATCCCACCCATACGTTCTTACCCTGCTATATATATATATTGTTGAATGTTAATTACACATGTTAAGTTAGGCAGAGGCCCTAGTTAATGATTAGTTAATAATTTGATTGAGAACTTTCACATTGCTCTGTTTAATTAATTGACCAGTGCTATAACCAGTACTTAGGGGCAAAATATATATTAAATGGGGCAAACATTGCGGAATATGACAATGATCAATCACTGCATCAGCCAATGAGATGCGGATGAAAGAGTCGGCTGCCGCGCCTGCGCGTGGAGCATCTTTAGTCGAGGAAGGAGGAACGTAATGGCCGAAGTTGCAACGGTCGCAAGTTGTGGATAATTATTGTCGAATATTATCGTGTGGTTTCGTGACAGTCGGAACGATTGGAAGCCGGAGTTACGAACGATTAGTGTCCTAAAGTGTGGACTATATTGAAAGTCGAAGAGCGTAACGAACGGTCGGTAAAACGCTTTACTTACCGGTAAGAGCGTGTATGCGTTGCAGTTTACAGCGCATACCTTAGATCAACGAAGTTACTTCTCGAGACATTGCGAAGCAATAAATAATCTACAAAGGTTACTTCGGACGGTAAATGAAAGTCGCAATAGTTTATAAATTCGACATTGAACAGGAACTGTTCAAACTGTAAGCAACGACGGCAAAGATATTCGGCACTTGAGAAGAAGAGTACGACAATTATCCGCAACGGAGAAATGAAGTCTACAGCCTGGAGATCCGCCATTGACGAGAATACGATGAAGACTGGCCAGTGGTAATCAACTACAAGAATTCTACGCGGGAGGGTAGATATTAAAGTTATATCCCTTAAAGTCACTTTAATCAGTACTGGTTTAAGTAAGGCTATTTAATAGAAGGTTGTGTTAAAGCAGACATTATCCCAAACCCTTAGCAAGAGGATTTGAGTGCTGTACATGTTAACATATTTTAATATTCACATGCTAATATTATTTTTATATTAAACACTCGACTTGTTGATTTGATGACATATAGGGCAATAACCTACATTGCAGCGAATAGGAATATAGTATGCTAATGAGTAACATGATCTCCGCTCTGAGATCTGGAATATAATTCCACCCAAACAATCGAGCCATAGTGTGGTCTTAGCATTCCGTTACAGAGACTTCAGCAGAAATCACGTGATCACACCGGTCTTGAACGACGAACAGATGGTCGGGAGGAGGGTGAGGAGAGAGGGACGAGAGAAGGGAGGTAAGGGAAGGGAGGGTAGGGAACGGAATGGTGTGGAAGAGAAGAGAATTAAGGAAGGCAAGGGAATGGACGGGAAGTGAAGTGAACTGAAGTGAAGGGAGTGGCTGAGAAGGGGAAAAGGGAGAACAGGGCAAGAGTTAAGGAAGGCTTAAATGGAAGAAAGTGGAAAGACAGGGATTGAAAGAGAAGGGAAGAAAACGGAAGACAATGGAGAAGTAGGAAGGGGAAAGAAAAATAACAACTCAAGGCAAGGGTGCAGCATGGGACGGGAAGAAAGGTTAGCTAGATTAATTAGAAAAGAAGAGAATGGGTGGAGGAGGAGAGGAGAAGGAGGAAGAGAAGGAGGAGGATGTGGAGGAGGATGAAGAGGAGAGGCTGAGAAGGAAGCTTTGGTCGATGAGATGACTGAAGCTGACAGAGGAATAAATAATGAGGAATCGGGAGGATTGCGCGGAGTCATGGTGAAACGAGAGTGGAGGAGGAGGAGGACGTGCTGATGTTGTGGGAGCAGGTGGTGGTATACTGCAGACGGATGGTGGTGGTGGTGATGGTGGTGATGGTGGTGGTGGTGGTGGTAGATGGTGGTAGATTGTGGTGGTGGCGACAATGGAGGCAGTGGATTGAGGATTAGTGGAGGAATAACAATGGGAAACAGAGAGAAGAGGAGAAGAGAGGAGTTGGGAGTGACGAGAGGAGAACCCGGAGGAAGTGAGGACGAGAAATGGGGAAGCGGGAGAAGGGGAGGGGTGGGGTGGAAGAGGAAGAGGAGGAGGAGATGAATTGGAAGGTAGTTTTATTATACATCCGTGTCTCGGGTCGCAGCCGAACGCAGCTGTTGTTAGTCGAGCGCTGTTTAAAAGCGGAAGGAAACCAAGACTTGATATTATTATTGTGCTCGTTAAGCCCAGCCTGTAATTCTTTGTCCGTCCGTCTGTCTCTCGGTCTGTCCGTGTGCTTGTCCGTCTGTCTGTCTGTCTTTGTTTTTCTCTTTATGTCTCTGTCCTTTCTTCCACTTTCTCTTTCTGTCTGTCTTTCCCATTCCCCTAATCTGTCTGTCCGTGTGTCCTTTTGTCAGTTTCTTTGTCTCTTTCTATCACTCTCTCTAAGCCAGTCACATGTCCTCTGCCCCCCCCCCATCTTCATATTCATCTCCCTATGTGTCTGTCTGTCTATCCGTTCGTCCGTCTTTTTGTTTGTGCGCTTGTCTGTCTGTCTGTCAGTCTGTCTGTCCCATTTTCCTCACTTCCAAAACAATCATTTTCATTTTCTTTCCTTTTCTCTTCTCTCTCTCTCTCCCTCTGCCTCTCCATCTTCCTTCACTCATGCTATTCATTGTCTTTCTATCTCTCTTTCCTACTCCGCCTTATTTTCTCAATTGTTACTCTTCCTCCATTTGCCATCTCCTCCTGCTCCTCCTCTTCCACCTCTTCCCTTCCCTCCCTTCCCTTTCCTTCCCTTCCCTTCCCTTCCCACCGAAGCCTTTGCCCCAACACCGCGGGTCATACGTCAATGACAAACGCCTCACTGGACCCTTAAATCGCCCTTACCCCGGTCTCACCCCCACCCAAAGATGATTGACGTGACCCCGTGACCCTAGCATCTTTCCCGCCTCTCGTCGATCCATCCGTCAAATCTGAGCGCGGTGCATGACGGATGTAACGTCACCTCGAGATGACCTCGAGATGACCTCGAGACGACCTCGAGACGACCTCGAAACGACCTGGGGTCTGGCGGTCCCTGATTGACCCTGCCAGTCACGCGCACCCTACCCTCATTCGAAGGGGTCGGGCACCTTTCGGACGCATGACACCGTCCCGTGCACTTGGTCGGTCGGTCTGGAAAAGGGTTTCCACTGGAATGATGGAAATTTACCGTCGTTTGCGGCAGTCGTCATGGGAACGTTTTCCAGTTATCACAAGTCGCACATCTTGAGATGTGTCAGATGGAACATCGGTTTCTGAGTCATGAGTGGCTCCATAAATAAATGCCAGATATATTTATAAGATAATCGATACTACAATGCATAAATGCGAACATACACACGCAAGCCCAATATGTTTGCACGTGTGTATTATTATAACGACATACATAACATGCATTGTGGGGTGCGGTGGTGGAGTGGGTATGTTCATCGCCTTGAAGCCGGAAGGTTCGAGGTTCGAATCCACCTCAAATCGCCGCGTATAGGGACCTTGGGCAAGTCCTTCACTCGCAATTGCTCAGTGCTTCGGCGTGAAACTCCGATGCAGTGTCCGCGCTGTAGTCGGGAGCGCCTCTGAGTAGGTGCATGAAGGGGCGCTATAACAAGTGCACATACAAACAATAAGTAACATCCATGCGTGTGCTGCTGTACTTACGTACATATACAAACATTCAAATATACACTTGTACGTACATTATAAACATGATTTTTATATCTTATGTATAATTTTAGGTATATATATATATATATATATATATATATATATATATATATATATATATATATGCTTGTGGTATGCAGAACAATAGAACAATACTGTGTATCTATGTAGCCATGCATAGAATTAATCGTTAAAATTTTCAACAATTAATCTTTAAAGTAATTGTTAAAATCTGCAGCCATACTTTAAAGCGACTGGGGATGAGAAGAAGGAAATTGAAAGACGAATTATACTGCATGGCATCTGAAAGAATATGTTATCGAAAATATTTAGAGTCGGATGGTGAAAAAATATGACGAATGAGAAACTATACAATCGAATTGGGCTTAGAGACACTCTGCTGCAAAAAGTAATTTGCAGGAAATTAGAACTGTTTGGACATAAATGCAGAATGGACGACTCCAGGAAACATAAGACGATGGTGTTTGGCATTATGGAAGGGACGAACAAAAGGGGACGTCCCTTCAGAGAATGGAAGGATGACCAGGGCTTAAAGTTGGTGGGAACGCGTGGGAACGGCGTTCCCACTGCTCTCGGAATTCTTTGTCTGCTCACCTGCTTGGAACGCTGGAAACACATGCATTCCAATAAAACTTTTCTTTAGCGTTCCCACTTCCCACTGTACTGCTCACACATTCAGCGTTCCCATTGCTCAAACAAACCACTTTAACCATTATTGACCAATTATATAGCGCCGATTACAGAGAAAAGCGCTTTCGGACTAGGGTATGTTGAATGTCGGTATGAACTGATGTGTCATCAGCAAAGAGAGTCCTGTACAGAAAATATGGGTGAGTCAGCATTGAAGGTACCACGCACACACGTAGCGCCAAAGCAATGGAATTCTAGACCCTGCAGTTGAAAGATAGCACACTGTTCGTAGCCTGATGTCTTATGAAGGCTTTGATGATCGATCAAAATATAATCGTCTGGGAGATGAAGTCTGGAAAGAGATCGGATCTTTTTCAACTCTCTCTCTCTCTCTCTCTCTCTCTCTCTCTCTCTCTCTCTCTCTCTCTCTCTCTCTCTCTCTCTCTCTCTCTCTCTCTCTCTTTTCTCTTTCTCTGTGTCTGTCTTCCTCCCTCCCTCCCTCCCTCCCTCCCTCCCTCCCTCCCTCCCTCTCTCTCTCTCTCTCTCTCTCTCTCTCTCTCTCTCTCTCTCTCTCTCTCTCTCTATCTGAGTGTTTCCTGTATCTCTCTGTCTCTCTCTGTCTGTTTGTCTCTGCCTATGCTTGCCTGTCTGGCTGTTTGTCTGTCTGTCTGTCTGTCTGTCTGTCTCTACCTCTCATTTTCTCGGCATCGCTCTCTTTCTCGCTCCCCCTATCCCCCTCTCTCTCACATTCTATCTCTATGTCTCTCTTTCTCTTCCCTTTCCTTTCCTTTCCGTCTGTCTGTTTGTCACAATATATTCAATTTATTCATTCCCTCAATTGTTCTTCTCTCTCCTCCTTCCTTTCTCTCCTCTCATAACAAAGAGGAGACACGGACTATATGTAGACTCAGAAGGCATGGATTATCTGCCGCGTTGTGAAAACCCCACAGAGACGGGTCGCCACAAACAAAGTCCGAACATTGGACAGAAGAGAAGCATAGCAAAGAACGAGGGCAGGACGATTGGAAGCGAGCACAGAAACGCAGTCCCAAGTCGCTCGTGCATTCACGGCGAACGCGCCCACACCGCACATCGTGTGCGCGGACGATAAGGCTGAATTTACAATCGAAGCATTTTTAACACATTTTCCGACATTTCCCCCTTTTTAAGAGATGGTATGGAAATATTTATCTCTGCATCGATCTTGTTTATATAAAGCATTTTATGTGGATAGGTTGGCGCAAATTTGTGGAAAATAGATCTACGGTTTTCGTCCATTTGGGTTTAAAATGGCGATGTTCATTATTGGGTATACGATGCCCGACTGAAATGCTGCCTATAGAAGCGAGCTAATAGATCTATATAAATAGATAAAATAAAAATATTATAAAGGTTAATAAATAAATAATGATGGTAGATTAATGATAATAAAATATGTAATTAAAAAATAAAACACTGAACGCTCTAGAGCACTTTTCAGTGACCTATTTTAAGGACACCTTTTTAACCTATAAGCACGAAATTTATAAAAGGCTGACGACAAGCAAGAAAAATGAGTAATCGTTCGTTAAGTGAACTTTAGAACCACTCCACCACATAACGAACATAACTTTTCTCGTCAGAGTTAAATACCTTTAAAATAACTTTCCTTCCCCCTAACATTGCTGCTCACGTAATTGTCCTCTAGGCTCTAGCATAACTTTACAAGTTTACCATCACATAACTTTACTTTCACATAACATTTCTCTAAGATAGCATTCGTTTTACAAAGTCATTCTTTCACAGAACATTGCTTGTCACGTGGTTTACTTTCACATGCATAACATTGTAACGTTCCTATATTCCTTCAGCATAGCATTCCTTTCCACACAGTCGTTCTATCACATAACACCCCCTCCACACAATTTACTTTTTCTGCGTAACTTTCCCATAGCATATAATTAACACAGCGTTTCTTTCCACATAGAAATCCATTCACATACACCATCTGTTTTCACGTAGTTTTCCCATTCACATAACTTTCACACATGGGCGGAGACTTAGGGGGATATGGGGGCGGTCCCCTCAATGGTTGTGGTGAAGGACGGCCCATGCATTTGTCTCCCTCCCGCAATCGTTAAGTGTTGGGACATGTACACACTTCACGAACACACTGGTGAGGTTAAAACGTTAGAAGAAATCTTCGAACAAATGACGTAATGACTAATAAAGGTCATCACTTTCACTTGACAGAGAAAAAAAAAATTCTTCGACATTTCGGCCAGATGATTAAAAAAGGCCGTCAGAAATTTTGCCGGGTAAAAGATGGAAAATTTCGTCGGCGACTCAGCCATTCGTCCCCCAAATTCTCGCGTCCTTCCCCCGGCCACTCGTTCGTCCCCGCAAACTGTAAACCAAGTCTCCGCCCATGCTTTCACATTATTTCTCCTTCACTACCTACATGTATACGACCTGCACAGACCTTGCCGACTGCATGCAGCGCGGCCAAAGTGCGACTGATTATTAAATTCTGTGAACCTGTGGCCAATAAATTTGCGATGGAACGATCGTCAAAGCGTCGTCCATTGATGACGCGCAGAAAACAGAAGAAACGACTTCGAATGAAACTAAACGAAGATGAAGTCGGAGCGGAAGTGAATTGAGCAACAGGAAGTGCGTCATCAGTGGACGCTTGGAATTGCATTGAGCAGGGCGCCACTGGCATCATCATCATCATCATCATCATCATCATGATCATCATCATCATCATCATCATCATCATCATCATCATCACCGCCACCACCATCACCATCATCATCATCATTATCACCACCACCGCCACCACCATCATCACTATCACCACCACCGCCATCACCATCATCATCATCATCATCATCATTATTACCATCATCATCATCGTCATCACCACCACCATCAACATCGCCACCGTCACCAACTTAACCGCCACCACCACCACAACCACCACCACCATCACCATCATCATTATCACCACCACCACCACCACTACCATCACCATCATCATTATCACCACCACCACCACCACCACCACCACCATCACCACCACCACCACCACCACCACCATCATCATCATCATCATCATCATCATCATCATCATCATCATCACCATCATAGACGTCGTGATTATCATCATCACCTCCATCACCACCATCACCAACATCACCACCATCATCATCACCACCACCACCACCAACATCGCCACCGTCGCCAACATAACCACCACTACCATCATCATCATCGTCATCATCATTATCACCATCATAGACGTCGTCATTATCATCATCACCATAGAAGATTTATAAATAGATATTTTTATAGATGGATGGATGGATGGATTAATGGATGGATTAATAGATAGATGGATAGATGGATAGCTGGATAGATGGATAGATGGATGGATGGATAGATGGATAGATGGATAGATGGATAGATAGATAGATATATATATAGATAGATAGATAGATAGATAGATAGATAGATAGATAGATAGATAGATAGATAGATAGATAGGTAGGTAGGTAGGTAGGTAGGTAGGTAGGTAGGTAGGTAGGTAGGTAGGTAGGTAGGTAGATAGATAGATAGATAGATAGATAGATAGATAGATAGATAGATAGATAGATAGATAGATAGATAGATAGATAGATAGATAGATAGATAGATAGATAGATAGACGACTGCATGCACATAGATAGATCGAGAGGAAGCAATATGGAACTGTCGTCTATAACAAAGCGTCAGTAGGTGGCTCCACATATGCGGATCTTTTAACTGCGCTGAATCGCTTCAACATTAAAACGAACTCTTACTGATCTCCCTCTCTACACTTTTTCACTTCTTCACTCTTTTTAACTTAATTAACGCAACACAATAATCGACTTCTTCAAATCGCCTCCTTCAAAGTTCATCACAGTGAGACGCATTCAGTATTTAGTTAAATAGTTATATGCATTGTATGGTTACTGATTAAATGATCTCTTTAGACACCTTTGAAACGAATTATGAGACTCTATATTTAATAATATTTGTCTTATACAGGAACTACTCCAATGCCTTCAAAGCGCATCTAGTGTCATATTGAGTCAAATTGACTCCTTTCAAAAATTTAGATTCACACACGATGATCATACGACAGAACTTCGATGACTTCATTGAGCAAATGTGATAGAAGGTCTTTCCTTACACGGGCGATATAAAAATAAATTATGCAGTTGCCGGCCTAATGGACGTTGTTCCCTGCGATGCGACCGAATGGTCAATCCATTTGAATATTGTTCCTAGACCAACGACATTGGAACGGGTTAAAGAGAATAGAAGGTAATGGCCGGGTCATAAATGCCAAGAGAGAGAGAGAGAGAGAGAGAGAGAGAGAGAGAGAGAGAGAGAGAGAGAGAGAGAGAGAGAGAGAGACAGACAGACAGACAGACAGACAGACAGACAGACAGAGACAGACAGACAGACAGAGACAGACAGAGAGACAGAGAGACAAAGAGAAGCAGAGGCAGAGATGGACAGACCGACCGACAGAAAGGTAGACAGACAGGCAGACATGCTGATAGACAGAGAAAAAAAGAAAAGCAAGTCAAGCGAGTCAATGAAGATTGATGGATAGATAGGTGGATGGATAGACGAATGTACATTAGATAGATCGAGAGGAAACTGTAGTCTAAGAAATCGTCAGTAGGTGGCTCCACATGTGGATCTTTTAACTGCATTGAATCGCTTTAGATCTAAATATTATAATGAACTGTCATTGACCTCAGAAGGGAGATCGCAGACTTCGATAATTATATTCATGACTCATCAGTGGTGAACGATTGACCGGTGAAGACAAAACCCTCCCTCCCTCCCTTCGTCCCTCCCTCCCTCCCTCCCTCCCTCCCTTCCACCCTCGTCCCTCCCTCCGCTCATGATGAAACTTTCAAAGCCTCTATCGACCCATGCAATGTCCACGCCGACCCAAGCGCTCAGGGATCGGAGAAAAGATCAATTCGATCAATGGTATCATGGATTGCTCTGTGTAAAGTGTGTGTGTGTGTGTGTGTGTGTGTGCCCGTGTGTGTGTGTTCCGACTGCAAATCTTCTCTCTTCCCAGACGGTCGTTATAAATCTAAACGGATTCTTTTTTAAAAGCTATCCAATGTTCGTCAACGGCTCATTCATTTCTTTTAATGAATTAATCGGGTCAAATCACGCACTGCTACCCGTTTGAATGGATTGCACGACATTTAAAGTCCACCCCCGTGTACGAACCATACAAGCCCGAAACGGAAGCGCTGATTGAGCGGGTAAAACATGGGTCAGACAATGATTAGTGGAAAATTGGATAGGGCAATCGCCTTTAACACCTTGAAACCGAAAAAACCGTGGCTATATAAGGATGAGACGCGTTAAGCGATTAAATTTTGCCACCGCTTGCCATTTCCTTTACAATGATTATTCTTTAGCTGTTAGATAAATTAATAACTGATTGTCTTATATAATAAATTTGATATTTGTGTTAAGCATGCATTTCTAAGAAGAGCCTTATAATGGGCGCTAAAAGAGACTTTATGGCCAAAGAGAAAGAGTCATAATGATCACAAAGAGCATTAATAACCACTTGAAAAGAATTCTAAATGATCAGATTATGAACATATTTTATGCGTTTGCCTTGCTGCTAGATAATCTGCTGCATTGAAGTACATGTAGGTAATGCAACTGTAGATAAAATTGACTGATGAACTGATGAAGTGCTGTATGGTCTATAGCAGAGGTTCTCAACCTTTTTCGTCCCGCGACACACCGCCGGTCGGCGGTCGAGTCGCGACACACCAGTGTGTCACGACACACCGGTTGAGAACCTCTGGTCTATAGTGCTTTATAATTACTTCTTTTTAAAGATGTCAACGGTCAAATAGAAGCCAAAAGATGTCTTAAAAATTTTCATTTAGACACCTTTGCTTGATATGGTCCTGGATTGGTTTGAATGGATCGCATGACATCTAAGTATAAGTGCTGGCTGAGCGAGTAAAATATGAGTCAAACACTAATCTGTAGACGATTGGTTAGAGAACTCGTCTTAAACACCTTGGAACCGGATAAATTTCTACTATATAGAATTGAGATGAGATGGGCTTTCAAGGAAGAAGTCCTACATTTAGAAACCGTTTTAAAGAGACTTTCGATATCTATAAATAAACTGTGAAACACGCGATGGGCATTGCCAAAGAGAAAGAGTCATAATGATCACAAAGAGCATTAATAACCACTTGAAAAGAATTCTAAATGATCAGATTATGGTTCCCTCCACCTACGTCGATTGAGTAACTCGATCAGGTTTGGATCAAACACGCGATGGGCTTGAATATAATGAGAGCTGTATCTGGGTATAGTTGGGGAGCATCAAAGCGGGCACTTCTTTCCATCTATAGAGCAATTATAAGGTCAGTCCTTGATTATGGCGATGTGGCATATGCTACTGCTAGTGCTAATCAATTGAAAAGGCTGCAAAATGTACAATCTGAAGCTTTGAGGCTGGCGTGTGGATCGGCTAAAGGCACCCCTGTAATGGCCCTCCAGAATGAGTGTGGAGAGGTTCCCCTCCACCTACGTCGATTGAGTAACTCGATCAGGTTTGGATCAAAGATCGCAGGTTCTACAGATCACCCAGCAGCAGATACTATGCGAGATCACTGGTCAAATTACTATTGTGCACCATCTGTAAAACAAAATTCTATTTTCAAAAGAACTGAACATTTCTTTTCAATGATTTCTGAACAATTTATCTCTCCAATTTATCAGTCAAGCGCTCCTTGGTTTAACAGAACCACCAGAGTCGATCTGTCCTTGAAAAAATATATCAACAAAAAGACTGATTCTCCTAACATTATGTCATCCTTATCGTTACGACTTATTGATAAGTATGTTGATCACACATCAATCTATACAGATGGTTCTAAAATTGAAAATGTAGTTTCGGCAGCTTTCTATATACCTTCCATGAACTCTCATAATGTTTTTAGAATAGCAGATAACTCCTCAATTTATTCTGCTGAATTAACAGCCATAATTGAAGCGACAAAATGGATTATCCAAAATGAAAATATAAATGAAAATGCAAATAAGTATATTATAAATACTGATTCATTAAGTGTAGCAACATCTATAAAAGAAAATAAGTCATGTTCCCGGCCTAATTTATTTCTTGAATTTTTAGATAATGTTAATAAACTTAAGAATAGTAGTATAGTCATAGCATGGATCCCTAGCCATATTGGATTATCTGGAAATGAAATGGCAGATACCCTAGCAAAAAATGGGCAAGAACTAACAGAAATTAATTCAACAAACTATCTAGAGTTGAAGGAAATCTGTTCTTTAATAAGAAAATATGTTATTAATTTATGGCAAATTGAATATGATACTGAACGGAAAGGGCGATTTTATAAATCTATTCAGCCTTTGGTATCAACTGATATAAAATTTATGGACTCCATCAGGAAAAGAGAAGTTCAAATTACCCGACTTAGAATGGGGCATGTCCTTAATAATAGCTGGTTGAAAGTCATAGGTAAAAGCATAACAGACCTGTGTTCTAAATGCCAATTGCCTGAAACAACCGATCATATGCTGCTTGCTTGTATAAAGAATGACATATCAATCTTACTACATAACAAATGTGTAGAGAAAAAAGTGGAATGCACTGTTAAAAATATATTGTCTATTCCAAGTATATATCTTGAAGCTTATGATATCCTTATGACTATAACTGATGGAAAAATTATATGAGAAGTGTTAATTAAACATACCGGTAATATCTGAAAATACAATCTGCTAGGACAATGTGTCAGCTTAACGTTATTAATGGTCACTGTGGTTACTTATGGTTGATGAAGTGAAAAGGTTTTACCATTGTTTTGAATAATGTTCCTGGAAATAGATTAATAACTGGATTATTTGCAATGTAAAATGTATGTGAATTATAATTTCAGACGGTTTGCTTCATTTTAGTATTGAGCAAAGATAAACTTTATGTTTAATAAGATTTATGATATCCATGGACTTTTCTCTATCAATGTGTATTGGTTTGTTTTTTTTATTATTATTATTATTATTTATTTATTTATTTTTTAATGCTGGGCAAATACTTTGATTTTGATTTTAATGTTGAATATCTAATCTGCTAATAATTTTATTGTTGGTCAATGAATGTCAAAAATTGCTTGTGAACATGCGATAAATATTTGATGTTAATCTAATTAAGTAAGCTAGATGTTTTATTATATGAACATCCTGAAATGTGCAAATGTATAATAAGATGCCATCAAACTTCGGAAAAAGGAAACGAAAACAGAAAGAAAAAGGACAAATACTGCTGAACAGTTGAACAAAAGTGAATGGACATACGTTAAAATCTTTAAAGACGTCAACAGCCTTTGTAGCTATAAGATGTCGTTAAACTGCTGATTAATAAATAATGATGGGCATTGCGTGATGACTGGTAACGCGATAAAAATCAAACTTCTTGCCGAGACATTTACTACGTAGGAACCATGAGCAACGTCCTTCACACGCAATTGCACAGCGATATCGATTCATACTTGATCATCATCATGATGCTGCACCCCATGCAGTGACGTCTAATGGATGCACAGTAATAAATAAATAGAAATTTACAGTTCGCAAGCACCACTCAATGCTAATCCAATTGACTTTTGTTCGCCCTCGCGGCCGCTTGGGGCGCCAGCGTGTCTTGTTTGTCGCACCGCCGCCACCACCGCCTGCAAAAGACTCTGACAAAAACGACGCAATGAAATTTCATGGACGGCTGCCCATAGGATCGGAGAAGGAAGGGAACCAGCGTAACCACCGCTGCTCTGCGGTCATACGCAGGCCAAGCACGTCGGACCACTGGACAGTGTGCATGCCGTTCGCGATCAATAGAACCGAGATCCAGCTGCTCATATTATGCAACACTACTTGCAGCTGCG
Organism: Lumbricus terrestris; assembly: GCA_949752735.1. Lineage (NCBI taxonomy): Eukaryota > Metazoa > Annelida > Clitellata > Crassiclitellata > Lumbricidae > Lumbricus > Lumbricus terrestris. The sequence goes on along the minus strand of OX457050.1, from coordinate 7,181,798 downwards.
GTCCGCATTGTTTAACGATCCCTGAGAGGTTTTCAAGGGTCGTTGACATTGCCCTCCTCCTTTAATGGTGCTTTTGACTGGCATTACTTGCTGGAGGTAGTTTCGGTTTAACGACACTGTGTGGTTACTAAGATTGCTAGTGTCGCCCTCCTCATTTATCCAGGCTTGGGACTGGCACCAGTGGCGGCGCTAGGGGGGCTGGGGGGGGGCTAAGCCCCCCCTACAAGAGGTTCAGCCCCCCTAAAAAAGGGCCATCCGAATTTTTTTACATTGAAATATCCAAGATTTTCGGTCGATGACTAAAAAAAAAAAAAGGTCGTCAGAAATTTTGGCGGCGAAAATGGAAAATGTTCATCAGATTTCGGTCGATGACTAAAAAAAAAGGTCGTGAGAAATTTTGGCGGCGAAAATGGAAAATTTTCGCCGCGGGGCTCAGCCCCCCCGAAACTGAAATCCTGGCGCCGGCAGCCCGGCACTGACTGGCACTGTCTTAATTCGAGCATGGGCGAAGTTGTATAGCCGGTAATTATTAGTGTCACATGTACTTCTAGGTTTAACGTCGTCGTGTGGCAGAAAAACTGATGACGACAATTGAAGGTACACAAAATTAATGTAGAATGAAATAGAATAGAAAATAGAATAGAGTATTAGATATAAAATAGAATAAAAATAAAATATAGACTATACAGGGTAGGCCAAAAAAGACCTTAGTTTCTTGGTCCACCCTGTATAAATAGAGTTTAGAATAGAATACAAAATGGAATATGGAATAGAATAAAGCATAGACAAGGATAGAATAAAATAAAATATAAATGTCAGAATTATATACAAAATTATAGAATATAAGGCAGAGCAGTGAAAATGAATTCAAGGCGTCCGAAAGACATAATTTAATTCTGTCAAAATAAAACCTTACAGTCTTTATTAGACTTAATTGTTTAATAAGTTGCTTCAGTTTAGTCGCACCGTGTGATAACAGAGATCATTAGCGTCGCCCTCCTTCTTGGTTCAGGCTTGGGACTGGCACTGTCAGAGCGCAGGGAGGAATTATTATTTTTAGGGTATTTATTGTTTACCGATTTATGTAACACAGTCAACCTCGGGGCTGTGATACTTGCGATGTGATACCTGCAGCATACTGATTAAACCTGAGCACAAAAAGACAGGAATGCAGCCATTAAACAACAGTGCATGCGAAGATTTTATCTATTGCGGGATAGGTAAAGACAGGTGTTGAAGAAGTTAGACGCGAGAATATTATTATTATAATTATGTATAACTGTGGATGGAGGATGTACACAGGAGGACAGGGATGAATCTTGGACAATTGAGGGATGTGACACAGAACAGAACGGAGTGGAGAAGGCTGGTCATGACGGTCGCTAGAGTTCCTCAAACTGACGGCACAAGGTGACAAGGTGATATTCGTTTAATTGAATAAACAACAGACAGGACGATGTAGGTTTACATTAGCACAATTGACAGTATGGCTGCTTAGAACTTATAGTCATGATAGTTAGTATACATGTTTTTGAATAACATTCTTGGGATAAAGTTTAGCGAGTCATTATTGGGGAGAATGAAATTGTGAGCCCCTTCTCTAAAGTTATATAATGGATCTCGTTTATACATGTAGTAGGAAGAGGTTACGGAGGACATGAAGTTCGTGTTTTATTATTAATATTTTTTCTTCATTTAAGCCGGATCGGATTGAAGCGGTGCAGTGAGCGGATGAACGATGAGAAGTATTACAAAAGATGTCGCTCTAAACAGCGGATGACGCGATCCTCGATTCAGACACCTTTAAAAAATTGTTCACCGACTCTAGAAAAATCCAACGACTCAACGACTTTTATTACGAGAGTGCGAATGAATAAAGCATTGCAGTGGAATACCAATTAAAACAAAGCTAATCTTCATCGGAACGATGAGAAGTATTACAGACCTCATTAATATTCTCATTCGTTTTTGCTCGCAAGATGTCGCTATAGGCAACCGGTGATGCAATGCTGTACTTAGACACCTTTAACACCTTTTTACTCGATACTATATAAACCCAAGTGCTGATTTCCTCTTGTTTCTACCATCCCTATCTTTTCAGTACGATAATCCTTTTCCTTCGAATCTTGCTCTTAAGTGCTGTAATATGCCGAGCAAATTTCTGTCCAGGGTAACGGCCTCTGTTGTCATAGACCCTGGTCAAATCGGATCCATCCATTTCCCCGAGTTTTCCACACAAAAAAGATTCAAAATCAAAATACTGGAAAAACGAAACTACATTATCGGCGCGAAATTTTCAAAAAGAATATATGTTAACTGTTTTGTCGCTACAATCAGGGATGCCACTCATAGCTTTTTCCACCTAGATCTAGGTATTTTTGGTCTTGTCTATGCTTCTAGGTTTTTTGTGTCAGGATCTAGCTTTTTTCTCACGGCGGTTTTTTCGGATTTTCACATACAATTTTTTTTTAAACTGAAAATGCACAAATGACATGAAAAAATTGAAATTTATTTGAATTTGGACCAAAAATTGCAAATTTTGGAGCGAAAAAGGTCATCAGAAATCTTTCGCGAAGGAAAAGAGAGCAAATTTTAGTCATCGGATGTCTAAAAAAGGTCGTCAGAAATTTCAAGCGGGAAAATTTGAGAAATCTGTGTATTTTACAGGGAAATCGTCAATCTAGCCTTTTCTAGCCTTTTTTCGACCGGATCGGACCTTTTTCAAAATCCAGAGTGGCATCCCTGGTTACAAGATGTCGCTAGACTCCGGATCCATGCATCGTAATCGTAATCGTAAACTCGAAATTTCTAAAGCGCCACTCGAAAGCCAAGCGCAGGGCACCAGCCTATTCACGAGCGCTGCGTTGAGTTAGAAGGGCTGTCCGTGAGAGTATAGTCCGTGGTGGTCCGGGTCGGGTTACCATAGGATCAGAGGGGCGGAACAGTTACTAAGGCGGGTGTCGTCTGGGCGGGGAATTGGAGGGTGGAGGATCAGATGAGACAGGGTAAGAGTTCTAGAAAATGAGTGTCTTAAGTTTCGAATGGAAAACCCGAGGTGTGATGGATAGAGGAGCCTGAGGAAGGTTGTGGTGTGTGATTAGTAATGATGATGGACTGACTGAAAAGGATCGGAGTTCAGGAGGCAGATCATTCCAGAGGCGTGGTGCTGAGATGGATATGGCTCGGTTGAGAAATTCTTCGCCGACCGTGATGCCAATCCAAATCATTGATAAGGAGGAGGTCGACATCTCACCACTCTGCAAGCCATAAAATGTCGTATAGATTACCGTAAGCTACTGTGTATGGTGCTAGAAATTACCAGTCGCATTCAATTCCAACCGCGGTCATTTTTTAATCAGTCAAAACATAATAGGCCTATTACTAGTTTGACAGTTAGTGTCGTGAAAGGTTGTAACCGTCAATTAACGGTCTTTAACAACATAAGACATACAGTTTAACACAGTCAGCTTTGCTTATTTAAATAACCATTTAATTATGTATTTGCATTTAGTCAAACATTTATTTACGACTATTTATTTGAAAATTTAAAATTTAAATTGAGAATCTTGTTCAACACCTGTAAAACGTTCCCAACTACTCTTATTTATAAGCTGCGCAACGTCAGTACTGCACTATACCTAACGCAAGGTGGGTAATGCACAATAATTGCATGATAATTGATGTCGATGTAACCTTCATAATAAAGCTGTAGTATGCAAAACAGATTTCTGTCCAGGGTGACGGCCTCTGTTGTCATAGACCCTGGTCAAATCTGGATTCTCCTCCTCCTCCTTCATAAAGAAATGAGTAAGAAAAACGACAATCCTGAACTTTTACGTCTTACATCATTAGAACATAATATAAATTAATATATGATATATCATACTTACACACACATTATACATAGCTTACAGATGGATCAAAAGTTGATAATTTAGTCGCTGCTACTTACACAATCCCGCCCTAAATGCAGATACACAAATACGTCTGTGTGCTTATTCTAGCATATTTGTCGCAGAATTAACTGCTATTAGCCTAAAGAAGTATTATCCTGGATATCAGAAAATGAAAACCAGGACCTTAAAGACTTTGCTATCTTTTCTGACTCTTTAAGTGTTCTAACTTCTATTAAGAATTCCATTACAATGTTTCGACCAAACCTATTGCAAGAAACAACAAGAAACTTTAATCAAATTCAGTTAGGTATAAAGTGCATTTTGTTCTGGATCCGGTAGTGCACTGAATTCAAGATATCCAAGCAAACCATGCAGCTGTTATCGTATCGTATCTAAATTGTTATAAAACCCCTCTCGCAACTTGCAAGTAGATAAGGCTAGTCAGAGGCGTTTTCAGCACAGAAAGTCCATGGTAAATTACTTCCAATTGGAGTACAATGGCCATTTTTGATAGTTTTAACTGTACAGAAGTGCTTCTACAACTGCACAAACCCATTCAGAACTGCACGTTTGTGTACAACTGCTCGTTAGAAAAAGGCCTAACTCAGGGTAAAAATAAACGCCTTGAGAGAATGAGAAGATGCAGGCAAGAGTCCATGCAGACATGAGCTTAGCACGTACAGCAGTAGCGGGGTGGGGGGCATTTCATGTGAAGGAACCTATGACAGTAAATGCCCTGCTTTGAGCTAACGCCAAACACAATTTTGCTATGCATACACTTGACTGACGTGTAGTCCGACGGTGCCAGTCCCAAGGCAGGACAAACGAGGAGGAGGTCATCTCCAATCATCTTCGTTCTGACAGTAACTAGATGCAGCAATCGTATAAGACGTCCGATCAGGGAGAAC
>OX457050.1:7166994-7169494 GCA_949752735.1 Lumbricus terrestris | reverse complement strand
TTGATTTTAGTCCTATTAAACCTCCTAACAAGCCTCAAACACTGACATTTAACCTAGTATCTGATGACCATAAAGCCAAATTTTTGCAATCCTTAGACTCTACGGACTGGTCTGATATCCGTGAAGCTTGTACGGAACTAGACACTGATAAGGCCTGTGACCTATTTCTTAGCAATTATAAGAAGCTTTACGATGATTCTTTTCCAATTTCCACTAGGACTTATGCTCGCAACTCTATCCCAAAAAAGCCCTGGATGACTCGGGCACTGGTAAAATCTAGTAATAAGAAAGCGAAACTATATAAAAAATTCATAAAAAATCCAAATGAGGCCAACAAAAGGAAATTCATCCTATACAGAAACAAATTTAAGAAAGTTAAATTGCAAGCCGAAAAAGATTTTTATGCATCCGAATTTTTAATCCATAGTAATAACCTTAAAAAAACCTGGGGTCTTCTGAGGAGTATACTGGATAGAGATACTAACAAAGAAACTGTAATTACTGCATTGAATGTAAATGGTGAACAAATTACTGACCCTCAGACTATAGCAACTAAATTCAATAATTTCTTCACAGGCATTGCACAATCTCTTGTTAATAAAATACCTGCTGCAACTAACTCTTTTTTCTCCTATTTATCCCAACCCCTTCCACATTCTATAGCATTAATTCCTTCTACACCTTGTGAAATAATGAACCTTGCGCATACCATTCGCACTACGCATAGTAAAGGAGTCGATGGAATTGACCCTGCCATAGCCCTATTAACACTGCCTAAAATTGCAATTCCGCTATCAGAGATTGTCAACTGCTCATTTACCACTGGAGTATTCCCCTCTGCATTGAAAACTGCCAAGGTCATACCCATTCATAAAAAGGGCCCGAGGGACAATGTTTCTAACTACAGACCGATTTCTGTACTCCCATTCTTTGCCAAAATATTTGAAAAATTAATGTATGCACGTTTAGATAGTTTTCTATCAAAAGAGAAAGTACTATTTCAGTCTCAGCATGGATTCCAACAGGGTCATTCTACCTACATGCCCCTTCTAAGCATACAAGACAAAATCTCTAATGCAATTGAAAATAACGAATACTCCCTTGGTATCTTCCTTGATGTAGCTAAAGCCTTTGATTCTGTAAATCATCATATTTTGATCAAAAAACTTTATAACTATGGAATTAGAGGGACACAATTACAATGGTTTGTTAGCTATCTTGAAAATCGTTTTCAACTGGTTTCTGTTAACAATTGCACTTCTGATCTACAACTCATTTCTCACGGTGTCCCTCAAGGATCTAATCTTGGACCTCTTTTATTTTTAATCTATATTAATGATTTACCTAATGTATCGCCTTCTATGTATTTTGTACTATTTGCTGATGATTCCAACTTATTTCATTCTGATAAATCTATTGATACCCTATTCGACACTGTTAATTCTGAGCTTCACCGAGTCGTTGATTGGTTTCGATCAAATAAACTTACTCTAAATTTGGATAAAACCAACTACATCCTCTTCAGATCCCATAAGAAAAAATATCCCAATGAACTTCCTATTCTACTTATTGAAGGGACTCCTATCACCCAAGTAACATCCACAAAATTTTTGGGCGTATACATTGACCAGCATCTAAATTGGAAGGAACACATCAATAATATCTCTAGCAAAATTGCTAAGACTGTTGGTGTGCTATTTCGCTCATCTAAACTGATTCCTGTCTCTATCCGGTCTATGCTATACTATTCTCTTATTTATCCTTATTTAACCTACTGTAATTTAATTTGGACGTCTACTTACAAATCTAATTTTATCAGACTAGTCACCCTTCAAAAATATGCAATCCGTTTTATAGCTAATATTCCTCGCCGAGCCCACACCGCTCTGTATTTCAAGGAATTTGGATTATTAAAGATCGATCAAATTAGGCACTTGCAAATAGGAGAGTTTATGTACCGTTATAACCATGGCCTATTACCACTTGTATTTAATGATTTCTTTAACCTTACCTCTGATCGCCACTCTTATTCAACTAGAAAATTAACTGTTTATGACCTTCCCTACGCACATAATAATACTCGTCGATTCTCTATACAATATACTGGCTCCCAATGTTGGAACTCTCTCCCTACACATCTTCATTCCATACCTAACACAAGATTATTTAAGCATAAACTTCGCCTTTATCTACTTAAAACACTTCCTGATATGTAATGGTTAAGGTTTCTGCTCAGTGGTTTCGCCAAGCCCTTAGTTAAGTCTTTAGTTAAGTCATTAGTTAAGAGTTGTTTTTCTCGTTATATACAGAAATGTCGATTGCTTAATTTGTTTTTCTCTCTTCCTCATCATTTTTGTTATTCCTGCAATTGAATGTTCTGTCATGTTTTTTCTTTTATATTTTACATGAATTATGGGTGGCCCTATTAGCGGGATTTTACATCCCTTCTGGGTCTCCCCCTCTTCACCAAATTCATGTTAATGTATTATTCACTGCCATA
>OX457050.1:7151994-7161994 GCA_949752735.1 Lumbricus terrestris | reverse complement strand
TCCGTATAAAACAAATCGCATCGATTCAACTGCTCCATGTAATGTTGCCCTATGGACTCCCTGATGTGATATATAGAGATAATAAAGCGTAGCCCTAAAGACTTTTGAAAGTTTTGATACAATATCTACGATTTCTTTTACAATAATATTGCCCCGATGTATATGCAATATTTCCGTTACTTTTTCACAATTTCAATAACTGCTTATACAAATATTTCCATGACTTTTGCGTAATCTCATGTTATGTTATACAATTTCCATGACTTTGCTGAATACAATTTTCATGACAGTTGATGCAGTCTCCACGACCGTCTGAATGCAATTTCCATGACCAGCATACACAATGTCATGTACAAATTGTACAATTTCCGCAACTTTTCATAAACTGCATTTCCTTTAAATCTCCTTCGCACCCACCGAACATAAAGTTAAAACTAACAGACGATTTATTATTCATGAGGTACTGCATTATTCATGAGGTACTGCATTATTCATGAGTGCGCAGTTTCAGCGGTTTTGATACCGATCCGCATGAAGACACCCACGCACACAGACCTGAAACAGACTGTTACAGACCTACATACAGAGGGTCCTACATACTTACTTTAAGTTACTTACATAGACGTAGTCTGCAGTATACACCATGCATTATAAGTGTTTGTATTCGCATACGCCTATGTTTGCCTATATATGCAGGACTATGTACTAGCATTTAGGACTTATTTAGTTGTGTACGGTCAGTTAATGGTGAATTGATCTCGGGGATCATTTATTATCTTCCACTATGAATGATGGCTTAAGGGACAAAATGGTGGCCGCACCGCGTTTTGCGATTTGCTTCAGTTAATTATACGTCGACCAAAGAATCTTTAATCGGAAGAGCTCAGACATACTGACGGACGGGTAAATCTACGCGAATACTGGTCTATGCGTTGGGGCGTGGCCTAAGTATGATTGACAGCTCACTGAGCTGAGTATATTATATTGCTATCATACTATTTTCATTGCGTGGTATAATTGGTATAATAATTATAATTATAGTAACAATAATTATTATAATAATAATTGTAATTATAATAATTTTAGCACATCCTCTGATGAAAATGAGAATTATTATATCGAGAATTATGATGATGATGATGATGATGATGATGATGATGATGATGATGATGATGATGATGATGATGATGATGATGACGATGACGATGACGATGACGATGACGATGACGATGACGATGACGACGACGACGACGATGACGATGATGATGATTATGATGATTATAGTGTTGATGAAAAACCAATGAAGGAATCTAGGCTAAGTGTCGCAGAAAAATTGGTCATACTGAGTTTATAAATCAGCAATAATGATAATATTTTGACAAGACAGATTTCGAACCACGACTTGAAAGCATCCAGAAATGTTGCATTCTTCACCTATGACCATGAATACTGTTCCACATATTGCATTGTATTGCATTTTATTGCATCTCCGTTGTATTGCATCTTCATTGAGTTGGTCTCACCTATTCAGTACGATACGGCTTTGCATTGCATTCTATCACACAGATAAATTCCGGGCACGCTTCGAGCAGTAGTCGAACACGCCCTGTTGCATTCGGAGAGTGAGCCCCAATGTCGTCTGCCGGAGCCATTTTGGCGCGAATCTGGCGCAAACTACACAATGCTGGACATATGGAGAAGATTCTGTCGTTTTCAGTGAATAAATAAAGCAGCGAAATTGATTCTGAAAATGATTTAAAACGAGAAAAAATAGGAAATTTGTGTTCGATGATGAAACGGTTTCGTGTCATTTATATGGCGGTCAATGACAAACGATGCGAAATGGCCTTACGCAGTGATCGGTAAACGAGCGGAATAATGCGTTGTCATGGCGACAGTGTCGAGGCTTGCCGGGCACACGGCGCAAATTTATCGGGAGGGGGTCGATTTATTTGGAGGCAGCGCGTTGAGAAAAAGGAAAGGGGACATTATAGGAATGGAGTGCTTGCTATGAGGGTGGATGTAGGAGAGTGGCATGCTTGTTTAGTAGGGTGGTGGGTTGGATAGAGAGATAGGCTGGAAACGCAGGCAATCCTGCTGATCAATCCACTTCTCTGTGTTTGCAGAGTGATTTTTTGGATGTGTTAATTGCGGTTGTTGACCTGATTTTATGGCTTGTTGTTTTATGAGCCGCATTGATTGGAATGTCGCGTGTAAGTGGCAGAGCTGATAGAACATAATATACAGTGATAGCTCGTTTTGCAGTCTGCAGGGCTTATCATCATCGTCATCATCATCATCGTCGTCATCATCATCATCGTCGTCGTCATCATCATCCAGTATGAGAATTGTGTAAAAATAACGGAGGGGTTGTACTATGATCCACGTGGAGTTTGGGTGGGACAAGCAGATTATACTATGGGGCCATAAAAATAACTGAGGGTTGAACCCCTCGAGCCCCCGCAATTCTCACCCTATATTGTCATCATCATCATCATCATCATCATCATCATCATCCGAATCTTTCTTTTGTGCAATTCCTCTTTTCATCTTCCTTCATCCTCTTGCACATTCTGCTGAAACTTTTTTCATTCTCCTACCGATCCTCCTCTTCTTCCACTTCCTCCTGCTCCTCCTGCTACTCTTCCTCTTCCTCCCCTCTTCTCCATCCTCCTCTTTCTCCTCTTCATCCTTCTCCTCGTCCTCCGCCTTCTCTTACACCTCCTCCTCCTCTTTCTCGTTCTCCTCCGCCTCTCCCCCGCCTACTACTCCTCGTCCTCTTCCGCCGCCTCCTCTTCACTTCAGGCAAACAGCGTGACATTATACAGCGCTTGGTCAGAGGGCCTTTTAAGTTGACCGTGATTTGCGACTGTCAGTGGCGTAGCTAGGGGGGGTCAGGGGGGTACACGTGTCCCCGGGCGCCGAGGTAAGGGGGCGCCAAAATGAGGGCTAAAATTAAACATTTTACCCTTGTTTTTTTAATTTTTTAGTAAATTTATCCTAGGTTATATAAATTTTTAAAAATTTTATTTTGGCGCCCCAAACCTCCATTTAGATTCTCATTACTTACATGGCATGATTTTGGCGCCCCACTGAGCACTAATGTGCATTGTGCATCCAAACCACAGCGCAGGGTTGGTAAGGCAGTCACAGTCTGGCTGCACCCAACATAATATGTACACTCAGAAATGCCCCCATTCGAGTTAATGAGCCATCTAGTACAAGGTCGTGCGGTCAACCTGGCTGTGAAGGAATCGTACGCTGGTGTCACGAAAATAGTTTACCCTGATAATCGCATCCCCAGATGAAGAGAAGTTGGAAAAGCCATTTCGTCAATTTTTATTTTTGATAATTAGCGTCCATTTGCTTGCTTTGAACAATGACACTAATTGGTATGTTTATTCCTGCTAGATAATTTTGTTTACTCTGCTATTAGAAAACTTAGAACAGTTAGAACACTTAAGAGCATTAATTTTTAAAGACACTATAAGAATATTCCAGTTGCCTTGCCTTGCCTTGAGCATTACTTGGTACACTTAAAACAATCATAGTCACTGTAAATTTTGATTACAGCATAACTTTATCAATTAGCCCATAGCCTACGCATTTTTCAATAAATTGGATAGAATGCTTTACCCCTCCCCTGGAGTATAGGTAGCCTACTCTATACCCGATAATGTCCATCCCCCGGATAGTTTTAGGGGAGGGTAGAATATCCTGCGACACCGGAACGAATAATATTAGTTGCATTCTGCTGCGTCCATTACTCCATTGAAAGATAGCCGACTAGAATGGGGGTGGGGTATACTGGCCCGTGTAGGCCGAGTAGCATCTTCCCATTTGTGGGCTGCTAGTGGTTGAGTCTGGCTTGTCTCTCTCTGGTCGCCCGTGACTGTATCCACTTCCCGACTTTGAAACTGATGCCTGATAGCAGGGGTCCCAATCTCCCAGATATTTGTCTACTTCATTGGGTCAAGGGGTTAACAGTTCCAGCGGTCTTTCAAGCGTGCCTTAATAGAGGCAGGCCAAGATCAATCCACAAAAAGAACCTTGTAGGCAGACGGTCTCAGTCACTTCTTTATTATCTTCGATTTCAATTCTGAAGCAATATTGGATAAAAAGAACACTAAACAATATATGTGATGGCCTGCAGTGCTGTTATTTTCTTCGGATGCGAATAATCAGTCTACTATTTAATTTCAAATAATAAGTTTGTTAGTTTTTTGCCTTTTATAACATAGTACAAATCAACTACGGTACCCGGTACGTAGTTTTTTCTTCTTTCATCGACAGCAGGTAAGCCTATGATATTATGTCAGGCTAGGCCTATGTGTTATGATAATGTCAGCCTATGAAAGGCTATGATAAATCATAAAAATTCCTAATGATACATGGTCTTTAGTTTCATATTATTTCGTTGTGCTATTTGAATAAAACCTCATCATTAATTTTGGTATTGTGACATGTCTAAAATACAAACTGAAAAAATTTTAACTACAGAAATAAGATAGGCTAATTATTCTTTCTCTGTATTATTTTAAGGCCTACTGCTTAATAAATAAATCGATTTTTATAAGGCTATTATTTTACTTTAGCTACCGGTGCATTTACATTTGTCTATAAGGTCCAAATATTTAACAATGTTTTCAGTCGAGAGTTCCACTAGCCTATAAGTGGCAACTGGCAAGTAGCAGATGTAAACGCAAGTGGGTGAGGTGAACTTAACAGGCAAGATTGAATTAAATGAGCAAACTGGCGTAGATCATTTGGGAGTCCGTTTTAAAGAGTAGGCCCTACACTCAGCACATATAGTAAAGTAATGTGAAGAAATTAAAAAGGGAGGGGCGCCAATTTCGTAGTTCGTCCCCGGGCGCCAAATATCCTAGCTACGCCACTGGCGACTGTGCAGTTGCTGGTGTGCATTGAAGATGAAATCTCGTTTGTAGGTCGCTAATCTCGTTACCGCTGATCAGCAACGAGACGAGCGAACGAGACCGATGATGGCCGAGGGGTTAGCGTGCCAGACCGTCGGGCGATCGGTTGGGGGTTCAAATCCCCTCCAGGGCAGATAATATTTTCTACTTTTAGATTTCTGCCCCTCCTACCACGCACCCTCTATGTTGTCCACTCAGCTTCCACACCATTCCGCGATGTCATCCTCAGTGGTTAAAGTGGTTTGGGTGAGCAGTGGGAACGCTGAATGTGAGTAGTGGGAACGCTGATGAAGAATTGCATTGAAATGCATGTGTTTTGGCGTTCCATCATGATGAACAGTGGGAACGAAAGCCAAGAATTTCGAGAGCCGTGGGAACCCCGTTCCCACGCGTTCCCACCCACTTAAACCCTGAGCAGTATTGGAGCTCAGAGTTGTCATGGTCTGCTGTTTTAGATAGTCTAGTGCGCGGTGGACCGGTGGGATATCAGAGGGGCCTTTGGAGGGTAATCCTAACGCCCGAGACGGCAACCTTAAAATGCGGCCATGAGTACGGACGCAAAATGAAAAGCATGCATGAAAACAAACACACATACAGAGACACAAATACGTACACACACACACATTCATAGACACACACACACACACACACACACACACACACATACACGCATATACTCCAGGAAACATGCGCAATACACATCCATGAATATTTTCGCCTGACGCCTCTTATAATACATGTCTGCATCCATCATTATCTGATAAAGCGTCGTGGGACTATACTAAAAGCCGTTCACTTAAAAATCAATAAAAGTATAATGCACTTAAATGCGATAATTTAATAACGATGCCTGATATAAGTGCTTCGCAGAGTTGCAGACGTCTGTGCAAATAGGCGAGGCAAGCACCTGCGACCACCGAATGGAAGTTTCAATACATGCACACATAAACACTACATGCATATACATAATACGTAGATGTTTTTATACAATACACTAGCTGAATAACCCGGCGTTGCCCGGGAAATATAAGTTTTTGTCCCCAGCCACGCCTGACCCCGTTCCGACTTCACCATTCTGACCCCGCCTTCCATCGACCCCCGCGTTAAGGAGAAGTAACGAACCTCTCCGCTAGGTGTACAGGTCTGGTCGATAATCGAAGAGCAAAACCCGTTAAGTCCATTCGACACGTAACTGAGAAAAACGACTTTTTCTGAAAAGATACTACCATTCAGCGCAACGTGCTTTTTTCATAAATTGTTCTTTGCCACTTAGATAAAGGAATTTTTTTTAATCTACGCTTTTTTATTCCGATTATTTGCAGTTATATTCGCATTATTTACGTCCACAACATTTTTGCTACGCGGTTTGGCGAGATGTGACGTTAAGATTTGAGCTCAAAATAATGACGTCATGAGTTTAGTGAACATAATTATGCCGTGTCTAATATATCGTTTTTATAACAGCGAAATTTAAAATATGGAAAGATTTTTGGATGGCGATCTTTATGATTTTCTCGTGTGGATCAGAAGAAAAAAGGAGAAAATTAATCCTCGCAAATATTGTCGATAGAAGTAAATATCACGTGACCTCAAACCGTCATGCCATTGGCTGTAGTTCTCTGGTAGTCAATGGAGGCCTTGTGGAGGCGATCAACGTGAATGGATTTTGAATCGCTTATCGCGTGCAAGTTTAAATGTTGACATCTCGGGACTTATAAAGTGAATTGGCAGCCGAAAATAGTGGCGTTTAACTCCAAATGTGGGTAAGAATCGATTGCAAAATTTTTTTTTAAACGAATCGCTGTAATTTCCGAGTAGGCCTCCGGGCAAAATTGGTGCATCCCACACACAGAAGGACAAACTTTGAGTTTTATACTTAAAGATTACATAATACGCAAAAAAATGCATTGAAAAGGCGCTACATAAAATCCTGTGATTGAAAAATAAATTATGTAATGTGTGCTTTGTTTTATGCAGGTGTAGTCTTTGTCTTTACCCATCTTAATATTAATTTATCGCCTTTTACACACTGTGCTGCACTGCTGGCTCAATGTCTCCCATATAACAAATTAACAATGCATCATCAGAATTATCCGCTCCTATAGACAACACAAGCCGTATTATACAGTGTCGTATACACTCTCGATAACAATAATTATCATTTATTGAGTCGATTCATTACTCAAAATGGATGATTTCAAGCATTTCTACATTTTATAAGCGCCAGAAAATTTATATTAAAATAAAATCATTAAAACAGGTGTGTTATCCTTATTTGTCGCAAATAGCAACCACTTCGTCCTCAGTAATTTGTCAAGTAAGTTACTTCTTTCAGTCATATACATATTATAGACTCAGGTAAGGGAAGTACAATGGCAACCGCGCGAGTGATTGTCATTTCTCTGTTGTGTCTTGAATGAATTTGGGAGAATTGCCGAGGAATATAATGAAATTTATAATTTGGGGTTTCTATCGTAATAATAAACTTCTAAACAGCAGATGAGACCGGCGAGGGTAAAATTCTTTTCAAGAAACATTGTCTCAACTGGATCTACAGCATATACTGTTTTGCACATCTTTGGCATCCATGTATTGGTCCACATGCTTTCCACGTGACTAGCTATAGAACATTATACATATGCCTATAAAGACTCGTTTTTAAACCAGTAAGCTCACCATTTTCAATGCGGCTTATTATACCTCTGTTATTTTTACTTCTTTATGTCTTGTTGCGATGCTACTATCATAAGATGCAAGAGTGATGTTATTGATGTAATCAGTGCTTAAAATGTACAAAAAGAAGTGCCTGGACGTACGTCACTTCTCCAGGCTTTGTGGTTCAAATAAGCGGCAGCACGGCGTTGATATTTTAAAATAAGTGCCTGGACGCCGTCCATGAACGTCCAGCCACACTTTAAGCCCTGGATGAAATAGAACTAACAATTATTGTATACAGACACGCATATTATAAGCAACTATTTGTACTAAAACAGGTGTGCATTGGTCGTTACTGAAATTGAAAAAACCTCAATATTCTCACAAGCCAATAAGTAATAGACGCTCATGGATAATTACTTAACCCCACGCCATAAGAAAACGCGACCTGCTTTAGTGTCCGAACAAAACTATTGAATCGTCGGTAATTAAGAATGAATTGCAGGATGATAAGCTTATACGGTCCCGATCTTTTCAACGCCGCACTATAACATAGCCTACACACCGCTGTTCAATGTCCATACCATGTCCAATAGGTAAGTAAGTAGGTAGGTTAGTAGGTTAGTAGGTAGGTGTGTAAGTAAGTAAGTAAGTCAGTCAGTCAGTCAGTCAGTCAGTAAGAAAGTGAGCAAGTAAGTAACTAAGTATAGGTAAGCAGACAAGTAAGTGAGCAAATAAGTTACGTGTTTGATGCCAGACACGTACACGCTCATGTTTAAAACATTACAGTTGTAATGTAAAGAACAACTTCACTGGATAAGGAAAGGTCCGCAACTGTCACGATTGTAGCACGCAGCTACTGTATAGGGAATAACAACTATAGGCCTATATAGGCGCTACGTGTGTGAGTGCTTCCGATGCACGCTACACGATGGTGAACTGTTCGAAAAATGATGAGTTCAATGGAAGTCAATCAATAAAACAATCAAATATTTGTTATTTTGCAGCTAAATCAAACAAGGCAGGCTTACATAATATCATTGCAACTCTGTTTTTGTTTTTAAAAAGATGGAATTAAAGAAATCCAGCTAACTATAGGGAAACCAAATTATCGTTTTAATATACGATTATGTGGAGTTCCTAACTAAAACTTTCCATCGTAATCGTAAACGTAATCTCTAAACTTCTGAAGCGCCACTCGAAAGTCCAGCGCGGGGCACCAGTGTATTCACGCGCGCTGAGTTTATAAGTCCAAAATGGTCGTCCATTGGACCCGTGAGCAAAATGTCAGCCTTGCATGAATCACAGGATAGAACTCGAACAATGCGTGACGTATAACAATATTGTTGGTGCGTTGCAGTCGTCCGTCTGCACCGTGAAGCGATTGCATGCCGGGATCGTGACCTCTGACCTCTGACCTCTGACCTTAGAAGATTGAATTGCGTTGGAAATATGGAAGCGGCTGTCAGTTGAAATTGCTCTGCTGCTTATTTATAAACTGTCTCTCGTGACGAATGAAGGAAACGTCTGGAGAATGGGTTCGGTTATGAAGGGGAGGAGGGCGAGGAGGAGGAGGAGGAGGAGGAGAAGGAGAAGGAAGGGAAGGAGGAGGAGGAGGAGGAGAAGAGGGAAGAAGAGGAGAACGAGGAGAACGAGGAGGACGAGGAAAAGAAAAAAGAGGAGGAGACGAAAAGGAGAGGAGGAGGAAGAGGTGGAGGAGAAGGACGTGGCAGAGAAGGAAGAGGAATAGGAGGAGGAAGAAGAAGGAGGAAGAGATGAGCGAGAAAGGCGATGCGGAAAGAGAGTAGAAGAACGAGTAGGGTAGAAAGAGTAAGAGGAGGTAGAAGAGGAGGAGGAGGAGCAGAACAAGGGAAAGGGAGGAGGAGAAGAATCGAGGGAGGGAGAATTGAGAGGAGAAAGGTGTAGGAAGAAGGATGATGAGGATCAGAGGAAGGGCGAAGCCGCGAAGGTCAGGAGGAGGAGAAGGAGAAACAGAATAGGGAGAAAAGCGGAGGGACCAAGTCAGAAGGCAGAAATTATGACAGACGCAAAGACAGACAGACAGACAGACAGACAGACAGACAAACAGACAAACAGACAGACAGACAGACAAACAGACAAACAGACAGACAGACATAGACAGACAGACAGACAGAATAGAAACACTTAAATTATTACATAGACAAAGACAGAAAAAGACAGACAGACATAGACAGACAGACAGAATAGAAACACCCTGCAGACGTATAGAGGCAGACCGACTGACCTGCCGTGTGACTGCTGTTATCCGTTTCCTGTTGCTCCCCATTTCCGGTTCGGGCGACGACCGCCTTCCGGTTGACCCGCCCCCTATCCACCGGAACCCTCATCATGCGTCGGACGTCCTCAGGAATCTCCGTAACCGGAACTGG
>OX457050.1:7106994-7146994 GCA_949752735.1 Lumbricus terrestris | reverse complement strand
GGAAGGTTCGAGGTTCGAATCCACCTCGCCGCGTAAGAACCTTGGGCAAGTTCTTCACTCACAATTGCTCAGCGCTTCGGCGTGAAACTCCGACGCAGCGTCCGCTCTGCATTCGGGAGCGCCTCTGAGTAGAGAGAGATTGAAGGGGCGCTATAACAAGTGCACATACAAACAAGCATGTATACGCAAGTAATCTTTGTAATATTTCACATTTGGTTGCACAGGAGACCAGTGGCGGCGCCAGCATTTCAGTTTTTGGCGGGGGACTTAATCCTTGCGGAGGAAAATTTCATTTTCATCCGCCAAATTTTCTGACGACCTTTTTTTAGTCATCGGCCGAAATCTCACGGAAATGTTCCATTTTCATCCGCCGAAACTTCAATTTCACATGTAAAAAAATCAGCTGGCCTTTTTTAGGGGGGCCTAGCCCTCGAATGTCCTTGTTTTGGGGAGGGGTTTAACCCCTAGCCCCGTCGCCGCCACTGCAGGAGACTTGGAAGGGGTCTTACAACCCCCGCTAGGTGGATCCCTGGGCGGTGATATCATGCAGACGCGGTAGCCATTAAGTTTCGGTGGTGTGGTCAACAGTTACTTGACAGGTCTACTGCACGGCCCCCACTTTGCACGGCATTCGCCTCCCTTCATACATTCGGATCACAAGGTCCTCTCGTGAATATCTGACACCTCCCACGTATATATTATATATATATGTACATGTATGTATGTATATATAGGCTATATATATATAATTATACGCCCTGCTTGTACAAGTAGGCCTATGTGTATACAGTCTATACTCTATTATGTATATGGCCTATGCCTACTGCTTCCTTAGGTTGTGTGTGCTACTGAAACTCGCAGTATGTAATTATCATCTATCAAACCTCGTGGCGTGATAATCATCCTCTGGGTTTCAATCGAAGGCAATCTTATAAGAACTTCGTTTCTTGCGTCCGTCACTCGAGCTGTCAACACTAGGGCGACGGTTGACAACCTAATTAAACGTCAAACAAGGCATCACGGCATCCATGCAGAGTCATATTCACTAAGATAGGAGCATTGCACAGCTGCAGTGCCACCAGTCAACGGTTGTTTCGAACATGGGAGCCAGCGCCCGCACACAGGGGCATTGGGGACACTTGCCCCATTGGAAAATCGACATCATTTTTTGTGACCACTACGTTTTGGTTTTAACAAATTTATTCTAAAGCACCAATGATAGGGGTAAAATGCCCCTTTTAACGGTGCTTACTAATTTACAACGTAATAACAGTTCAAGCTTGAAACATTTTTAAGATGTGGTGTTGAATGTCCCAAATAAAAGTGCATGGGTTCGCTAATATTGTGTTCGATAAAATTTTCTAAAAGAATAACAATGAAAAAGAATCAAATACAAGGTGCCTCAAAGAGAGTTTTTTACCCTCACCTGGGACAAAACACTCCTTTTCTGCCTCATTTGTATTTCTGATGACCCTTGTGACCTTTAAAACCTAAAAGCACTTTAAAAAGGTACAGTGCTCCTACAAAATGAATCAGAAAGTATAGTAGCCTACATTTACAAACATGTAATTATAAAAACCGTATTCTTAGTCCTCTGCATGCATTGCATTTTCAAGCTCTTGCTTACAAAATGAACCGCGACCATCGTGTTTTGCGGCTTTGCCCCTCCTAAAAAAGTAGCCTATCTGCGGGCGCCCTTGGTTTCGACCATATAGACCATAGAAGACGTACAGTTAGAAGCCGCAATCCATCATTTGACAGCATATGTACTACAACAGTGCATGGCTGCAGACTCTTACAAGGAAACACGGAAAAGTGAATTTGATTGAAAACAAAACTAACCAAGCCATCAAAACACGAATGCTAAAAGACCCCTGCAGAACAGTCAAACTTCTCACTACAATGGCTACATGGTATCACAATCTCACAGAGGGCAACTTAGAGGGAGGGTCGCTTTGCCCCTTCCCTAAATGCCTTCGTAATCGTAATCTGCAAATTCCTACAGCGCAACTTGAATGCCAAGCGCAGGGCACAAGCTTAATCACGAGTGCTGCGTTGTCAGAAAAGTTGCCAAAAAGCGTAGTCCGAGGGCGATCGTAGTCCGGTTACCAAAGGATCAGAGCAGAGGTGTCAGAGTAGCTGTTAGGGTTAGGTCGATAATCGGAAGGTGGAAGAACAGCCTTGAATGTTTGCGTGGTCCCACTTTTTACGTTACAATAAAATCGCAACCGGCTTTATAGCAATAGACCTAGAACTCGATCTGCCAATGCAATCAATATGCACCGTGGGCCCATACAGCATCTTTTCAACGATTAGGCCTGATTAAATGTATGGCGAGTGTTATCTTATTGTGTAGGCTAATAATTATGATAATAAACGTAGCATTGACCCAGCAAAGCAGACGTTCAAGCATTGAGATGTCCAGTGCGAGCATGTACGCTGTTCATAATAATACAGATAAGGTTCTTATGTAGGCTACCTGCTCTTTTTACAGGCAGCGCGTGCATGCTAAATATAGCCTATAGGCCTATGGTTAAACTGTGTGTGAGAGTGCTAATTGTTACGTATGGACTTTCGCGTTTTGACTTTGCGTATCATTTCCGATTAGGTAGGCTAATCAGTCAGAATTTGATTTCTGAGCGTAGTCCTATAAACGATTCGCAAAAGAGACACTGCAGATATGCATAGGCTACGCAAACTATAGGCTCACGAAGATTGTAATTTGTACAGCGCAGTATAGCCTTCGTATGTAGGCTAACGATGAACATTGATAAAGACATTCATTGTCACAATGACTGCGCTGGAAATCAACCAGTCAATCAATACTCGTTAATTCGATAGATCAAGTCAACATAGACGCAAACTAGTATGCATAGCATGTGAGGTTTCCGGTAACAGGACGATTACCAAAACATGCTCACTTTTTGAAAAAGGTTGGTGTATTAATAATTATTGTAAAAATTTCCTCAAATACGACACACCTATTTTAACTAGGTTTGCTGTGAACACGAGTGAGCTGTGAGCGTCATTGGGTGATTGGACTTTATGTTATAGACCTTGATAAACCTATCATAATGGCTGTGCAGAACAATAGACAAACTTAAGCCTCATTTCTCCACTTCGTTTTGAAGTAGGCCACCATTTTAAACGCCTCTCTTAGGCCTAAGCTTCTGCTAGGTCTAGGCTAATGTGTTAGGTTTATTTTGCTAAGCTTCATGCTTAAGAACACTTTAAACATAGTATTGCAAATATTGTGAGGTCTAAAGCTTAGGTTACACATTAGGCCTACACATCATATATTACAACTTATGTAAGCCTAATAGGTCTAAATATGTGAAATGTTTGATAGGCTAGCTGTCTCATGATGTCCTCACAACCTTGCTGGAGATTGTTCAATGAAGATTCCAATGCTCTGTCTCAGGTTCTGAAATTCTGATCGTTCAGAAAAAGTGTAATTTAATACAATTCAATCCCAAACATAACAAAAGATTGGAAGCAAAGAGAAACGGCGGACGACCAAGAGAAACAAAAGCCCAAACAGATGTAAACAAGATCATGTGACTAGTCCTAAACACGAGCACTGAACTTTGCAAACAATTGAAATAGCATATTATGAAGAATATTTTGCTCGCATATAGGCCTAACACGTCCAGTCACAGTGATCGGCAACAGTTGGTCCCTAGGCCTAACTGAGAACAAAATTGATAAATTATGGTAGGTCTAGACCTAATGGGTACATTCTGTTTCTGTTTGTATGCAGGATGAAGAATTCGTAATTTCTTCATAGTCAACTGCATTCGGAGACGCAATCATGCCAGCAATACCGGAAACCATCGGACACATTGGACTGGCATTAATGAAACAATCAAATCACTCACAGGTGACGCTAGTCAACTCAGCCGACTCGTTTAATACCACCAGCATTAAAACGAGCACTCCCACCATCTTGTTTTCCTTATCCACAACCCAATTTTCCACTACTACTACCACGGCGAATACTACCACATCACCAGCAGACAGCGAGGACTCTACTAGCTGGATCTACATAAGTCTGGGCGTGCTCTGCTGGGTAGCCATTTTTGTTGGCTGTGGGTTCGCTTGGACGCAGCTGTGCAAGGCGTTCTACTTCTCGTCGAATACGTGCGGATCATGCGCCCGCACTTGTCGACGCAATCCGGGCATGAGCTGGATCGCAAGCACGAAATTCTTCCGATTTTACTTTGGAAACGATGGCTGCTGTTGCCAGGAACATGAAGAGGATTCTGACGAAGACCACGTTGGCTCAACTACACAAACCAATTCTGGAATCTCAGACGCTGGCACAACATCCGGTAATGACTCGATTCCATCCTCGAATACGAACGCTCCGCCCCCTCCGTACGAAGTGGCCGTCTTCATGCGTAGACCAGGCGAAAATTCGGAGAACGTCGATGAGTCGGCAACAGTTACTTTTAGTAGACCTAGTCAGACTGATGCAGCACAGACATTAGAAGAAAGGCAGTCAAATTAATGTTGCTCGTCAATACCCAGTGACGCTTTGTGTGTGTTCGTGGAATGGTATTACCTGCTAGCAATGGCCAACTGATATTCCTGCAAATGAAACGGAAGTTATTTATTCGCTTTGTAAGGCACTGTTATAGCCTAAGCCAATACCCTACCGGTTTTTAAGTATGAATTATTAAGTAGGCCTATGCGCGTGTAATACTATAGGCTATATACAGTAATATAAATACTACTACTGCTACTGCTGCTACTACTGCTACTGCTGCTGCTGCTGCTGCTGCTGTTGCTGCTGCTACTACTACTACTACTACTACTACTACTACTACTACTACTACTACTACTAATAATAATAATAATAATAATAATAATAATAATAATAATAATAATAATAATAATAATAGTGATTATTATTATTATTATTATATATTATTATTATTATTATTATTATTATTATTATTATTATTATTATAATAATAATAATAATAATAATAATAATAATAATAATAATAATAATAATAATAATAACAACAACAACAACAATAGCGGCAGCAACAGCAGCAGCAGCAACAAAAACACTAACAATAGTGACAGCAATACCAAAACAGCAACAATAGCAACACCAGCAGCAGCAGCAGCGCAGCAAAAACAGCCACAATAACAGAAAAGGTAGTTTATAAAAAATGCAGGTGTCAATTTCCGCAAAGATGCAATTGCCCCATCTACCCCTATGTGCCGTCGCCGATGTATCTTCGTGAACGCGGGTGTAGCGAATTAATGTGCTGTTATCTATTAAACTAATTTATCTCTATATTAATCGTTAAATATCAGTATGAGTTAAGCTAGTTAATTTAATACTGGAGTTGAATTTAGTTATTTAATCATTTGGCGAATTAGACTCATATAAAATTTAAGGACAAGAAATCAGAAACCTAGAGTGTTAGCAGAGTTGTTGGTAACGTAAAATTGGCTACCAAGGTAGGCCTACCTATAGTATTATGCGTCAACAGATTTCGTTGGGGTGCAAAAGCCAATTAAAACGATGTAAAACGGACTAACGGATAAAGTGAACGTCAGAGGCAGTTTAGAGAAAAAGTTTGATTTCCGTGCTGAACGCTGATGGAGAGGGAAGTTTTGTTGAGGCAAGCGTTTAATAAGTTGAATATTGGTGGCCGGGATGAGCAAAGTTGAACACGCGATAGTAAATTGAAGTGTTGCAACAGTAACGTCTAGTTACGGGACAGAGTAGAGTGTCATTTGGAGGAACTCTCGCGTTCTCGTGTAGAACTATTCGTCGATCGTGTGGTGCAGGGGCGGATCCAGAGGGGCCAAAATGGCCATGGCCACCATTAAAAATTGCATGGGACGTGCCCCCCCCCCATTTGGTTTCAACAAGCCATTAAATAAATGCGGCGGGAGAGAAAAACAGTAGGCCCCCTTAAAAAATTGCATGGGACGTTACCCCCCATTTGATTTACCATACTCCCGACTATGATGACTGACGACTAAAAAAAGGTCGTCAACTTTTTGGGCGGCTGAATTAGTATCTTTTCCTGAAAACTTGGACGAATGACTAAAAAAGTCATCAGTTTTTACGGTGACGAATAACACGAAACTTTTCCTCTGTCCCACCAACAAGACCGGAAATTTTTGGCACCCCCCTTCGAAAATTTCTTTATCCGCCCTTGGTGTGGTGTTTGGTGTTTTGAACACTGTGGAGAGAAGAGCAAGAAAGTCGTTGGTCGTATATCACTTTGGGTGATCTGAGTCGGATATGTTCGCTTGCTTTGCGGCATAATTATCTAATCAATTCAAGTACGTTATCTGGTCATTGTGGTGGTGTGAATTAATCATCGAGCTGACTTGGTTCAGCCTGGATCAAGATCTTCTCTGGTGATTATCAGAGCTTCCTCGTCATATACGATTGCAATTGATTGCTTCTACACATAAATTCCGAAAGATTCAAGACAATTTACGAGTAGCTGAACATTGGTCTGAAGAAAAAACTCATCAGATTCTGTCGAGTGAAGCTAAGAAATAAAAAATATATTCAATAACCAACGCCAAATAGGTAGTTAGGTTACTGCATTATTGTATGTTTACAGTATTGTTTGATTACAATTTTTCATTATCAGAACTGGTTCTCTTTAGTCAGGAGGCTACTTAGATGTCCAGTAATATTTCAAACCCGAAATCCAAGGCATGAATGTCAATAGAATAGACTATATCATACGGTTCGTATCGGGATTCATTCCCGCTGACCTCCCAAACCTCAGCCTTTCGTTCGACAGATGGCAATGGTAAAATGAGCATTATGACAGATGGGCGCCTTGCGTGGTTGCCCTGCAGTTACATAATTCGACTCTATGCAGTTATAATTTTTTTTAATATTTTACATGAATAATGGGTGGCCCTATTAGCGGGATTGTCCTTCCCTTCTGGGTCTCCCCTTCTTCACCAAATTATGTTAAAGTATTATTCACTGCCATAATTGAATAATGATTGTTTGTTGTTTTGGTTGAGAAAAAAAACTTTATTGTGATCATCCGTTGATACAGTAAATTATTATTGTAATCGCGTTCATGGAAAATGGAATCACCAATTAACACAAGTATAGGCTGTATGGATGAAGTGACAGCGCTATTCTATAGCATCGGCGATCGGTCAGTCCTCTCCCTCACCGTCTTATCTTCCCACCAACAGTGTACGTTCAGAGTACCGGTACTCATTACACCCGATTTGGCTATGGGTCCAATTGGAGTAGAAATCCCCATCTTAATTTCTGCCCTGGCGTGGATTTGAACCCCAACTTCTCGATTGAAGCTATGTCTTATACCACTATAGGCCTACCATCGAGCAACGAATGCAAAAAATAATAGTCGTAAAACAAACGCTGTCGACTGACAAGACAGTCACAACCACCTGCTCTGCTGGACAAATGTTTCCACCGAAGACCCAAGTGATTTATCTCCCCCGTCTGGAGAGAGTTTATCACCTCACGGAAGAATCCCACGCATCTGCACTTTTAGAAGCAATTAACCAAGCCTGCAAGGTCTGAAGAAGAACGAACGAAATGAAGATTGCTTTTAGTGCACAAAATAAACGAGGACATACAGTAATACGTAGACTAACATTGAGAGAACCAATGGACTTGATAAACGATCGTGGACAATGGAGGTCGTTTATTCCCTTGCTCGGGATTAGAAAATTATCCGGAGAATAAGGAAGCATGGGACGGCTGAATTAATTATTAACGCCATTAATTTGCAGCTTTTTGCTACCTTTTTGTAGCGGTCATTAGTTTAATTTGTTTACCCGAGTCCCGAGGTATCTATAATCGCTCATGTGCTAGATATAGTTGTTAATAAGCAATGTTAACTCTGGAGTGGTCGTCCGTGTCAAAATCTGGAAGAACAAAACATTTGCTCTGAAAGACAATAGCAAAGTTCAATTAGTAGGTCTCTATGCAATAAATCTGATGATGATGACGACGACAACGATGACTATGATGATGATGATGACGACGACGACGACGACGATGACGACGACGACGACGATGACGATGACGACGACGACGACTATGATGATGACGACGACGACGACGACGATGACTATGTTAATGATGACGACGACGACGATGATGATGATGATGATGATGACGACGACGACGTTGACGATGATGATGATGATGACGACGACTACGACGACTATGTTAAAGACTTTCTGCCGTGTTCCTGAGTAAAGCGGAGATGACAGAGCACGCGGTGTGAATATTGTCGGCTAATCTACGGCCGCTGGTTTGTGCTGTCACAGGTAGACTGACAGGTAGACTGACGGTGATGATTAGAGAAATTAATTAGACTTCGTGAGCTAATTAGCCCAAGACCCAATTCAGCTTAGGCCTACAATCATGTCTTGCATGGTTCGTGTCGGTTGTTTTGACCAGCAGCGTTATAAGCCACAACCGTCGTTCCATTTCAGTCGCTTCTTGTTCAACTGATCACAACGATAAAACTATGAGGGTCGCTAAGGTTGAATTTGGGTCTGCTAGAAATGCGCGATTAACCTGATAAAGATCAATGTTATGTAGTCTGTGCTATAAGCATGGCTGTACACGAGGGTATACGCGGGTAGGTGTATACAGCGTTTACTCACCTCCGGCGAAAAACGGCATCGTATACTCAGTGGCGTAGGCAGAAGCAAAATGTAACCCGGGCAGCATTTGTGCATATATATATATATATATAGTATGTATATATATAGTATGTATATATATATGTGTGTACGTACACACATTTATGCATTTATGTATTGTATGTGCTATGTATGTATGTTTGCATTGTATGCATGTATGTATGTATGTATGTATGTATGTATGTATGTATGTATGTATGTATGTATGTATGTATGTATGTATGTATGTATGTATGTATGTATGTATGTATGTATGTATGTATGTATGTATGTATGTATGTATGTATGTATGTATGTATGTATGTATGTATGTATGTATGTATGTATGTATGTATGTATGTATGTATGTATGTATGTATGTATGCACATACATACATACATACATACATACATACATACATACATACATACATACATACATACATACATACATACATACAATGCAAACATACATACATAGTACATACAATACATAAATGCATGCATGTACGACATACATGCATGCATGCATGCATACATACATACATACATACATACATACATACATACATACATATATACATACATACAAATCAAATCAAATCAAAATCAAATCAATTTATTTTTCAACCAAAGCAAAGCAAAGCAAATTTAAAATAGATCAGATGCAACATCATAATATAAACAAAGTTAACACAATAAAATAAAACAGTGCTTAAATAATGATGCTGATAGTTTACAATTGGTTGCACAGGGGACTCGGAAGGGGTCTTGCAACCCCGCTAGGTGGGCCCCCTGGGCGGAAATACCAGGATGAGGAAGGCCATTAGGTTGCCATAAAGTGGTCTCAATATATAATATAACGAGACAAACAACATTGAAAAAGAAAATGTTCTGAAAAACCTTAACTAAACATTAAACACCTTAACTAATAGCACGGTTACACATTCGAAGGTCATAGCGCCTAGAAGAAAAAATTGTAGACAGAAAATTTACTGAAAGGTCGGGATATTGCACAATAGGTTGAAATTGGATATAACCTAGGTCATTACCAAATTAATTCAAAAAGAGTGAAGGAAGGTAATTTAATAGTTAAACTATTTAACGACTAGGTGGCTAGCAACAATGAATACCCAAGGTGTGTTAAGATAATTTATTGGCTTTTATCGAGTATCAGGGCTAATACAGGGACATACATACATGCATACAATGCAAACATATATACATGCATGTATGACATACATACACACACACACATACATACATGCATACATACATGTACATACATGCACATACATACATACCTCCTCCCTACCTCTGGGGGAGGTAGGAGGGGTGGGGTGGGGTGTGGATGGGTGGAGGAGGTGGAGGGGTGAGGTGGTTGGGGTGCGGCCGTGATGGAGTGGTGGGGTTGTGGGTGGAGGGGAGGAGGAGGGTTGGGAGGGGTGTGGTGGCACGGGTGGGGTTGTGGCCAGAGCGAGTCAGAACTTCAGAAGGTGATAATTTCCATCTGGTATATACGGTGCTTTAGCCAAGGAAAAGACGGCTGATGCCATCAATTGAACAGTTCAAACATTCCTCAGAGGTTCTATTGGACGACAGACTTTGAAATGTATCTTGCCTGCACTGGTAACCCTTTCCTCAGGGTCAGCGACCCCTGACCCTCTCTTCCTGCTGCATGAACTGAGAGCATGGCTGTGGGAACGCCCTACGAATAGGCCTAATGGAGCAAGACTATAGCTTGTAACCGTATACAGTTTAACATCCATTAATAATGCCAGGTTCACGAAGGGCAGATGGTGAAGGGGGGCAGACGGCATAAAGTGTATATATATATGAGTACAGAGATGTGTTACTTGTATATATGACGCGTCAGTTACCCATGCAGTGAGTCTTTTGACCGTGCAAGAGTCAATATTAGCCCATAGGCAAGTGTGACATCGTTATCCCAAATTCCCAAAACACAAATTTTAAAGCACCAAAAGCAATTCAAATAAAATTAAAATTTATCAATTTCTCGATTCCGCGCAGCCCGGGCAGAACTAATCGCCAACCCGGGCATTGCCCGTAATTGCCCGGGCATGGCTACGCCACTGCGTATACTTACCTCGCGAAAACCATGCAGGATATACGCGGTAAATGCAGGCATAGGCGCAACCACCCTATGGGACCCACGGGACGCGTCCCCCCAACTTTTGAGTGGTCCCCTAGCTTTATTATTATGGTCCCCCCAACTTTTAGGACGTGATTCATTATGGTCTCCCCCAAACTTTTAGGACGTGATTGCGCCTATGAATGCAGGGTGCACGGGTATACGCGAGTAAATGAGGTTGCATGACAAAAAAGGTCATCGGTGTTTTTGGACGGGAAACTGATTAACTTTTCTGAAGATTTTGACCGGATGACAGAAAAAACCTCGTCAGAAATTTCGGGTCCGGAAAAGTCGGTTTTTCTCCCGGTCAGCGTGTAGCCTACTCACCTCAAAATTTATCAGTACACCCCTGCTTATAAGTAAGTAAAGTAAAGTCGTCCCTGGGCCGAAGACCCGTTGGTGATGTTGTTACATGTTTAACGACACTGCCATATCGAAGATGATTAGTGTCGCCACGCCATTTAGGTCCCCGTGGACGGACCTTGCTATAGCCCGAGATTTTTGAACCTCTGAGCCATGCACCTTCGGGAATCGAACCGCGGCCCGCACGCTCTCTTTCACAGAGTGAATTGCGAACAGACGCGCGGCCGTCGACCTTACGGTGTAGCCAAGCGAGCCAGTTGGCCCGTTGGTGATCCATTCATCATCTTTTTAGGCCCTTGAGTCGGCAATGGACGAATCCCAAGGTCCTAGACAGGGGTCAGTGTTTTCACAGGACTTGCCGTTTACTTCCCAGGTTATGTCGGTACCAAATCATACTGCTTGGTGATAGAGGCACGTGCGTAAACAACTTGTCCAGTGTTGTTACCTGAAGTTGGACCGGCAAACGCCCGTTCCATGAGCAAGCGCATTACTGATCAGCCGCTAGGTCGCACTTGTCGGTCTTATACAGTTGGAGAAATTGCAGAAAAATAGCTTTTGAGTCAGACGTCTATTTATGTTGGGGATTGGGGGTGTGCAATGAAGATCTGTAGCCTATACCTTATTGTCCTTATTAACCCTCGAGTGCCCAAGGGGGGGTCCGACCGGACCCCAGGCCCGTTTTTTCCGGATAACTTTTTAACGGCTATAGATATGCAAAAATGCTTTTAGGTATTCCTAGAGCAACCATTTGGGCATCGAATGGTATATTTTGCGTGAGTATTGTCCAACTCTGTACCCCACAACCACATCGTATACTAAGGGTACCGCAAGATTTGCTGCTATTCCTTTGGTAAATGACGCAAGCAAGCATTATACTGTGTATCATGAGATTTTTACACTATTATTTTGCACCAGGTGGTGCTATTGTGATATAAGATACACCAGTCGACTGAAAATTCATTTTGGATTACATAGAACTAAATTCTGTTATGATATTCCAATCCCTTCTCAAGATTTTAGCATGAAAATTAACGATAGACTTCCTTCGGTAAATGACGCAAGCAGGCATAAAATGTGTATCAAGAGATTTTACACTATTATTTTACACCAGGTGGTGTTATTGTGGTATAAGATACATCAATCGATTGCAAATTCATCTGGGAATACATAGAACTAAATTCTGTAACGATATTCCAATCCCTTCTCAAGATATTACCATAAAAACGCTGGGGTCCGCGCGGACCCCCCCCTTGGGCCTTCGTGTACCAAAAAATACCTTGGGCACTCGAGTGTTAAGTTAGGCTGAAAGATAAAATTAGTTATAGGTTAATCAATATGAGGACCAGAGTCGTGACAAGTAAAATTGCTATGGTCGATCCATCTTTCTGGTACAAGACCACCTAGCAGTCATCTTAATCAACTTCTTGGTCTTTCTTTGCCCCTTGCCTCAAGCGCTTGAAAATCATTTTAACCTACTTGTGATTTTGGTCTTGGCCGCATTAAGGCTACTGCAGGCCCGGGTGCTGTGATAGCTTTGCGGGTCTTCTTAAGTCAGTCACCGATCAACCAGGCACATACATACCATGTTTACTATAGTGAGAAAAGCCTACAGATGCTTTTCCTGTGGTGTATTTGTTTTCCAATTCTAAGGAAGGTTTAAGTTAGGCCTACGAGTAGGTCTACAGTGGCAGAAGGAACCAACGACTTCTTCATTTTTTTTTAATGAAGTGGTGGGTTTGGTGCAACGGAGCCGGAGGGTCACAGTTTCGAATCCACCTCAAGCTGCCGTGTATGGACCTTCAGCAAGTCCTTCACTCGCAATTGCTCGATCGTCTCGACGTCAAACTCTGATGCAGTTTCCGCGCCGTAGTCGGGAGCGCCACTGAGCAGTGAGCTTGAATGGGTGCTATAGAAAATGCGGGGAATAAAATAAAACAAATAAAAAACAAATAGAGTAAAACATAGATGAAGAACATTATAAATTAAACCCGCAGGGAAAGACAATAACCATTAGGCAAGCGAACAATATTTTTATTCACAAGAAAACAAATAAAAAATAGCAAATCTTAACTAGGCCCCAACAAACAAATCAAAAATAGCAAATCTTAACTATAGGCCCCAACTAACAGTATAGAAGGCCTGCAAAGCAAGGGCGCTAAAGGCATGCAGCCTATATACAAAACACTCTATCCAACGGGAGAGGCGGCAAAATTAACTCGAGTCCGCCAAACGTCATGCCAGTGCGCCTACTCAACACCTTTTTTGGACGTACATTTGGAAAGGCGTGGTGGGGGTCGGTTTAGGTCCAGGTGAAAACATGCGGTAAGCGCATGCCTCGTGGATCTTGCAGGTAACGTAGACCCTCAACCACGGCTTCTCGGGATCCACGCTGACGCGGTTTTGGAAACCTCGTACCCAGCAGTGACTGTTGTTTCCGACCGTCTGTTGAAATTTCCGTCTGATCACTTTCGCCCATCCGACTTTCAGATGACTCTTGTCTTTGAGAAGTCTGCTCTTTGCAGCTACCACTTTTGACTCCTCCGCCGAGACATCAAACCTGCCGATGACAGGACCCCTGCAATGCATATGTACAGACTCAGTGTTTAATCCAGACGTTGGGGTGGGGGACTGGGAGTGCTGTTCTTCCAGGCATGACATTCCCCAATTTTTTAAAAGGTCGTCAGAAAAATTGACCGATCACAGGTGTCGTCGGTTGCTCAGCGGGCGGTTGCCATTCGCCCAAAACCCAGATTTTTTCCCGCCTCCCCAAACCCGAAGTGTCCCCACAATCAAAGCAGGGGAGCAAGATCAAACGCTGCATTTAAGTTCAACTGTGTTTGTTGCTGGTTAACGAAAACTGCCATATCGAAGATGATCAGTGTCGCCCTCCTCCTCTATCCAGGCTTGCGACTGGCACTGGCGGAGTGCAGCCAGTGGCGGAGTTGCTGTTGTTGTTGTTGTTATTGTTGTTGTTGTTATTGTTATTGTTATCGTTCTTGGTCTTGCTGTTGCTGTTGTTGTTGCTGCTGCTGTTGTTGTTGCTGCTGCTGCTGCTGCTGCTGCTGCTGCTGCTGCTGCTGCTGCTATTGTTGTATTATATGCCTGGTTTCAGCACCTGCTGCAAGGAGTCTGTTGCAGGACCAAGTCGCGAGGGGCCTGTGGCAGGAGGCAGTTCGCACAACGCACCGAGGAAGATGACCACTCACTACATAAATTCATAAATCCTGACTGATCATAAATACCTCAGGTTAAAAAAATAATAATAACATTTTCCTTTACTCAACAATCCGGTTGACAGACCGCATCCGGTTACAGTGTACAGTTATGCAATTGAAACAATTCGCAGAAGCCCAAAACGTAAATCTTAACTACTAACAGAGCAGACAGCTTGTAGTACTAGGGCGCTAATAGCAGCCTACAATGCACGTCTATCCTACGGTGTCTTCGGAAATCGAACTCGAAACCGCTGATCTCCATTATGATACTCGGATATTCGTTAAGATACTCGGATATTCGTTAGGATACTCGGATATTCGTTAGGATACTCGGATTACTCACCAGTATTCTTCGTCGTCCACACCTGCGCGACTTGGTCCAGCCTGGAGCCGAAGAGGCTGGGGTTGCAAAGGCTGGAGCTGAAGAGGCTGGTGCCGAGGCTCATCCATGGCTCTGAAACCAAGAAATTGGCAATAATATACAATACAATAATACAATACAATACAATAACCGTATTAAGTATATTGCCATTAAGTACAGGCTAACATAATGGATCAGCTCAGTTGATGGCAGAAGCAGCATGACTTCTTTGAAGTTTTATCCTGTCTAACTACTTATATCGTTGAATGCCGTGATGCAGCAAACGACAGCAACTAATAGCCGCTCGTGAGCATGGTGCTGCTGCCGATGATGATGAAATTCAGGTTATAGTAACTTCACTAACTCATGAGTTTTCACAAACGTTTCACTCTAAGATGCGCACAATGTACTTAACCGTCTCGTCGTATACAGTCATTTTTAATGTATTCTATAAATAGCAATGGCTATTCAGCAAATCTGGCAAACTTAAAAACAAGCGAACTTATATTAGGCCTACTTAATAAATTTTTGTCAGAATAATTTCGCTGCTCTGTATAGCCGTCCTCCATCACAGTATTGGCTCGTCAATAATGATAACAATGATGACAATAATAATGGATAATGATAATGGATAATGATAATGATGGCTCGTCAATTAGCTCAAAATCGCGAGAAAAAGAAACAAAAGGCGCTCTGTTTATAACCGTATCTCTTGAAATAAACATGTTAAACTAGCAACACTCGTAGTTAAAATACATTAATGAAATTCATATTTTTAAAAAGAACACTTTCAACTTGACGAAAGTTAATATGAGAATAATGAAACAGGTTTATTTTATTATATAAAAACCGATAATGAAGTTTAAGACACCTGAGATTGACGCTCCTTTCCCTGCGACGTCTCAACAACTCCTTGTAGAGTCGTACTTCTGCCTCTGCCACCTCGAGTTTTCTTTCCAAGTCTGAGATTTAAAAAATATCATAAGCTTATGTGATAAAATCTCGAATTTTGGTCGTGAACTATACTTCACTAAATAATATTAGGCTTATTTTTGACAAGAGAAATAATTCAGATATTCTTTAAATTAGCGCTAGAAGAGGAGTTCGCATCCTAACATTTTTACATTTTGGTCTGCATTTTTCAATGCATCATATTCACTGCTCCAGATAGCACTCAATTCACTCTTCTCATAGATAGGTTTCTAAAATCTAACGTTACATGTAGGCTAGTAAAGCATTTTGTTCCCGTAACCTTCCAACTGCTAGACACCTCTCTTCGCGTAACCTATACCCTGTGCAAGTTCCACGTGCTTCTTTATCTAGCTGCGCATCATTTTATTGTCAGCTGGATCATCATCATCATCATCATCATCATCATCATCATCATCATCATCATCATCATCATCATCATCATCATCATCATCATCATCATCATCATCATCATCATTATTATTATTATCATCATTTTTATTTATTTTTGCCCCGAGGTATTTAGGATCCCTCGGGGACTTATCTCCTAACTACTGCTATAAAACCAGTCCGGAATGACCCTATTCGTCTGCTTCCAGGCTTTAGAAAATGCCTCTGAAAGCAACTAATTGTTATTTTTATTTTTATTATTATTATTATTATTAATATTTAATTTTTTAATTATTTTATATTTTATTATTATTATTATTATTTTATTATTATTATTATTATTGTATAAGGTGAAACGTTCACTGAATGAAACCTGCCTTCGTATTCTCACTCAAGCCCTCGTCATCTCTCGTCTCGACTACTGCAACTCTGTCCTATCTGGTCTTCCATCATCAACACTTCAACCCCTGTCTTCAGTTCTACACACGGCCGCTCGCCTGATAAAAGGAATTGGTCCCAGAGACCACATTACATCTACACTGAAACAACTACACTGGCTTCCCATCCGTGCTCGTATTTCCTTCAAAATCTCCCTCCTGATGTACCATATCTACTCCGGAACCTCTCCTTCATACATGGCATCCATGGTCACGTCATGCTGCGCCTCCAATTCTAGAAGACTTCGATCATCGTCGCGAAGTGACTTTGCTACACTTCGTACAAACCGAAAGTTTGGAAATCGTGCTTTCGGAGTCTCAGGACCAACAGAATGGAATGGTCTCCCAATTTCCATTCGTCAGAGCACATCTGTTGTGGAGTTTAAATCTAGATTAAAAACTCATTTATTCTCATTATATTATGACTAAATCTGTAGTGAAGCGCGCTCTTGTGCAAGACTTTGTTTTGTTAAAGCGCGGTATAAATGTTCAATTGTATTGTATTGTATTGTATTATTATTGAGGCACTTGGAGCGCCTCTGAACGGTTCACCCTCCACGCAGTTCACGGAGGTGCTTCATAAATGTTTCAATACAATACAACACAACACAATACGATACAGAACAGTACAATACAATACAACACAATACGATACAATACAGTGCAATGCGATGCAATACAGCACGATGAAGTACAATACAATACACAATTGAACTTAAAGTTTGCAGATAATATTTATAATCACCTGCTGTCGTCGTCTCGAGGGCTGATCTTAATCCTGCAGTCCTGTTGTCGGTCAAGTCGTCAACGGGTACGGCCGCGTTCCGCTGCATCTGTGCGAGCAAATTCATAAGCAAGATTTGTTTACTTCATACAGAACATAAAATACAATGTATATCATGAAAAGCTCGACGAGACATTCCTCTAACGGCATGACAAGTTTTTCAAATGCTTACGACAGCAATCAGAACCAAACATTTCAAATTTTACTACTATACTTTGTGAGGCGACCTCGATCGTAGCCGTCTGACCGTGTTATGGCGCTATATAAATTGTCGTTAGGCCTACTATCATGATATTATATCATTATTTATTATCAGTGGCGTAGCCAGGAATACTTGATGGGGGGGGGGTTATGGCCGGAAACCCTGTTTTTTGCTATTTTTCTTACTTAAATGGAAAAATAACCTTAAAAACTTTTTCCGGAGCCACTGTTTATTATGCACTTATCTAAAGAAGATACAGACTTACAAGCCACATCAGAACTTCGAAAGATTACTAGAACGTTTCCTCCTCCTCCTCCTCCTCCTCCTCCTCCTCCTCTTCGTCCTCCTTCTCGTCCTCGTCCTCCTCCTCCTCTTCGTCCTCCCCTTCTCCTCCTCGTCGTCCTCGTTGTCGTCCCCCGCCTCCTCCTCCTCCTCCTCATCTTCCTCTTCCTCCTCATCCTCCTCGTCGTCGTCGTCGTCCTCCTCCTCATCCCTCGTGTTCGGTGTGCCTTGGCTCAGAGCCGGTCATTTGTTGTGACTGGTCCATCCACATGGAATGGCCTGCCCTCTCTTCTACAGGCTAGGCCTATGTCTGGGATCTGATCACTCCCATGTCCTCTCACTCTCTCAAAACGTTAGTTTCCCCAGGATCGTCTGTGCTGAAAACACCTCTGCATAGTCCATGCTGCAAGAGGCGCCATATAAATTGTTAGATACGATACGATACGATACCTGGTGTAAAGACCTAAGTGCAGTGGCGTAGCCAGGAATGTTTAATAGGGTGGGGTTTGGGGGTTTTATGACCTGGCCGGATGCCCTTTCTGACACCAATTGACCCAACAGTATAGCCTATTACAGTAAATAAAAAGGGAAGAAAGTAACAAAGGGAATAAAGTAAGAAAAACAATATTATTTTGTTACTACAAGCAATTGTTTTGTTTCTCTTATTTAAGTGGATAAATAACCTTTAAAAACTCTTTTTTCCTAGGCCAATGGGGGGAGGTTTAACCCCCGAAACCCACCTTGTCTACGCCACTGCCTAGGTGTGTCATTTCAAACTGACATGATTAACTATCCGCAGCCATGTGAGGTTTCTATAATGTCCTACTACTCTGTTTACTAACACGCCACCTGCCGAATGAGTGGACATTTGTGAGTTATAGCTGGAAGCCGTGAGCTCTTCATGCAAAGAACTCCGCCACTGGTTGCACTCTGCCAGTCCCAAGCCTGGATAAAGGAGGAGGGCGTCGCTAATGGTCTTTGTTACCACACAGTGACGTTAAACTGTAAATACCACCACCATGATGTGAAGGGTGTTTGTAACTAACTCCGCCACTGGTTGCACTCTGCCGGTGCCAGTCCCAAGCCTGGATAAAGGAGTAGGGCGTCGCTAATGGTCTTTGTTACCACACAGTGACGTTAAACTGCAAATACTACTCTTCATGCAAAGGTTTACTTTGTCAAGCGACATAGACGGCTAGGTTTGAAACAATTTAATTAAAAAATTAATTACCTCTGAGTTCGACATCGTGTACAGTGGAAACTCTTCAGAAAATCCAAAGATAAATATAAAGGTTGTAACGTTTAAATCCACTGCGCAAATGCGATTGATAATTAACAGCAAATGTCAGGCTTGTATTCATCGGGTACACCTACATGCAAATAGGCCCTTAAGAAATTCAGTGCCCGCCAAAATCTGACCAGTTGCTGGACAGGCTCGTACGTGGTTGACCGTAACAAGTGCGTGGGTGGAAATGGGTCGGTGGCACTCGGTGCCAGTCCTAAGCCTGGATAAAGAAGTAGGGCGACACTAATCATCTTTGATATGGCAGTGTAACAAGCCTGCAGAGGTCGATTGGGTAGTTGATATTAGCCTAGTATTGCGGTGTTATGGTGAATTACAATATTGCAATTAACTATGATCAGGCCCTGTTGTCCAAGATTGCCATTCTTAGGGCACTAGTCTTGCAAATAGGCGTCTAAGAAAGTGCACGTCAGTAGGCTAATTGTGACCTATGATTTGACAGGTCCAGTGTCAACCGAAAACGAGGTTTGGCGGGACTTGCGGGAATAAAAATTATGAGGTCGATTGCCCATCGAATTTCGATTGTAACAGAGTTGTTATAGGCCTATCCTACAAGCGGACTATAATTATTATAGTACTAAAATACAAGACCGTAGCCAGAATTTCATTTGCCTCTGAACTATTTATCTTGTTTATTTTATCTAGCGCTCCACATAATTCTTTTGAGTTTGCGACACTATGATCACGGAAGAAAACTTTTAGAACTTTACGCTTTCTATTGGGGTAGTGCATTGGTTAACACGCTGGCTTTGAGAGCGCGAGTGGCCGAGATCGCGCCCTGTAGGGCGGACGTGCTTTGTAGGCTAGCAGCCTAGCGCCGTGTATTTATCACAGGCTGTCTGTTCCGTTGGCAATTAAGATTTATGTCTTCTGTAATTTGCGTTTTTGCCGATTGTTTCAATTGCATAAAATGTACACTGTCTGTCAACCGGATTGTTCAATAAAAGGAATATTATTGTCATAAATTTTTATGGCTTCACAGCTAGGGCACTACTTTGTCGCGCGCAAGAGCCGCGCACGTGTCGGGTGATCGCATAGCAACGTCGGGATTATTGCGCGTTACTAATGTCGACGGTTCCTTGGACGCCAGAGATTTGTTTTCGTGACACCTTCGAAGTAGAGGAAAATAACAAAGTTCAGAAATGATTAACGACCTCGATTTTCGCAATTCCATATGGAAAATCGAGCCGAAATATTCGCCAAAGGTTTTAATCGGAAACTGGTATGAGGAACGAATGCGGGTAAGCGATTTTAAGGTGTTGTGATTTGGTGGTCGTGATTTGTTTAGCGCGACGACATATGGCTTATCGGTTGAGTTTCAGAGCAAATACCGGAGGTCTCAAGTTGTCTGCAGCGATTATATTCGGTCAAGACAGGGGTGGATCCAGGGGAGGGCAATCCGGTCCCCCATTTGGAAATTTCTTTATTTTTGACCAGCTATTCTGGCTCGGAAAGTTGACGTGGCCACCTCCCCCATGAGTAGTTTCGTTGGCCCCTCCCCACGCCCACGAGGTCCGTATACGAGTAAAAAAGGTCATCAACTATTTTGGCGGAGAAAATGGCATCTTTCTTTTTTGGAATTCGAGACAAATGACTAAAAATTCATAAGATCTTTCGGCGACCAAGACGAAAATTTTTCCATGTCCCAAGACCGAAAATGTTGACCCCCTTCGAAAATTCTGTATCCGCCCGTGAATCAAGATGAACATTTCTGATAAGCTTCTTACTGCAAGTTGTATTCTTTTTGTTTGCAGCGGATCTCGAGTCCTGCACATCAATATAAATTTCTAAATAATTCATGTAAAAGTATACGTTTTTATAATTGCGAGCGTATGGCCTCTACCCTGCCTTCCTTCCCCAAAGAAGTGATTGAGTGAGGTCTTTACCACCGCTGCCCTTTTAAATGGGCGCCACGCATGTACCGGTTAAGTCCCATTGAAGCCCGAGAATTTCTGGAAGGTCTTACATTCTAGTTTAAACTCTCTTAAAAAATGATGGACATAAATGCAAAGGAGCATCAATAGTTTTATATGTTGTCATAGCATGTTTTAACACATTAGAAAAGCGTTTTTTTAATGACTTAATAAAACCAGATAATACTAATGTTCGCTAATTAATTCAAACTATCAAGCAATTACAGTAATATTTTCAAGATTGTATGATATATAATAATAGTTCCAGATGAAAAAGTTTAAGAGGAGCCGATTAAAGTCAAACTTGCATAAATCTGATCTTCATGCCAACATGTTTCCATGGTACAATTTCCCCACTCCATTCATATCATTGATCACACATGTTCTTTTGTTTACAGACTGACCGGGGTTTCTATGACCTCAACTTCAACCCCCGTTGGTCAGACCGGAAATACGGCCGGTGGGAGCCAGACGCCACAGCTGAACAGAAGACAGCGCTCAGAAACGAAGGCAATCTTTCCAGCCGTGAAGGCGCCAAGACCAGTCAATCAGTGAGAGGTTGGTGTAGCCTAGCATGGCCTTCAGTTAGCTGTTGATATGGAGTGGAATGTATAAATTAGTCCCACTGTCAGTAACGGCACCAGGATTTCAGTTTGGGGGCTGAATTCCCGCGGAGGAAGGAAATTTTCCTTTTTCAGCCACCAAAATTTCTGACGACTTTTTTTAGTCATTTGTTATTTGATCGAAATCTCGTGCATATGGTTTCAGTTTTAAGGGGGTTTCATTTTTACATGTAAAAAAACCGGATGGCCTTTTTGGGGGTGTTTAGCCCCCTAGACCCCCTAGCGGCGTCACTGCCCACTGTATCTCAGATCTTCTGATAATGGCTTGTCTTTGATATTTGTTTACTGTTCCATTGTCTATTTTAATACTTGACTGTTGGCTTCATTTACTGTGCAGTTAATTTTCTGTTTATAGCGATATTTATTGCATTAACTGCAGCGTTGTGTATTACAA
Organism: Lumbricus terrestris; assembly: GCA_949752735.1. Classification (NCBI taxonomy): domain Eukaryota; kingdom Metazoa; phylum Annelida; class Clitellata; order Crassiclitellata; family Lumbricidae; genus Lumbricus; species Lumbricus terrestris. Next base: position 7,124,933 of record OX457050.1, on the reverse strand, counting down.
CATTGATGCTAAGAAAGGCAATGTATTGAATGTAATGTATATCAAGGTTAGGTAACTGACTGTCACTGGAGCAAGGTAGCAATAAACTATGCAATATTATTGCATTTGGTATAATACAATAAAACTGTATTTCAAACGTCACTCTTCTAAAGAACAGAATTTTGCACCCAACCATACGACAGAACATGAGCATCAATGGTGCTCAGCATTTGTGAGTAAAGGACTCGAGTCGAAAGGTCTCTGCATAGTGTATGCCTGAAAGGAACCTGTTCTCTTCCTGTTACAGGTCACGCCATCTGTCCATTGGTTGACCATGCACAACATTAAGATAGGCATCTAGATATGCAATAATTGCCAATCCATACATTACTTATGCACAAAAATCATTTTTTCGACCTCTCCATCCTTCCCTCTGTTGCAAATTTTGGTACAATTTGTGGAACCCACAAATATGCTTCTTTACCACCCACAAAAATTAATTAGCTAGAATCATCCATAAAGCATTTATTTTACTGTATGCTAATAATTTATTTTTTTAAGTTTCATTATTTGCCAGATGAAATTTGGTCACTGTTATCCGGTGACCCTCCCCGTGCGTCACATATGGACAACCTCAATAAGATAGACAAGGCTTGGCAATAAACATAACAGGTAGCCTACAATGCAGGGCCGGATTAAGGCATGTTCAACATGTTCGGCCCCACACATCAGGAGGCCCCCACACATGCGAGAAAAAAATCCGGAAATGTGTAGAATTTCGACCAAATGACAAAAAAAGGAGGTCATCAACTCTTTTGGGGAGGGGAATAATCGGTGTGTTATAGGAAAATCTCGATTATTGGATCCACAAAAAAAATCCCGAACAGGGCCTCCGCATTTCTTAATCCGGCCCTGCTACAATGTAATGCTGTTATTTTTGTATCAAAGTCTCCGGGAACTACGGACTGAAGGAGGAGCTGCAGAAGAAGTGGGACGCACCGACGATGCTCGGAGTGTCGCGCGGACGTCTGAACACGACCTACTCGGTCGACTACACGGACTGGCCGAGGAGGTCTCACCTCTACCGAATGCCAACGCGTGGAGAAACGGTTCAACGGACCATGACGAGTGGAGGAATTGTGCACTCAGCCGAGAGCACCAAATACATGCCTACGATGCTGCACAACAGATACGACCTTGTGGCGAATGAACCACTACCATCGGCGGGAGAAACCACAACGAGATTCAGCCGTCACTTGGTTGCGTGAGCAAGACTCTCGAGTGATCTGAGCAGAGAGCACAGTGTCCGTCATGGGCGCCCGCTGATAATTTTGCAGGAAGGGGCAAAACACAGTGGTCATTGTTAAATATTTTAGCAAGAAGAGATTAAAAATGCAAAGCGAGAAATTAGGAACGTGGTTATATTTTAAGAATTTTTCTAAATATAAATGCCTTTATTTCACATTGTGTATGATTATTTATTTAGGGTGAATTTCTTTAAAGAATCCAAAGTATTTTTAAAAAAGGTGTCAAGTCCCGATGAAGTGCCCCTTATTATCCCATGTGCAGGCGCCCATGATTTCTGTGAACATGGGGGGAAGCTTTCAAGAGTGAACCATGAACTTAAAACATTTCTAGCTGGCATGTTTTTTCTATGGGTGAAGACTTCAACCTCAGAACTGATATCTGTATTATCAGCAAACATTGCTTTGTTATACTGTATCATGTTTTCTGATATCTATCTTATCAGCAAACATTGCTTTGTTTTACTGTATCATGTTTTCTGATATCTATCTTATCAGCAAGCATTACTTTGTTATACTGTATCATGTTTTCTGATATCTATCTTATCAGCAAACATTGCTTTGTTATACTGTATCAACAGTGTATCATGTTTTCTGATATCTATCTTATCAGCAAACATTGCTTTCTTATACTGTATCATGTTTTCTGATATCTATCTATCAGCAAATATATCTATCAGCAAACCCCAGGTTATTTTTTTTTTACAATTCTCATACTGCGTAGGTACCAGCAGTGCTGGATTGCTTTTGTCAGATACCCAAAGGGTGCTATGCAAGTATTGTGCCCTATACATAAATGCATACTCTGATTTGATATCATACACAAATGACCTGTGGTAGGCCTATAGGACGCCAACGCCATTATTATTCTGAGAACAAAACACTATCATTAGTAATGGGGAGCTTTTTTGTTCCTGCAGACATTTGGCCAAACTAACTTGCCAGGGATCTGCTGCACAGGAAAAGCTGGCCTTAGTGATTTAATATCCTGATTCATAAAATTTGCCTTGTAGTCAAGTTCTATGAAAATGCATGCTTTCTGATGCATGCTTTCTGTGTGATGTTAGAGATGTGTAAAATAAGTATTTATCCAATGTTACGTATTTAAAGCTGTTTTACTAAATTGCTGAAATAAATCATTACCGGTAGTATTTGTTATGAAACAGATCTAAGCATCATCAGCTTACATACTTGTATGGTCGCTTTCAGAAAACAGATTCGGCACTTCGTTTCTTTATGTTGACTACAAATTTTTCATAATTATTATTTGTTTCGACGTTGATAATCTGTGCCAAAGTAATTGCAAAAAATGAATTTTAATTTTAATTTAATGCTTTTTATTGTGCTTCCGGCCATTTTTCCTTGTCTTGAGATTTGCTTCTAAATCTAATTAACCAGAGATTTACTTTAAAACAACACACGTCTGTTATTACTGCAAAAACTTTTCTACGTAAAGATTTGACCTAAAGGGAGTTATATCACAGTGGACTTGGAGTCTTGGACAGAGGGTCGTTTTTATAGTTTTTTTTTCTTAAAGTTACATTGCAAAATCAAGATTGATATTTCAACTTTTGTATTTGTGTTAAATAATCTGCAGTTCTATCATGTTGCAAAATGCTCAGTGTTCGAAGTACATATGTAGCCAACGTGCAGAAAACCGTCAGTAAAATCTTACATAAACCAGTCTACATATAAATGCACACCTTTGTGAGATTTTCGAAGGCGCTATATAAATATTCTGAGATGTGCATGCACAGCAAAGCATGAGGACAAATTGTGAAGATCTTAACAATCAGTATTAGTTTTAAAAGCAAATAATGGGCCTTTGTTGCTCAGCTTTTACTTGTTTTTTATGACCTGTTGTCGTTGTTTTTAGCTGTTTCTCGCTGCTATCTCTCTTGACTGTCAAATTTTTGTTGCTAGATCAACCTGTGAAGGTTGTGATTCATGTGGCTGTCTTGGAACATGCATAATGTTCCTCCGAGCTGTTCTCCGAAGCATTAAAAAGCGCATTATTAGCGAGCATTAGTGGGGACAGTCCATGGGGAGCATTGTTAGGGAGCATTATCCTATGGAGCGTTTTTAACGAACATTATTCTAGGGAGCGTTAATTATAGGGAACATTTTCGATGTTTTGCTTTTGTACTGGATGGAAGTATAAATATGTCATTGGATGGAAGTATAAATATGTCATGGTTTGTATTGCCCAATTTCTGTGGTTTGTTGTTTTGAAAAGTTGACAGCTGTTGTTTCTCTTCAAAATACAAATGCTGGAAGTCCGTGACATTAAAACTGTGTGTAAAAATTAAAAACTTTGCGTAATTTTTTTATTACAGTGTTTAAATTAAAGGCCTTGTGTATTTTATGCTGACAAGAGTACATTAATTTATTTCTCCATTTCTATAGCGCCCCTTCAAGCTCGCTACTCAGAGACACTCCCGACTACAGAGCGGACACTGCATCGGAGTTTCACGCCGAAGCGCTGAGCAATTGCATGTGAAGGACTTGTCCAAGGTCCCTATAAACAGCGCCTTGAGGTGGATTCGAACCTGCAGCCCTCCGGCTTCAAGGCAACGAACATACCCACTACACCACCGCGCCCCACACATTATGCAATTGTAGCGTACTCATCTGTGGCTATGGGGCACAGGGGACACAAACATAAAAACAAATTTGTGCTCTGGTGGGGGGATTTGAACCACAGACCTCTCAGTAGACAGTCCAGCACGCCATCCACTACACTATCCAGAAAATCATTAGAAAAAACGACACAAAATATTAACTATTTTTTCAATGTAAAAATGAAATTTAATGTAACTGAACATTTATATATACATGTATATGTAGTGACAATTTTGAACTTCTGAAGGATACACTCCACGTCAGACTGAACGACGTAAACATTAATTAAAAGATAAACACAAGTACTTTGAAATTGTCTGAAACGCTTTTGCCTGATTAAACAAAGGAACGCTCATGTTTCAACTAAAATGCCGCTATTGCAACGATTTTTCCTCTGGTACTCGATGAAAGTATAAAATATGTACAAATTAGACACAACATTGCTGCTATTACGCAACAAATCAATTGACAAATCACAGGACAGATTTTTTGGCAAACGTCACATTTACATTTAGTTGCACTACATTCGAAAAGTTTACGGTTGCTTCCTCACACATGACAATCTACTAAGCGCCGCTTCTTAGATGCTTGCGAAAGGAGTTATGCAAGTTTATTCATGAAAAATTCACGTACACGAACTACTAAGAATAGGCAGACATGCATTTACCCACACACACACAGAGTAATCTCTGAATTTATAAAGCGCAACGCTGAGAGTAAGTACAGGGCAACAGCTTATTCATGAGCACTGCATCGTGTCAGAAGTATTGTCAAGGGATACTAAATGCAAGTCCAAATCCAGCTGTCAGACAGACAGACAGAGACAGACAGACTGACAGACAGAGGGAGACATACACAGACAGACAGAGACATACCCAGACAAAAAGATGAATGGTTTATGGTAGCAATACATACACAACCATACATACAAAGATACACACACATACACACACACACACATGCAGAAGCGCCTATATATACATATAACTACATTCCGTTCAGGAGCAAAAACGTCTAAGCAAAAATTGCTGAACTGGTCTCGAGTAAAATGACCTTTGCAGGAGTAAAAATTTACAGTCGAATATAAACACAGTGTTCTACAGACCAAACGTTTACAAACATTCACCTCCACAACACTTGTCCATCCTTACAACTTACAACATACTCTCCTTACAACATCTGCGATTAAAACATGAATTCCGATAAAATACATTGGAAATAAAGATCTTAACTAGCGTTTTAAAACTCATTGTAAGCCACTGATATATGAGGTGGTCGTGGTAGGTCTCTCAAAGACAGCAATATGACTGCACTGTATGATATCGAGTCTGCAAAAGCAAGGGTTTCTGACCCGTTCTGGTGCCACCAGCTTCTTTGGATATCTCATAATAAACAATGCTAAATTATTTTAATGAATTCACTGCCATATACAAGGGCGGATACAGGAATTTTCGAAGGGGGGGCAAAAATTTTTGGTCTTGTGAGACATGAGAAAAATGTTTTAGTTTTTTTTTTTAGTCATCGGCCAATTTTCCGGGGAAAAAAATACCATTTCATCCGCCGAAAAAACTGATGACCTTTTTTTTTTTTTTTTTAGTCATCGACCAATTTTTCGGGAAACATCCACCGCTCAATCGACGGGGGGGGCCAAGTCCCGTGCGATTTTGTAATATGGGGGGGCCTGATGTCCTGTTTTTCTCTCCCACTACATTTATTTAATGGCTTGTTGAAACCAAATGGGGGGGCCACGTCCTATGCAATTTTTACATGGGGGGGGGGCCATGGCCGGATTGGCCCCCCCTGGATCCGCCCCTGGCCATATATGACGTTGGTAAGTAGGTAGACCTAGTCCACCAATGTCCATGATAGCTATCATCAATCCAGCTTCCATTTAAGGGCAATATTCTTTAGGTGGGTCGTCTTACTAACTGTTAAAGTCTTTATCGAAACCAAAGACCATTAAGTTAAAATACAGGACTGGAAACTCGATACATAAAGTTGTGTCCATAGTTTTTGGACGACAATTGGGGTTCTGAAATTTTTACATCTTGTTTGCAATGCATTGAATTAATTACATTTATGAAGACAGAATAATGATGTTTGGAAAGTAGAAATAATTACTAGGGCTGTTGTTCGATTAAAAATTTTAATCGAAATTAATCGTGCGATTAATTTTTTTAATCGCAATTAACGGCAAATTAATCGCAATACATTTCCTTTAAATATATTAATCTTACTATTTTATAAGGACCCCTGAAGCATAAAATTTTAATGACTGAATGCATTCTTTCTATTGCAAACATATTCATTAACATTTGGCTTAGGCCTATTGAATTTCTGCATTTAGTTTATTGTACAGTTTTGTATGACAGACAGTATTGAAACACTGTTCAAATCAGTCAACTGCTCAAAATCCGTTAATTTTTTTCATTTGAGCCACCTTTTATTAAAATGACATAGGCCTAAATGTGAAATTAGACAACCGTTTTCTGACTATCAAGATTTATTATTTGTTCAGCCAAATTTTTGTTTAGGCGGACTAGTTTATTTACATTGGACAGTTCAAGGGATGCTCTTATTAGGCTAATTAACGATAGGCCTAGTAGGTCTAGGCTACTATTGAACCTCGTTATTAAGTCACAATTTTTCACAAGAGGTTGCGGTTCTTGCCAAATCGATCGTTTCAGTTGTAGTTCTCTAAACATTTATCATTTGAAACCTTGATCCATTGGTCATCTCATGGAGTTCAACCAACGTAGTGTGACGGGATGAGGAAAGAGGAAACAACCTTAGCCTAATTGAGCAAAGAATTGCTACGATAATACGATAATACTCTAATTTTTGTTGGAATATTTGCCAAAGAATGTATCACTAGCTTTAAGAATGAGCCTTCCGTTTAAAACGAGTTTTTCTGCCTCTGATTCTATTTTAATCAGATCTAATTAACGCGTGCGATTAATGCGTTAAAATTTTTAATCGCAATTTTTTTTAACGCGTTAATCGCACGCGTTAACGCGATTAAATCAACAGCCCTAATAATTACATTTGGAGATTCAAAACATAAGCCTTAGTAATAGAAACGGAACTTTAAGTGGGTTGAGGGCGAAATGGATTCAACAAAAATTTTCACAAGCAAACCAGTCCTGTAATACAATAGTCCTAGAGTCGAAACTATATCGAAAACACAAGATTCCTGGCCAACAAACCCAAAAAACCTTGCTAGTCGAAAACTTAACAGTAACACCGTAGGACCCATATGAGCTGGTCGTGAAAATACAGCAAATGTAAAGAAGACCCAGTGAACGCGTGTAGGTTCGTCTACCAGTCCACATAAATATATTCGGTGTCATTGCAGTATTGGGGACCAAAGCATGTGCAATATCTTTTATATAGTATGTAATGACGACACTAGCACACGAACACCAACCCTAACCGACTCTTAACCTGACTCTAACAAATCCTAACCAACTTTAACGGTCCCCGATACTGCAATTACGCCATAATATTCTTCAGTAAATTAAGTTCTTCATTAATCTGTGTGGAAATCATGAACGAATCTGATATTTATTTAGGTCCTTGGGAAATCAGACGAAGTAGTCGTTTGCGCCCGAGTAGGATGCTTCGATTTTAAGGCAATGGATTGCTCGGAGCAGTGTTTTCTGATGCGCTGGAACAGTTACTCCCATCTGGTCCATGTCGACTTCGGATAAATGAATGACGTGATTGAGCGTGTGGTATCCGCTGGCGTGGAAGTTCTGAGCGTAGCAGGACAGCTGTAGTGAGGCCAACCATTCGCCTATCTCTAAACTACCGTATTGTTGAGAAACTGGGGAAATTCGAAGATCTGGGGTTAGAGCCGGACTACAAAAGCAACATCATATCACATCAGAAATCAAGTAACTAAAGATAAAAAAGACAAAGCGACTGTTAGTATACTCGTCTTTGGATCTTCTCATATTTAGACAAACCCTTGAGCAAGGGAATATTCAGTAGGGTATTTACAGGCTCAACCGTCCCCTAAATTAATAATTTCCAAAAACAAAAGTAGTTCTGTTTATTTTGCGAGCGTGTTCATTAGAAAAACCCAAATGCAACCCATACACCCTTTCCTGGCTATGATCCGCACATGAGTGAACCTTTCAATCACAATTGCTCCACCGCTTGATGCTTGGTTATTAGATTAGTCGCACTCAATAAATGCGCCCACAGATTTTTCAGCAAGAGGAGACAAAAGCCGCAAAACACAATGGTCACAGTTGCATTTTTAACAAGAGTCTGAAAAATGCAAAACAGGAAATTCGAAAAATAGATATTTTTCATAGAGACTTTTAACTATGAAAAATTTCGCAATTTCACCTTGTGAATCATTAGAATCATTGGTGATTTAGTGTGAAGAAGTTTGCAATAAAAAAGCAGAGTAAAAAAGCGGTCAATTCAATTTGCCTCTTTTTGTTCCTTATGCACAGGCGCCCATGACAAGCTACAACTTCACGATTACATTCAGACTCAGTGGCGTAGCCAGGAATCTGTGATTGGGGGTTTGGGGGGTTTTATGGCCTGGCCGGATGTCCTTTCTGACACCAACCCAACAGTATCACAGCAAATAAAAAGGGAATAAAGTAACAAAGGGAATAAAGTAAGAAAAACAATTGTTACTACAACAATTTGTTTTATTTTTTCTTATTTAAGTGGATAAATAACCTTTAAAAAAACTTTTCCCTAGGTGTTTAACCCCGAAAGCCCCCCTTGTCTATACCACTGATTAATTACATTACAAGTTCACAGGTATGATTACAACTTACAAACAGTTACTTGTCTCCGTGTCTCACCTGATTGGTTCGTGCATTGACCTGCGTTGTGTTGAAGCCTGTTTGAACGCTTGAAGGTTTCGGACTAAGTAGGTGAAGGTCGGTCGAAGGTCAGGGTTCTGAGCCCAACACTTAGCCATCAACTGCGACACGACCTCTGGACAGTTCTGTTGTTTTTAAACAATTAATGAATTTATATAATCACCGTCATCACGACCACTACAACTATTACTAAATGCTACTACAATTACTATCAATATAATTATAATTTTTTATTATTATTATTATTATCATTTATTATCATTTATTATTATTATTATCATCATTTATAATTATTATTATCATCATTTATCATCATTTATTATCATTTATTATTATTAATTATTATTATTATTATTATTTCATAACCCATTAGTACTGCATGTATAATAGAAATAATCGATCTGCTAGTAAGTGATTCAATAAACGGCTTAATTTTCAATCGAAAAAAATATTAGGCCTACACGCATGCGCCGTGTCACCACTCCCGGTACAGTATTTTATTATACACTAGCTGTACCCGGCCACGCGTTGCTGTGGCTGAAAAGACCGTCCATCCCTCCCTCCCTACCTCCCTTCCCCTACCTGCCTCCCTCCCTCCGTCCCTCCCTCCCGTTCCCTACCTCCTTCCCTACGTCCTTCCCTCCCTCCGTCCCTCCCTCCCGTTCCCTCCATCCATCCATCCCGTTCGCTCCCTCCCCTCCCTCTTTCTCCCGCTCCCTCCCTCCCTCCCCTCCCTTTCTCCCTCACCCCTTCGTTCCCTACAGCTACATAGATATATGCGCTATATAAGAACACGCGCGGATAAAAAAAAGTCCGCATACACGCATTTGTGTTTTTTCCAAAAAAGCATTTTAAAACCCGTCCGTTCGAACGTTCTGTGAAAATTTGAAAACCGACAGTTTTATATGCGCTACAGAAACTCGCGCCGGTATGCAAGGCCTCATTGGAATGCAAATGAACGGACGCGTGAAAGTGGAATTAAAAATTGTGTTTTTTGGTCGCACGCGCGGATTAAAAGAAAAACATCCGCATACACGCGTTGTGTTTTTTCCAAAAAGCATATAAAACCCGTCCGTTCGAACGTTGTGTGGAAATTTGAAAAACGACAGTTAGGGCCTACAAATAAATGCACTACAGAAACACCCGACGGTATGCACGGCCTCATTGGAATGCAAATGGACGGCGCGGCCTTGTTAGGATGCAAATGGACGGACGCGTGAAGGTGGAATTAAAAGTTGTGTTTTTTGTCGTAAAGATTGCGTTTTTTCCCAAAAGGCATTAAAAAAACCGGAGGTGTTCGAATGGAACGGTTTGCGAAAAATTTCAATGCAATCGGTTCAGAACTCTCCGAGAACCGATGTAACAAACTGTAACTTTTTACATTTTTATTTATATAGATTTGTACCTGTCCATGCCCAATGCAATGAAATTACTTAAAGTCATTCGCTAGAGTGCGCCAGCGTTACTACATCGCTATCTTCAACAATGCCACTGATAAACGAACAATGGACCACTCCCTTAATATTACACAAATACCAGCAGGGGTGGTCACAGCACTTTTCGAAGGGAGGAATTTTATTTTACCTTGTGTCGTGAAATTTTTCCCTTTTTTAGTCATCTGGTCAAAATGTCTTAAAAATATACCGAATTTTCTCTGCTGAAAAAGCTGACGACCTCTTTTTTTAGTCGTTTAATCGACAAAATCTCTTCTGCAAGTACCATTTTCCCAATCCAATGCTAAATAATCAGTTTTTATTCGCATCATACTTTCCCCGCTGCATTGATCGAAAGCTTGTTAAAACCTGATGAGGGGGTACGTCCCATGCACATTTCTCAATGGGAGGGGACATAGCTGGATTGGCCCCTCTGGATCCGCCCGACAGACACAACACAAATGGTTATCTAGCGCATCTTTACCACTCACAAGATGGCGACTCTCACCTGCGGCGCATGGAGCCTGGTGCCGACGATGACGGCGCCGGCGACCTGTTCGTCTGGCCACGTGGTGTAGGGGGTTTCCCCGAGTGACATCACCTCCCACATGACGACAGCAAAGCTCCAGACGTCTGATGCAACGGAGTATCGTCTGTGGGTGAGGACCTCTGGCGCCGACCAACGAACGAGAACGTCTTCAGTCTATGATTAGGACAAACAAACAATCTTTCTATTTCCACACACACATAATTGTATTGTATTGTATTGTATTGTATCTGTAAATTTAAAAAGCGCCTCTCAAGCAAGGACTTTTCAGAGGCACTTTAAGCATGGAAGCCCGGAGTAAATTAAACGTTTTGAGAGAGCGAGAGGATGCAGCAAAGAGCCCAAACATGAGCTTAGACCCAGTGCCTAAAGTGTGGAAAAATAAGTGCCTGGACGCCCCTTAACTCTCCAAAAGAAGTGCCTGGACGCCCTTACCTTTCAAGTCTGTGCTCGCCAATAAGTGGCTGGACGGCGTTCAGATTTTAAAACAAGTGCATGACCGTCCAGGCACACTTTAAGCCCTGCAAGTTAGACCCTAAAAGAGGGGAAGGCCATTCCATGTGGAATTTTTTGTGGGGTGCGGTGGTGTAGTGGTGGCGTCGTTGCCTTGAAGCCAGAAGGTTCGAGGTTCGAATCCACCTCACGTCGCCGCGTAGGGACCTTGGGCAAGTCCTTCACTCGCAATTGCTTAGCGCTTCGACGTGAAACTCCGATGCAGTGTCCGCTCTGCAGTCGGAAGCGCCTCTGAGTAGAGAGCTTGAAGGGGCGCTATTACAAGTGCACATACAAACAAACAAAATGTGGAGACACCTATCACAGTGCACACCAATCATAGGCGCTCCCAGTGTGAAAGACCCATATAAAAGAAAGCCATTTCAAGACAACGAAAAATGTCCTACGTATTCTAATTATAATTAAGTGGGTGCAGTGGTGTAAGAGTATGTTTGGTGCTTTGGAGTTGGCAGGTTGCGGGTTTGAATCTACCTAAAGCATCAGCATAGGGACCCTGAGCAAGTCCTTCACTCGCAATTGCTCATGCGCTTCGGCATGAAACTCCGATTCAGTGTCCGCATTGCACAGTCGGGAGCGCCTCCGAGTAGCATTCTTGAAGAGGCGCTATAACAAGTGCTCATACATACAAACAAACAACGTCTTCTAGCAAGATCATCACGATCAGCTTTGTCTCTTTTCAAGCACAAACCGGAATCAGCCGTCCTACTTGTATGGCACGTATCATTAAAAACTTGTATGGCATATATCATCATTAAAAGAGGTGTGTAATAATATTATTTATTGCAAATAAGCAACCTTTATGACCTCTGTCAGATGCCTGTACTCAGATCATCTCCTCCTTGGTACGGCCAATCCCAATCTTGACCTTGGATAAAGAGTGCCGTGGGCATATTTTGGGGACCCGGATTCAACCCCTAAAATTATGTAATTTTGAATTTTTCAATTTAAAAAAATTAACAGTGGCCATCGAGTCTCTTGTGTGCCTATATTTGACATCCTGCACATTGTGTTACATTATACATCATACATTAGTCTACATTACTGCATTTACACGAACCAGATACTTGCAGCTAGACATTTCGACCAGATACTTGCAGCTAGACATTTCGACCAGATACTTGCAGCTAGACATTTCGACCAGATACTTGCAGCTAGACATTTCGACCAGATACTTGCAGCTAGACATTTCGACCAGATACTTGCAGCTAGACATTTCGACCAGATACTTGCAGCTAGACATTTCGACCAGATACTTGCAGCTAGACATTTCGACTAGGTTCGGCCGGTATTTAATGTAACGCAATATGGAGAGTGTCAAATTGTAGCAAAGCAAACAGCGGGTGAAACACTGTACGCCAAGTCAAGGTAGACAGGGTCCAATGAAAACTATCACAATATCCTCCTATCTAGATTAACTGGCACAGCGATACACGAGCAAGCTGTTTGTAAGATAAACAGACAGTTCTTCATATCGTCATCATCACCAGAAGAAGATTATGAAGACGCTCATAAAGAAGAGACTGAATAAAGATAACATCTATCAAATGAAGATCCATAAATGCCCAGGATCTGTCAAACATCTCCCTAAGAATAAACAGTAAAAACACCTCTTCCCTAAACCCCGGCTAAGAGTCCCTCGAATACTGTTCCGGGCACGCCAAGACGCAATCTGTCATAACAGAACATTGAGATGCTCCTAACGGGTGTTAAATAAACGCTCCGATGACACGCGAGACCGATAATCATCGCAGTCGACTTTCAGACGTTACCTCGAGAATTCTACGAACCCGAAAATAAATTGATGGCTCTTGTGAGGGAATAATATGGGGTAATTATGGGGCAATATGAACTATGTCGGCTGATAATCCAAACACTATTTTCGTACGTTTGCTATATAGAATGCTAAAAGTGATCACTTACAATAATATAATAATTACAGATCATCTGGCCAACGCAAACAATCATCTGAAGCATTCGTTCATTCATTACATGGAAAACAACTAGGCAGCTATCCACCCATCCAAGCCAGTCAATCACCCGGTTTGCCAGTCAGTCAGCCAGCCAGCCAGTCAACCAACTGGTCAACCAGTCATCTAACCAGCTAGCCAACTAACTGGTCAGCTAGCCAGCCAGTCATTCAACAAGCCAGCCAGATAGCTATCCAGTCAACCAACTGGTCAACCAGCCATCCAACCAATTAGTCAGCCAGTCAACCAACTGGTCAACCAACCATCCAACCAATTAGCCAGTCAACAAACTGGTCAACCAACCATCCAACCAATTAGCCAGTCAACAAACTGGTCAACCAGCCAGCCAGTCAACCAGCCAGCCATACAACCAACTGGTCAACCATCCATCCAACCAGACAGTAACTAATCCATCCAGCCACATCCAACCAGTTAAACTGTGTATAACAATCAGCCAGTCAAGAAGCAGCCGCCACCTAAGACAAGCGAACCAGTCAACCAACCTGGTCGTACTGGACTCCATCCGCATCGAGGTAGCAGAGCATTTCGAAAGACGACACTTTGCAGACGAGATTAGCATCGACTTGAACGCTCTTCGCCGATAAATCCTAAGAAATTACGTTGAAAGGTATACAGCAAATAATCTGAACATATTTCATATAATGGATGAGAAATGCAATTGATCATTATTTTAAAAGCTTATCTGCCACCTCCTCTTATCTGTGTGAGCTTTGCCTCCCTCTTTCTACTTGCATATATGCCGCCGCACACTGCGCTCTGCTGTCCATGGTGACTTAATGGTTCCTTTCACGATTGATTGATTGATTGATTGACTTCCATTGCATCTATTTAGCTTGTGAACACATGTATATTTTGTGGGGTTATTTAAAGACCACTATGCAAGTGTTAACATAAACACACATACATACACACAAAAACACACATACATACAGACACATACACACACATACATACACACAAAAATACACACATACATACAAACATGCACGCTCACATATACATGCACACAGACACAGATACACACAAACATTTGTCGAGCGCGGGCGGTGGTGCAGTGGTGAGTTTGGTGGCTGTGAATCGGAGGTTTGCAGACTCGAATCCACCTCAAGCTGCCACATAAGGACCTTGAGCAAATCCATTCACTCACAATTGCTCGTGCGCTTTGGCATAACACTCCAATGCAGTGTCCGCACTGTAGTCGGGAGTGCCTCTGAGTAGTGAGCTTGAATAGGTGCTGCAGCAAATGCGAGTAAATAAAAATCACTATTTTAAAAACATACACAAACATACGCACTCATACACCATACACACACGCAAACATACACTCATGCATGCACACACCCACACACATACACGCTCACAAAAACACATACACACCCGTAAAAGCCCACAAGCGCCTTGTCCACTGTGGACTAATAACAACATTACCAGCGGAGAGAGAACAAGAGCGGCACTTACCCGTAGAATGTAACCCTGTTCCGTGATGTATTCCATGGCGGAAGCCAATCCACGTAGCATCTCCACCAAGTCACCGATAGTCAATCGGAAACCGTTCTCCTACAGCCAACCAAAGAAAGTGGAGATAGATAATGTTAAGAAGTGGAAGAAAGGTGATGTGGTGGAAAGAAGTCAAAGGGTTGTCAATGTCCACTTTTCTGGCAAACTGATCACGAGTTGTAAAATTCGAATTTAAACCGATCATTTTTATGGTCTTTATGGAAAATTCGCTAAACCCAGAATAACAGACGTCAATAAACAAAGATGGCGGTCGTAAACAAAGATGGCGGTCGCTGGGATTCATTGCATTCGACGACGTTTTAGACGTCAAGAGGTGTCTTACTATACGGAGTCCCTCTGTCATTATTAGCTCACCTCGTTTGCCGACAGTGAATTTTACATTGGTTTCATTTTCACCATCAACAAATGTTAAAATATCATGAAATGCCTAACGATGCTGCAATCAAAGTGCTCCCTCACAGTATACCATATACTGTGTGCAACACAAGGAAGACGCATTGAACAACACGCTGGCATTGAGATCAGCAGACTTGAGTTCGACTCCCGAAGCCCCGCATGATAGACGTGCTTTGTAGGCTGATATAAATATGGAGCTCATTGTAATATTGCAGGCTGTCTAGTCTGTAAGTAGTTAAGATATGTGATTTTTGACTTGTATGTGTTCCTGTGAATTGCTTCAATTGCATAACTGCTGAGGTCTGTCAACCTGATTGTTTCATAACGGAATATCATTATTGTTATTAATTAAATTGTTCTTATGGCAACCTGACAAATGATCATAAACAATGGCGACTATTTATTCTCATCCATCGCCGGCTGTCATCAGAAACTGATGATGATGTAGCACACTCAAAGAATGCAACGACAGAGGCACGAAGAACAAAAAATGTATATTGAAATTCCTCAGTCTACATTATTATTACACGAAGAAATCAATCAGACCTTGATGAAGAATGCGAGCGATCCATTTGACATGAATTCGGTGACCATCATGTATGGCGTCGTTTTTGAGACGACCCCTTTGAGAACGATGATATTCGGGTGACTCAACCTCCACAGGATCTCGGCTTTCGACAGCAGATGAATGCGATCTTCCTCCGACGTGTTCTCGTTCAGAGTCTCGATCATGATCGGAACATCGGAGGACGCGCCCTGAGTCATCAGCTTGCCAACGCAGACGTTGCCATAGGAACCTGAAGGTGTAGTAACCATGGAGATGAAAAAGGTTCACAGAAATTAACTAAAACATCCGTCCGTCCGTCCATAACCATGCATCAAAATACAATCTTGCCATCTATCAAAGTATCTAACCATCCATACAACAATACACCCATTCATCCGCCCACACACCCAAACAGCCAACCACTCACTCAATAACACACAAACCCACACACTGACCCATCCACCCACCATCCACCTATCCACCAACCCACCCACCTATTCTATCCACCTACCATCCATCCACTCACCCACCAATCTATCCACCCATCCCCCACCCACACAACCATCCACCCATCCACCCCATCCATCCATCCACCTATATACTCATCCAAACCATGGAGGTCTCAAACACAGATTTCGGAGTCCACGTCCAAACCCACTTACCACCTACCCACCCATTCACTCACCAACCAATCTATCCACCCATCCCCCACCCACCCATCAATCCCCCATCTACCCATTAATCCCATCACCCACCAACCCACCCATCCACCCACCCTCCCCCACCACCCCTACGATGTCTAATACCACGGATAGTAAGTAATAATACCTTTAAGCAGAATCGATTCGATGGTGATGGCAGCTGGTTCGATCTCACAGACCCTCTCTCGCGTACAACTCGTCGGATCCTCGTAAGCGAATGGATCGGCGTAGATGTGCAGACTGTCCGTCCCAGACGTCGATGGGAGACTCGCTGCAGCAGCGGAAGAAGAAGACATCACGTGACACATGGTCATGTGACACATGGTCATGTGATGCATGGTCATGTGATGCATGGTCATGTGATACATGGTCATGTGACGCATGGTCATGTGACGCATGGTCATGTGATACATGGTCATGTGACACATGGTCATGTGACACATGGTCATGTGACACATGGTCATGTGATGCATGGTCGGTCATGTGATACATGGTCATGTGACACATGGTCATGTGATGCATGGTCATGTGATACATGGTCATGTGACACATGGTCATGTGACACATGGTCAGGTGACACATGGTCATGTGACACATGGACATGTGACACATGGCAGCACATAAATCACTGTAGGACAAGGCATCTTCACCAGCATCTCTTCATTAAACACATTGACAAACGGAGCCCTACATACAGAGAGAGAGAGAGAGACAGACAGACAGAGGGAGAGGGAGAGAGTGGGAGAGACACAGGGAGACAGAGAGACAAAGAGAGAGAGACAGGGAGGGAGGGAGGGAAAAAGGAAGAGAGAGACATACCTCAATTAGGGAGATATATATGCGCAAATATATATGCACATATCAAATATATATAATTTTATATATATATACGTGCATATCAAATATATCATAATTATATAATTAATTATATAGATTATATGTAATACATATTAGATGTATTAAGGACATTTATACTTCAATCAGAGTATAATTTATCAAATCAAAGTAAAATGTAATTTGGCCAATTCAGAATATAAAATGTGTTTTAAGTGGTTTATAACACACGTGACATGTGTTAGAACGGAAGTAAGTTGAACAACTTCTGCATGACACAAACAAACAAAGATCGAGTATGTAGTTAAGTATGTAGTTAAGTATGGAGGCGGGTACTTACAGCTGCTCTGGTTGACGTGGACACGACCGATTGACTGGGCACCTACAAAGCATCAAGACCATTAATCTATCCCCTTATGATCTCTTTATCCATAAACCGTCTGCATATTTGTCCCTCCCCCCTTTGGCATAACCTTCAAGGCTTCAACACCGCTCTGCCTATGTTCCTTTAGGGTGTTAGATATTATTTATAAGATTATCCTGCTGTTTGCATTGGCAACTGTACTTCAGGGTGGGGGTGGTACTTTGGATCAGTCGGTCCAGGAAATGGACTATTAATTAGATCCAACTCAAAGAGCCACAGACAGACAGAAAGAGAGACAGACAGACAAATAGACAGACAGGCAAACAGACAGACAGACATATAG